>OW804095.1:33694963-34187522 GCA_942159475.1 Sthenelais limicola
CTCACTAATTACACATCAATTAAGCAAACCCTAAATACCTGCGTAGTTGTTTTGATCCATGTTTATCTCTGAGTGTATATAACTAAGAGGTCATACATATTAGTCATTGTATTTGATCATTTTATGTCTCGGCACTTAACACCAAGTTCTTTGGGTACATATGAATGTGATTACGATCAAAGTTCGATCATAGCCTTGCATGATAAATATCTGAAACGCACTCGTTGAATAAAGGGATTTCATTAATACGCTAATAAAGCTGGGATAAATACATAGGTCATGCTGGAATGACGGAAATCTATACCATCATATTCTTTATTATTCATTATTTTCCCCATCGTTCTTTATTACCCATTTTGGGGGCGGAAAGCGAGAGGACAGAGACCAAAGGAGACAGATAGACAGAGACACAGGGAGAGGGGGAGGGAAAGAGAGAGAGGGAGAAAGCGAGAGACAAAGAGAGGAAGTGAAAGAGGGAGAAGGAGAGAGAAAAAGAGAGAGGGATCGAGAGAGAAAGAGAGAGAGAAAGAGAGAGAGAGAGAGGGAGAGAGAGAGGGGGGGGGAGAGAGAGGGAGAGAGAAAGAGAGAGGGAGAGAGAGAGGGAGGGGAGGGGAGAGGAGATGAGAGAGATATACTAAATTATCTGGAACACATCCCCCCAGCCCCTCCGACCTCCTACCCCCAAGGCCCCCACACCCAAACCCCCGACCCGAACACAGTGACAAATATTGTTCACTGAAAACACAAACTTAACCCACTGACTCTACCTTCACCTACCACCCTATGAACTCCAACACTAAGCCAACTGAGATGTATTTATGTTTGAATAAATATCAAATTATATTTATTATGTTCAGTTTAAAAAATAATTTAGGCCAGTAGTAGTCGCCAAAAATGCACGTGCTCAAACTGTATGCTCAATTATTTCTCAGTCAAAGCGTCAAATTCACGGAATGTTTTTTTCAGAATTAACTGCTAATGAAGTAGTCAGAAATCACCCAGAATATGTAAACGTAGGCCTAATTAATTATACAAAAGCACAACCCATAATTATTCGTTACCCAAATTTCAAAACGTTATGGTTTATTTCATAATTAATTTAGTTTAGTAAAAAATTGTGGTTCAAGATTTATTTTTAACGGTTCATTGTTCTGTGATATTGATACTGTTAGGAAATAATGATAAAGAGAGAAAGAGAGAGAGAGAGAGAGGGAGAGAGAGAGAAGAAAGAAAGAGAGAGTATTAGGAAATACTGATGAAGAACACATATGAAAAGGATAATAATTTAACAGAACTCATATCTCCAGTCATGTCCAGACATAAACCTCATAAACATAAAGTCAATCAAAATCTTCATGGTAAACTTTATTTCTGCGTGTTACATTAATTGTTTCTTGTGTCTCATAAAGAGGAATAAAAGGAACAATTCGTATACCCTGAGCCATGCCTGTGATGAGATACAGATAACTCACATTGCACTTCCTAGTGCTATCTTCTAACCTACACGTACTTATTACATGACTAACATGACAGCCTTACAAGGATTTCCTCTACCACAAGTAACACCCACAGGTCCCATAAGTTCGCACTTTTAGCTGATAATAGTTTCGACCACACGACACCTAACTTCAAATTTATTACCAACATTATGAGTAGATATGGATTTAACTATGAAATGATGTATGCACAAAACTTCGTTATCTTGTATAGAAAAACTGTAAAACAGACATATATCACAAACGTCTGGACTTTGGGCCCTACAATCCGAGATTTCTGGGCCCTATCGTCTGGGCCCTATCGTCGTTGGGCCCTAACGTCTGGAGCCCATAACCACAAGGACCTCCTGAAAGACCTGCATCTTTCAATCTAGGTTCACAGCCTCTCAGGTCAGATAAGAATGGTTTTCAGTGATTGGACGCCTTCTGCGCTAATGGCTTTCCTGGCCCCGGAGTAGGCGGCCTAATGAGATTATGATATTATTTTGCGGTCCTAATAGGATTATAATGGCATTTTGCGGTTTCCCCTCAGATTGGAGGGATTCTCTGAACTTTGAGCCTAGACTGCTTTAATGCAAATGGTGGTCCCCTTTTTCTGCACATTGAAATGTAATGTAACTGTAAGAACAGTAAGAATAAGGGGTAGTTTTCAAACTGATAAGAATTGAACAAAACTTGTAAATATGTTATACTTTGTTACGGAACTCCTAAAAGAATGATACATTGTTTATGAGATGATATGATGTATGATCTCATCATATTTAACCTCATTCCATCACCTTGGAATTTACCTACTAATAGCTCAGCAGGAAGTATTCCTGATCCTTGTTGCGAAGATAGGATACTATTCAAGTATTATAACGAATATACTATTCAAGAATGAATATAATAACTTGTTAGTTTGTTGGGTTGGGTTTTTTGGGGGGAGGGGACAATACTAAGAAAGACTTAAGTACTGTATGAAATTAGTGAAAATGTGTCCGGGTTGATAAAAATATCGCAATAAGAGGGAGACAGGCATGGCACCCACCCTCCAGCCCTAGCCACAAAACACTGCCATAAACACCTATAGTTACACAACCAGATAATGTTGTGTAAATGAGGGGAAATTCCCAAACTTAAACAATTACCTGAGCTTAGTCCCAATCACACTCTGTATCCTGTAGAGGTTAAAGTGCTAATTACAATACAACAACCACAACTATGCACTCTAGCTATGTCAGGGATGTGGAATTGTTTGTAAATAAAAGATACCAAGGTCATATGAGAGGTTGGGGAACGCTCGCTATGACTGGACCAGGCTATAAAAGTTTAGATGTGATTGACAATGTAGGCCCATATCTTGACTCAATTGTTCATCGTCATTAAAGTACATATTTTTTGCAGCTCATTGTTTTCATTATACTGAAATTTAAAATTTAGAATAACCAAAATTCAAAACCAGATAATATATACCTTTCTCTATATGGTAAAACAAGGTCGGGGGTGGGGAGGAGGGGTAGAAGTTATTGCCCTCTGGAAACAACACAACATCGTCGTTCGTATCCGAAATATAAATGTGGAAGTTTATAAAGTCCTGTAGCAAAAACAACCAGACAAAATCCTCCAGAATGTTGGTCAAATGACTTTTCTCTCAATAAGTAGAACCTCTTTAGTTTTGGACCAATGTTGACAGAAACTTATCTATAGATTATAGACGCAAGGTATCTTTATGTTGGAATATGAATTACATAGTCTAAAGACCTATAGGCCTACATATTTTAAACAGGATTATAACTGCAAAAACTGCAAAAATCCTAACAGATCTAATCATTGTCCGACCTAAAGAACTGAAGATATCAATATTTTGCAGGTTTAAAACACAATCACTGCATCATTGTTATCTAACTTTAAGAGTGACCAAAATGGCGGAAACCGCCAAATGTCGTCTGCACTGAGATAACTTATCTAACCTATAGATACACCGTATATACACGTCCTGCTTAGTATTGTTAATGACCCTGAATCACTTTATGACATATACTCATGTGCTTCATATGTTTCCAAACTGTTTACAAATAAAGATAAATCCCAATCACTCTATCCCTCTCTCTCTCTACTCACGCCATATCTACAATTGCTCTTGTCCTTCAACAACCATGTTGTGACGACGGTTATTCATTCAGTCAGACAAGCAATCCAGAGATAAAACTTATTGGATAAATTAATCCCTCCAATTTTCCAAGGATTTAAAATAGAAGAGTATGCATAAAACCGTTAGAAATCTCATATCTCATCTGTGTCAATAAACACCAAAAAGAGAGAGAGAGAGAGAGAGAGAGAGAAAAGAGAAACATAGAAATAAGTTTTATGGCAGGTCTACAATGAACATGTGTATTATAAGAAAACAATGAAATATGTTCAACTGTTCTCAAAATAGAACTCAGTGAAAAATTGCAGATGTATCACTTGGCATTAAAGTACAACAAAGTGTTATAATGCTTGCACTGTGATGAATGTTTCCCCCAGTATTATAAGTGATCGGAGAGTTTCTTCTTAAAATATAATATTTATTTTAAGCAATGTGAGAGAGAGGCCGGAGAGAGGGAGGAGAGAGACCGAGAGAGACATAGAGAGAAGAGAGAGATAGATATTGCAATTACTGATAAAGAATATGGTAGTTTTAAAAATGATTTACTTCAATCAGTGTTTGTTATAATTCGAGTGTTTGGTACACTTCAATTGTAGGGGGTATCAGTGACCCGATTCTTACAAAGACAGGTAGAGGAGAAAGAGATCCCAAATACTGCTATTGTTGTCAGTTGATATACAAAGCCCTACTCGCACCCACACACTAAAACCTCAGCTTTTCATCTCATGTATAAGAGTGAGGATAACTTTTGTCCTCAACAGACCCAGGGGCAGTATAAAAAGTAATTAAGTTGGGAGGGGGAGAGGGACGGAGGCTCAGAGGCATTTGTAAAGGTGGGTGGTTGGGTTGAAAGAACATGGTGGGAAGACAAAGAAAAAACAAGATAAGTTTAGAAGTGATTTGGAGAGGAAGAAAACCACAATGGACAATCGGATGTATTCCATACCACCTTGATATCATTTTATTCGGTTGCCTGAATAGCCATGATGGTGGGGAATCGCTTGGTTTATCTAAAATATCTTTTAGATTGAAATAGTGCTATTGCATAGACATGAAAGAAATGTTCACGTCTCTTTCCCATGAGTTTGCTCAAATGTTACAATCTTTATGTAAGAAGTCTACGAAACAAGACATGCACATATAATATAACATATTCGAGAGAAATGACAGGGGCATTCAGCAAGAGCTTCATATACGGATTGTATTTAGGGTCACTATATAGCCGGGTCCCTATAATTCAATAATTGGGGCTAGTACGATGTTTCTACTTACTTCTAGAGAGCAGTTTGTTCAATCTGAACAAATTGAATGCCTGGTATCCTTTGGAATATATTATATTATGTGTATTGTTTGTGTGTATATTTCGTACATATATTGTGACAATCTTTATATAAGATATATATAAAAAGATACTCACACATAATATAATATATTTCAAAGGAATACCAGGTGCATTCAGTAAGAGCACTATATCCTGGTTGTATTTAGGGTCACTAATTGAGGCTAACACGATTTTTCCTATTTACCCGATCTAGAAACCTTGGTGAAGAGTGAGTGAGAGATGGGGGGGGGGGGGGTTAGAGAGAGAGAGAGAGGAGTAGAGAGAGGTTAAATAAGGTGTCCTCTCACCTCGCTCTAACACCTCCATAAGAGCCGAGCGTTGTAACAGTTGTAAAATATAGATCCCTTTCCTAAAGTGTGACTTTTAAATGAAGATATTCAATAAATTCAAAACTTTGATTACTAAGATATCATTTAATTTTGACTTATTTCTTGCCGGATGAAATCAGAATAGATTTATATTGGCAAGGGTTAATTTCGTTACCGCCGGACTCTTGCATCAAAATAAATTAAATTAAATGAAATGCTATTATTGTGGAATTCCAGGGATGAAAGCTCTCTTCCGACCAATTCTACCTCACTTTCCTAGGTGCTATTATAATTTAGAGGTCTATATAAGTATATTGAACCTGAATTGGTACAATACAGGGATCTTCACACCTATGTAGGATGTTATTGTCATTTAGGCTACCACAACCAATGTTTACATACAAACCCTATTATTTGGGCACTTTGCAGCCCAACAATGTCCCAGAACGTACAATAGTAAACGCACGCATAAACCTCTAAATTCACTGCATGGGATATCATAGGAATGAAGCGCCCAAGAGTTTGAGGAGAAAGGGCAGGGCAGGTTTGGAGGGCACCAATTTCCTGTAGATTCGATCGTGACGGACTGTAATTTGTCATAGAATATAAAAAAGCAATAAACTATAATGATGCCCGTTTGAATTCGGATTGTTACCCTAGAACATAGATCACTACTACTTTCAGGGGTCCGAATGTAAACGTAAACAATTCTAATATATATAGCAATTATACTGATTACGAGATGAACTCAGTTCCAGTCAAATGTCAAGGTACAATATTTGTGATATATAAATTCTCCGATGACCCAATGACTCAATTTCTCTTTTATTGAATCAAACGAAAAGACTGAAAGCAAATGACAACTTGGAGTATGTAATGATATGACCCTTGCTAAAATCAACAGAATTCCTGATGAATATCCAGTGACAAATTATAATTATTATTATATGATTTGTATTTCCATCATAGATAGCATACATAGAAATGGAACTATATGTTTCTCCCCAATGGTAGCTGAAGCTAGCCCTTGAAAATTGCAAGACTCGTGTATAGGTATCTTTATGGAGCACATGGACTCCCATTCCAAGCACCGGACACCCAGAAATACTGTCGATGTCTAATAGTGGACAAGTACACATGTTAGTGTGGCCTCTTATTTGTTGCTTTACCAGAAGCTAGTAAATTAGCGATCAAAATATTTAGTCTAGGACATAGCTGCTGCGATATTTTAGTTAGCACTCGTCTCTTGGATGGGATCTGCATAATCTGTTCGTCTAAGCAACGGAAACAGAAATTAACACTAAAACAAAAACCTGATACAGCATGACTTGACATGACTCTTGGTAAATCGGTGCTACGCAATATGTTATAAAGGCATCAGAGTGAACATTCGGATTCCATTCAGACCGAAAGTACAGTTTAGATAATAAAAAAGCATATAGGCAATAAAGAAAGTCAAACAAAACTCATTTGAGTACTTTATGCGTCACACAAACCAACAAGATCCGAATCGAAAATAATAGTGATATCCATAGTAGTTGGTAGAATTCCATCCAACAGATAATAAAAAAGATGTGGAAGGCATTTCCGATTGCCTCATGTCTTTTGGTATCGATTAGATACCTTAAAATAACATAATATTGTGCTCTTCAGGAAACATTTCCTCATGCCGACAGTCTGTATACATATTCTAGCTACACAATTCGAGATGGAAGATGTTAAAAGGTAGCCTTAAAGTCATCAAGTTGTAAAATCCTGTCGGGATGTTAAAGAGATTAATTCATAGAAATGGACAGAAATGAAAAGTCGACAAATAAAATGACAAGCCAAGAAAGCGAAATGACAAGATTCCTCATCAGTAAATCTCATTAGTTTTGGAATTGTTAATCTCCCTATTAATCCCATTACACTTCCTCCTCCCAACTCTCGCTCCAAACCGCAAAATGCCATTATAACCCCACTCCAGGACCAGGAAAACCATTAACGCACTAGGCGTCTGAGACTAATCACTGACATAACATTCTTATCTGATCTAAGGGGCTCGGCGCCTAGACTGTTTAGGGCTTCTGCCAAAAATTGATCAGATTTGGGGAATTTTATTTTTGACTAATTTCAGTACAACGGCTCGAGGCAAGTATCTTCCTTCAAGGTTATAATCTAATTAGAATAAATATGTTTAGTATTTATAACATAGTCACTGTGTTTAAAACGCAAATAACATTAGATTATGACAATATCATTAATTCCTATGATGTTTTTTGGACACATCGGAGTAATCTTCAGGAAGTTTTCGCAGTTGGGACTTTCCCTTGTTTGTATACAGTCCAAATGTTAGTTTTTGTCACCCCATTGAAAGCCTAAGCTATCTTTGGGGCGAGGAAAAGGTTGGGAGATTGCAACATACATCCACGTTTCCTCTATCTTGTCAATTAAATGCTTTTATAGCACACATTGCCTCAAGCACATGGAGTAATGAATGTGTTTAGATCACATAAGGGTGTAGAGCTAACATTACGTAACAGTTGTATTGTTATAGATCACTCTCACACAATAGGCACTCTTACCCACTTTCTAATTCCCTATTCATGGCTATTTACTCAAGGTCAAGGCTGCTAAATGTAACGCCTCAATTTGTCCTCACAGGAAATAGGTGGTGGATAGGGTGTTACATTCGAGCTGGTCTTCATTCTGGATCTAATGGAAAGAATAATGGTGCAAGTCGTATCAATTGTAGAAAATAAATAGCAGAAAATAAATGTATGTTGTATGGGCAGATTTCAGGCAAATGGGTTCTATTAATGTTCTAAGGGTACATTAATTGTTCAAACCCGCGATATACGAATGCCGCAATCATGTGTGTGATCTATAGAAAAGAAAAACGAATTAGAGAAAATGGATGGTTATATGATTCGTTTAAAAATTCTTTTAGAGATTGTATTCTGGGTTGACAATTTCCCGGTGGGAGTGTTTCAATTGGCCCATTACTGTTATTCTGCGCATATATCCGTCCATCCATCTATCCACTATCTATCTATCTATCTATCTATCTATCTATCTATCTATCTATCTATCTATCTCAAATGACTCTCAGATGGATTGGGAAAAACTGGAACAAAAAGTAGAAAAATCTATTTTTTTACCGATGTTAACTGAGAGTGCAGCTTTTAACGCAATCGAAATCTTTTCTCCAATAATGGATGCATTGCCTTAAATTGGGCCTGCTAGAGCATGACAGTGTGGGAGGTTTTTTAGTGCGACCCATTGATCATCACTTTAGCGTAGGTCTGATAGATACATTGTAATGCTAGATGGGGGAAATAATGCAGAGAAAAGTACATTCACATAAAACATTTACAGATGAAAACATCTTAAATAAAAAGGGAGGGCCGGGAAGAGAGGTGGGATATCATGGATAGAACTTGCAGGGCAATTATAGGCTCCATGTCTAAGTGTGTGTGGGTGCGTGTTTGTGGGGTGGGGGGGGGGGGGACAAAAGGAGGTTTGATAACATAGTCTATTTTATTATTCTTTACAATTAACATATCCTTATAGAGTACCTCTAAGACATATCCTAGATATTCATATTGCGTAAGTTCTAATGTTAATATTTGTAGCTTATCATACCTTCTTGATCTAAGTTGTCCTATCGGCTGTCTATATTGCATAAACTGTCATTGTAATTGTAAAATACATATGTAAACCATCCCCCATATATATGATATACATACTTTGTTGTATATCTATATAAATATACCTAGTTTATATTGTCTGAACAAAGATATAACACTGCTTTAATAACCTGCTGGGACACTAGAAAATCCTGTCCCTTCAGGAAGTGTAACTCCCAGTGGAAATAAAATCTTTAAAAAAAATGTATATTCAATAAATGTGTAGGACATATATTTTCTAGTCAGGTATGCTGACCATAGTGCAGTAATATGTATAATATTACCTGAATAAAAGTGTACATAAACACCTACACTAAGGTTATCTAAAGCCCTTCTGTGCCTCCCTATATCTCTCTACAACTGCAATCTGGGGATAATGGACATGAACATCCTCATAAAATATAACTGAGATGAAACGATCGTAGAGGGATTCAATGTCGCTGAAAGGGGGCGGGGTTTCATCGGGGCGTTTAGCCACTTCACTTAAACAGGTATAGTGAGATCAGATTTAGTCTATGTGGATACATTTTTAATTAGGGGGTTTCTAAAGAGGAGGAAATGCCAGAAAAGAATACATAGATCTATGAAGAAAACTGATTTACCCTATATATCTTGGTCAGTTCTTTAAATCTGAAGAAGCTGATGAAAAAAAGATATTTTAAAGATTATTTCATAGTCGATTGACACCAAAACTGTTAGTCCAGCAATTTTGTATAATTCAAGTTTTATTTGATGGTAATGGAGATGGATTTTTTAATTCCAACGTTCCGGATAGCATATAGTGATCCTGCTTCAGGGAATAGTTACAATAGAGATTTTCAGGTATATCAAAAATGCGTAGGATACGTTTCTATGGCTTAAATATTTTAAACAATTGGGCAGATTAGTGCAGTGAACTGTCCCTTCAGTTGCAATGGACCTAATACTATCATTCTCTCCTCGAAATTTTGATACAGGGGAGATGGATAGATGAAAACTGTTGGAACTTAAAATATATTCGGGTGAAGATGATGCGGATCCCTTCAGTCCCAATCTATCGTTGTTCTCGAAATATTGACCAGATCGTAAGGAATACACCGATTAGTGGATCGCCCCAATTACTGCAAACATCAATATTTGCATATTCATGTGATTGATCGTATTTAATCGCATTATAACTACTGTGTGTGACTGTTCATATGTTAGCAACGTGTATGTGTGCACTCGACAGTATGGGATCGATACATATTGTATTCTCAGAACTATGAGTTGGAGAACGCAAGAAATAATTAAATGGATTTGACATAAAAAATAAAATGGCATGTATTATAACTCTTCGGTTGTATAGAGGAATATTTGACTAGTAACTACGGAATTCGAGTAAATGTAGGTAGATGATTATAAATAATTTATTCAGATTTATGTCAGTATTAATTTTTAGAATTTTGAGAGGCTTACCCTTTAGGCAGTAAGGTGAATTAAAATTATGATTTTCTCGAGGCAACTCGTGGGTTGCAGGGAAACAACAAGTGTTATAGAAGAGTATCCTTTAAATGAGTTAGCTGAGGGCAGCATCCCTACATGATGCAACACGATATTGAACTGAATAAAAGTCTTAACACAGAGGGTCAAGAAATGTGACTATGCATATCGCTACCACAAAGACGTCGAAGAAAGAGAAGCTGAGAGAGAAGTGGGGAATGATTAAAATGAGAGACCAATATAGGCTGATACACAACAAATAGACACTAAAACTAGCCCAAATACGGCAATATTGGGCGCGGTTTTGCATAACAAACAAAATAAGATACAATCTGAGACAGTGTCAGAGAATGGACAAAGAATGACGGCCGATGATCTGACACATCGGGGTCATCGTTAGGGTCATCTCCAGGGAACCCAGACTCAAGTCAGTGGATAAATATTTTGGTAGTGACAATAGAAAACCGAGGCCAAGTTACCAAGTGGTCAGCCCAGTAGCGAGTGAAGAGGGAGTCTGAAGAGCTAAATATTTCAGTTTGAATATTTACAAAGCGCTTACAGTGACATGGAACTCTATTAGCTGAGCGTATCATTATTAAAGCCTAGTCATGTTTTATTTGAAGATATGTTGAATGAAATGTATTTAAAAAATATACTGGATAATCTTATTATTACTGGTAATAACTATTATTAAAGACCTCCTTGTGTGTGAAAAAGAATGGGACACTAAACGAATCTATTGCATCTTATTTATTTCTAACTTGAACGCTAGTGAATGGAAATAAAATTAATTCATATTTACATGGTTTAGATGCAATATGGATTTAATCATTGCAAACATAATTTTATTAAGGATAGAAAAGAGATCTATAAATTACGCCTCAAAGTATTGACAGTATATATATATATATATCTGATTAATATATTTTGTTGGATACCATTAACAACACCACACTTGCCCCCGAAATCCAAAGATCGATTGATTGCAAAGCTTCGATACTGCGAAGCCAGTTTGGGCAAATCCGACATCAAATGTTTATGGAAAAACATCATAAAAAGAGAATTTAATCTTGTGTATTTAGAAATAGGATCGGTTGGAGCGGATGTATACCAGTTGTATAGTTAAGATCTTGTTTACATCTACACTTGGTCAGTAAAGTGTGAAGGCAAAACACTCTGACAGCGAAGTTAGCGCCGTTTTATGAAGTTTTCTCAGTAAGAGAAAGAGATTAAGACGAACAGAAATCACAGTATGATGCCTGGAACGATCCTATAGAGTTTGTAGTAGGATGTGTTCCAAGTTCAAATAATAGGGGGATTGCATGGACGCAATAAGGGATTTGCAAGTCTCACTACTATATTACAGTGCATAAGCCTACAGTCCATTGTTGACCGAACACCCCAAAACCAGGCTCTTCTCGATTTTTGAAGATTCCTAGATATCTTAATATTCAAGAAGAGGTCAGCTTTAGCTTTACAATGATGTTTGGATCTTGAGCCTATGTTTATTAGTTCAAAAGTTATGACCAGAAATGTCAGAAGCTGTCACCGGTATCAAAACTGAGAAAAATGACTACAAAGATTGTCCTTCATAATGGCAATGTTACATCTATAATAAGTTAGGTTGATTTTCCCTTAATTGAATCCATTCGTGCATGATGATAATTAGTTAACTAATTTTGAAATGAACGGTTATAACATTTCTAAAACTATTTTTAAGTTGAAATTTTGGGAGATGGTAATTTGGATATGAAACTTGATGGCAAAACTCTTAACTCAATATTGATGAAATAGTGATTTTCTGCCTTTGCATGGCTGTAGCTCAACATGAACTTGAGCGAGAAGTGCCTGTTTTTGGGTGTTGATTTAGTCTGATTTAGTCTGATTTAGTCTGATTTAGTTACCATCTGAAATACAAATATTTAACAACATTTCTATCGAAAATTGCAAGGATCTTTTCACTAATATCATAGCTTGTTTAAATGATCGATAAAAACCAAATGACCAATGGGAAAGATGAAGTCTTGTCTTGTTAAATCATGCAAAACACATGGCTATTTACGTGAGATAATTGTTAAATATTCCATGCTGAACATGATGTTTTCTATAGCTTTTACACTGCTTTCAAGATTCAAGATGGGGGACATGCAAATCCTCTATTTGGTACGAAGAAGGTGTATAGTTAGTGAGGAGACAAACTAAAGGGCCTAGTCCGTCAACGAGATTTTCTCTCATTGAGTCAACTAAGCTTTTGCACTAAATTCTGTGAGAATCGTATGAGAATCGGCTTAGTGGACTAGGCCCTTGAACAAACGGCTCACGAATAAAAGCATATGTTAATTCATAAAAAAAAGTGGATTTTCGTTTAAATATGGTGGATGAAAATCTCCCCAGTTCACAAAAGATATCGCTATCCCAAACTTTTAGAATTTTGAGAGGCCTGATAAGCAGTAAGGGGAATTAAAATCATGGATTTTCTCGAGGCAACTCGATCGTGGGTAGGGTTGCAGGGAATACATGAGAACTGGCGGGAAATATGGAAATTTTAAAAAAAGATCTAAGTGGTGAAATATGGTGCGCCTATGCAACTCCGCCATTGAGCCAATGATATAATTGGCACAGCAGGGGGAGCGAAAATAGCTGAGTAAAATTTCAATATGCTAATTATGGCCCTTAAGTGTAGAGGGCCACCACTTGAGGCGGTGCGAGAATTGTAAAGGAGATCATACACAATACGTAGTGTGACAACAACTACAGAGGTTTTGAGTTCAACCTCTTAACCATTACATTTACACCATACCACCCGCCACCCATAACCTCCCCTGGTTACAACTTACAGGAAAATACCTTACTTTAAAGTTAATTTTTGTAATTCAATTTTTATTATTCAGGACGACAGTTCCTGATTCTACTGACCTAAACGAACATAAGTACAGTGAGAAAAGTTCATGAAAGAAATATAGTCTATAGGTACAAACCCTTAGATCAGATAAGAATGGTATGTCAGCGATTGGACGCCTACTTCGCTAATCGGTTTCCTGGCCTAGGACTAGGCGATCTTAATGGAAATATATTAATGGCACTTTGCGGTTTGAGGCGAGAGGCTTTCCCTCCGTTTGAAAGGACTCTCTCATCTTTGGGACCCGACTGGATAGGACAATGCATGAGATAGAAGGTATAGCTAGGTATAGAATGGTACAATGAGTACGAGTACTAGACTTTTAGTCCTTGAGGCACGTGAAATCTTCTATTGAAACTTCTATTTTATCCCCCCCCCCCTACCTACGCAACGAAGAATAGCTTAGCAAGGAATACTTTAAGTTAGCATTCTTTTATGCAGCAGGTCCCTACATGGAGGATCTGGGTAAAAATATTAATTTTATTAATTTTGAAAATGTTGAATGACAGATGCAATAATAAAGATTCACAAGCAGATTGTCGGAGATAAAGACTATAGTATAATAATTATTAATAGCTCTACCCCAAAGATGTCATTGTTATGATACACCCTAGTGTTATAGTACTAACCAGATGATAAAGCCCTAAAACATGGATAGCATTAAGAGTTGAGATCAATATGTACACAACGTAATCTATATGTATGCATAGTAATATGTATTAGCTGCAAGATTAATCAATATTGTATAATAGGCTGTTTATTTAGTGTGGAGGGTTGTTCATAGTATATCCCAAAGCAAATTTCTCGGTCGCTAAATGTTTGCAAAGAATTTGAAATTTTGCACCAGAGTCCGGTAGAATTGTGTAATATGTTGATGGGATCAGATACGTTTTTGTGTATATTTGGACTTTTAAACTGACAAATATATGCATGGTGGATGCTAATAGGGGTAGACACTCTTCAGGCAAAAAATAGCATAAAGGATCGTAGCTTAGGTGGTCTTCCAGATGTATGCTAGATAAGAAAAAACAAATATGTAGAAAAAATATGTATACATGTTAAACGTTACTATTTCGTGTTAATATATGTGATGGAATATGGGAAACCGAAATCATTTCCCTTCTTTTGTCTCAAGTGTCTGGAAAACAGCACAGTTTATTCTACTTTGACGAGGTTGTCAATAACTGCATATGGCCTCAATCCGTTTTGATCATCCACAGAGTACATTTTCAGCAAAACAACATGTTTGCTAATAAACTGAGCATAGTTTGGGACCGCAAATACAAAACATTTATCAAAATTCCTCTAATATATAAAGTTAGACAAGACAAAAGCGCTTAATAAAGAACATCAAGGCGCATTTTACATTATTTTTTTTAAAAGATTTTATTTAAACGTGGAGGACATGCCTGAACCCAGTCTGAGCTCACATCCTCTCAGAGCAGATAAGAATGGTATGTGAGTGATTGGACGCCTACTGCGCTAATGGCTTGCCCAGCCCATGCAGAAGTATGGATTTTAATGGCATTTTGCGGTTTGGAGTGAAACGCTTAATTTCCCTCTGTTTGGAGGGACTCTCTTAAGTCTGGGCCTAGACTGTTTCCATGCTTGATGATCAGGACAGATCATAATGGGTGACACAAGAAGTTTCCCTACTTATAACGTGACCGTGGAGCCATTGTTAGTCAGATTTAACGCTAAACTGAACCTTAAATACAGCCTTAAGGATAAGATAAATTAGGCTGAATAGCATTAAGTTAACAGATAAGTTGAGCATAAAATTGGTTGAAGCTTAAGTTGTTGTGTTGTACATGAACCCGGGAACCTATTCAGGGATTTCTTCAGAAAGGGTTCTCTCTTCAGAAAGGGAGGGGGAGTGGGTTCATAAATAGAACATTTTAGCGCCGAGAAAAACTGGGCAGACTATAATTATAGTATCTTAAAGAATGTAATTTTCATATCATCATATGGGTCAGATTTTCAGAAAATGAACAATTGGCAGATCAACGCATTTAGTAAATTCTTCTAAATTAGGCTGAAAAATCGTCAACACTAGGTATATCTGAGTATATTTAGTATTGCCTTAATTCAAGCAGTGTGTTTGGTTATGTTGAACTATATTTTGAACCAGATTTCTGTCTGAAATTTGGGTTATTTCAGAGGATTGGTGAAGGTAAATTGTACAGTTTCTGGCGATTATTATTCATTAGGATTCACGATGAATATGAACACATTCTGTTTGACCATTAGGGGAAGGAAAGGGGTAAGGATCCCCCTTTGCCCCCTCCTCTAATTCCACAAAAACTCCATGTCTGGATTGCCGGGGGAAATGTTGATAGGGAGAAGGCTTATGGATAACCACTTCACCCTGGAATAATCGGGTAAGCTGATTTAAGTGTAATCTTCAGCCAACCTTCTACCTCTAACTAGGTAATGGTCGGGTGGATCCAGACCCAGGTATTCACAAGGCGGGTGGACATGGAATTTCCTTCATTATTCATGAATTGTCATTTGTAATATAGAATTGTATCTTCTATTCTACCTTTAGTCATTACATTTACATTTTACAAGTAAAACTTGATGATCATGATTCTATGAAGACATAAACTTTGGGGACCATCAAAATTGTATTTTATTATTTGCTATTATAATGACTATCCTTTTTCAATATGATACAATGTGAAGTAGGGCGATTTTCAACATCTATTATAGATTATATTATTCCCGTTGAACCTTTAGAATTAAAAAAAAAGGGAATTTGAAAAGTGGACTGAATTTCAATATTAGCACCCTCTATGCCCTCAGCTGACTATAATCCTTTAGTTTGTGTACATCATTTCTCCTCTAACATTATAATATCATAATTTAGGAACACTCTAGGCCCAAACCATCATATCAGATAAGAATGGTATGTCAGTGATTAGACGCCTACTTCGCTAATCGGTTTTCAGGTCATGCACTCTGCATTTTGACGGGATTATAATGACATTTTGCGGTCTTAATGCAATTATTATGGCACTTTGCAGTTTGAGGCGAGAGGCTTTCCCTTCGTTTGAAGGGACTCGCTCAACTTTGGGCCTAGACTGGGAAGATATCCTTTCTTTGGCCATGATAACAACCTGCTCCCGACACAAGGCCAGATTCTCCTAATCTGAGTCAATGATAGGAAGCCTACTGCGCCAATGGCTCTCCTGACCATGGAGTAGGAGTCTTAAAGGGATTATAATGGCATTTTGCGGTTTGGAGCGAGGCTTTCCCTCAGTTTGGAGGGACTCTCTCAACTCTGAGCCTAGACTGAGAGGGCCTGCTGTTGGGGATGGATAACACAGATTGGTGCGCGAAAGGGAGTGGCAATTCAAGATTGGAGTGTTTCTTTTAAAAAAAAAGGAGAAAAAAAAGGCATGGTTGGATTTATCAGATTTAGATGTAAATTGAACAGAACCATGGGCAATCCTCCACAATGAACGCTGGTTAATATTCAGGAATCTAAAGGTTTTTTAATGAAGTGATCCCATTCCAAACACTCAGTTTTTGAGTTTTCACGTTTTTGACTGCATTAGTATGCACTGGCTACATCAAAACTACTTTTTAAGGTAAATGATAACCTCATTGTAACTAGATACATGCAAAGTGGAAATGAACACTTTGTTTACACCTAGAAACATCACAGAATGAAACTATGACATTGAGAAGATCATACCTATAAATAGCCCCTTCGAGCTAAATAAAGGATATGTTCGAAATGTATATTCAAATATTATTCATGTTAGCAATCCAAAGATTTCAAGATTTCTCAAACCTAATTATATATAATTCCATTATGATAATGCAAAACTATCTATTCTGGACAACGTGGGAAGCTATATCAAATTGGACATGGATTTTATAGCTTGGCTGAGCGCAGGAGGGCTTTTGAAATAAATAATTTTGTAGATGAATACATTATTACATCCCTCTTAGCTTAACACATTTCTTTCCAGAATAGCATGGAGATTGTACTAACAGTCTAGGCTCTGAGACTCTCAGATCAGATAAGAATGGAATGTCAGTGATTGGACGCCTACTGCGCTAATGGCTTTCCTGGCCCTAAAGTAGGCATCCTGATAGGATTTTGCGGTTTGGAGCAAGAGGCTTTCCCTCAGTCTGAAGGGACTCTCTCAACTGTGAGCTTAGACTACTGATTTTTATTATTTATTATGATATCAATCAACCCAGCACACGATCCTTTATAATATTTGATTAAGGGTAGATATAACCTTCCCTTTCACAAATGCATTGAGTATATGGGCGAGGAAGAGATAGGTGAAAATCCCTACTGTTCCTGTACACAGCTTACTGGGGTTCACCTGTCTATTATTCTTTGCTTGTTCCGACCTCAGCTGACCCCACTTGACCTTATGTTTGACCTCGTGACCCCTACGTCTTGGGTCAGTCAGCTGAGACAATGTTACCCCGGTTCAAATTATGCACGAACACCTTGACTTCAAGGCCAATTTGTGAAACTAAAAACATTTCCCTACATAGGTCTAAACTACGCACTTCTTTTTTTACCATTTGGAATATCCGATTCCTCAATTGATTCCAGTAATTTCTATAACTATCAATCAAGAACAAATACACACACTAGAGTACAAACTGTCGAGGCACACCAAGTTATAAGAGCAAATGCTGCATAAGAAATCCATGCCTAAAATGTGATGTGTTTTAGGAAAATGAGTCACAAGTCGCATAAATTATATTTTCCAAAGCTATTTATTCACAGGATCTCTCTGTAGGGATGTTCTCATTTGAGAGGCCTAGCACTTTAAGTCATATTAATCCATGTACCAAATTTTAAGACAGTATATTAAATATATCCTTGCGTTTCAAAGGTCATCTTAGAGAGTAGATTTAGTTCCTTTACTGGTAATTGTCCGCCCAGAAATATTGCCAACTTTTTTTCAAACATAAAGGTATCAAAAATAAAATGTAGAATAGATATCTTTCATATTTACCATCATTGGAATCGTTTGATCTCATCTTTCCTAAGATGATGATATCTAAAAATCCGTTTTTGCGACTTGTGACTCATTTCCCTGTAACACATGACAATTGGTCCTTGCTAAGCTATTTTCTCCTTGCTCGGGTAGGAAACTGTCCGTAACATTAATTATCTGTGTAACAGATTCCTTCCCTAAAAGTGAAGCAAGGAAAAGTAGAGCTCTATAAGGAGGGGAAATGTTATGCAATGGGCCCCGGACCCTGAATAGACCCTGTTCCCAAGACTAAAGACAAAGAAATGATGAAAAAAACATAGCAGTCTGAATAAAAGGCTTATCAATCACCAACGTTTTAAAGACGCTCACAAAATATATTATATCATATACAGTCCTGTGTTCATCGCCACAGCAGTGATACTGATCTCCATACTCCCTGTCGCTCTGACCGAACCAATGTATATAAATTAATTTTCACTTCACCACAAATTGCTCAGGTTCCAGAGAATAGGGCTCTAGAAGCTAAACTGTACATGTTTTTTTTGTTATATTCATGTGTGTGTGAGGGCTTAGATTGCCTGGACTATACATCGTCGGAGGCCTCACTGATGCCACATATAGTTGTGGTTAGGCCCGTCGGTCCACTCGGTCATGTTGAGAATAACCCTTGCTTATCAAAAATCCCATCTGGGCCCTGAATTTGGCGTTAGCTATTAGACTGTATAGGTATTCAAACTATGATTCTAAAAAAATGTTCTATGAATACATTATAGTTCTAACATAAAGAGTAAATTAAAACATATTTCGATCTTTTCTGGTATACTGCAATTGATGGTTTTGTCTCTGAGACCCTGATCGTTGAAGTCCATACAGGAGTACACAGGATGGTTATTTGCCAAGACGAAAGGCAAACATATTGAAGTTCAGATTTAACCACAGACCATAGGTCCTGGACAGTCAAACCACAGGATCTAACATGGTGGTAGAGCAGAGGTTACCAAGGACATTAATTTGTAAACATATAGTGTACCCAGTTCAGGAATTAGGAAATGATGTCATGAACATGTTATCATCTATCTGACTAAGTACATGGATCTTGGTTTAGCTTAAGAAAGAACAAATAAGGTAAATTATGGAATTTTCATCAGTCCAATATGAATTCTACATAGGCGTGTAAGCCCTATGCCAAATAAGATAAGATAAGATAAGATAATTCTTTATTTGCCATAAGAATATTGTTTCTGCAAACAGGCCGTGGTCATCTCAAAAGAGGTCTTCTTTTAGACCATGCCTTTCTTGTTTTCTTACTTACTACTGTTGAAGACAAAATGAAAGGCTACCTGGCTCCAATAACTTATGTTGCTTCCATGCAATGTAAATAGATATTTATGTTACGCATATATAATGTTTATATATCATGTAAAAGATAGAAAGTATTTAGAGGGTAGGTTCGGAAGAACTGTCTGTCACAACACACCATTTCCATGTATAAACCTTTAACTCCTTTTACTGTTATTGCATACATTCGGAAATAAAAGTTTGTTATATACATTGACAAATCAGTCAATGCTTTAGAGCAAAAGGGAAATGGTGCACCAGATGTTATCTTGATAAGTTCAATATTGCTGGATTCTTGGCCAAATCTTCTTGGGAGAAATGACATAATTGCATTTACAATTAGGGACAATAATCTGGTGGATTATGATTAGTGGGGAAATTGTTTGATGCACCGAGAGGTGGAGCTGTGACTGGGAATCCTGAATAGATGAAACAATAACTGAAGTGTCATATTCTATTTTATTTGTCTTTAAATTATTATATTGAAATGCAAAAGAAATGGAGATTTAATCTAGTACATTTAGTTTCTTGTCACCGTGTGTCTATGTTATACTATGATTAGATATATTCGGTAAATGTGTATATATGCATCATATCGATAAAAGCTGCCTCTCATTGTATGAATCAATGTTACAGTATTGTCCAAATTCATTTTTATCTGACAACTGTATGCTAAAAGTGACCCCTGAATAAAAGATTTTAAACAAAGAACAAATACCGATTATACAATTACTAGACAACTGTTTCCAATCTATATCTGGATAAAATCTAGTAGCAATCTTTATGATTTTAAACATCCATGAATCATTTTATCAACATCAATTGACAATGTGTTGTATCTATATATAAATATATGTCTTTGCTCTAGATGTATCCCGTTGCGTTAAACTAGGTTTGAAGTAACAGTTTCACTGAGTGTAAAGTTTGTAAACAGGGTTTGTGCACACGCAGGTGATATAATAAGTGTTGGTAAACTTTATCTTTACACTCCAACAGAGCTGGTCACCAACATAAACATTGTAATTACCTCCCAGATGAACCTCCACAGACCTCAGCCCCCTAGTTGTAGGGTGGTGGAAGGGAGAGTGTATGTCTGTTGTGTGTGTGTTGGGGTGGGGGTGAGGGGGGGGGGGAGGTCACATGACTGGGAAGGGGGTGTCCGTAGCAGGGAATGAAATGTACAATAATAATGATAAAACTCCCGACATAAATTCACAGTTCAACCTCAGAAGTATCTCCGAACTGATCCAACAGTCTCTCGCTCCAAAACGCAAAATGCCATTATAATCTGAGAAGGGATTTTTTTTAAAAAAATTATATATTCAGAGTTATCAATAGATTCTATGTGTGGATGGACATGCTGAATGGATGCACACACCTATATAATCCGACTGCACGCTCAGGTCAGGAATAGGAAGTATACAATGGGTTACATAATACTGTAATGCAGTTAGTAATGAGAAGGTTTCCATCGTTAACCCAACAGTTCCCAGTCAGTTACTCAGTAGCATGGAGAAATACTGAAATATCTCTGGCAAGGGGGAAACCACCCATTAGTTATTTTGATGACTTTAACCTTAAATAGTTTTAAAAAATCGTCAATTTCCATAAGAGTTCAAAAATACTGCTCTCAGCATAAATACTGAAGACTGCCCTCCCTGCTTACCTACCCCCCTACCTGTACTGAGCCCTCCCTGATTTCCCCGCCAGTTTTACCCCCTCTGCATTCTCCCTTTCCCCCTCCCCTGCGTCTGGCGCCTATGAAACTGAACCAGAGACCCTCATAAAAGATAATCCAACCCAAGCCCGGTCTCATAAACCTACAGTCTCATCAACTCCCAACTAATAATAGACTAGTAACGGGCTTTTAATCTATTTTTGTATTGTTCAATTCAACCTATTGGTCTTTAAATATAATACATCCAATGAGAATAAATATATTTAATTTTATTTACATTGATACATCCAATATAAATCATATTTTTGTTTATTGAGTCCTCAAATAAATACTGAATAATGGGCCTAGTCCACTAAGCCGATCCTCATGCGATTCTCACAGAATTTAGTGCAAAAGAGTCCTCTCCGGCGCAAAATCGCATGAGATTCGGCTCGGCCCTTAAGATGTACACAAGATGAATTTACCAGTCCAATGTTCCCAGTAACCTTTCAGTGACCATCGAATCAAAGTAGGATCATTTGTCTTGCGTAGATCGATTTCTTATTGTGAATATATGCTGCTAGCACCAAAAGATAATGGACATGTGCAAGTCTAATGACAGAGTTGATATGGTCCGGGGTCACGTCTTTGTGGTTCAGGAATTTAGTTCAAAGCAGACATAAAAAGTAGAGTCCACACATTAGAGCTAAACCAAACACACAACTCCCCCTCCTCACACCTTGCCCTCATGTCCAGAATCTTATTCTCGTTGATCGAACTTCAGAATAAACACTGAGATTTTAGAATTTTCAGAAATTTACCTGTTAAGCACTAAGGCGAATTAAAAAATCGAGGTCTTGCAGGGAAATCATAGCAGAGGACACCAGGGGCCCGTTGCATAACATATCCTTATTTAACAATCTAGGCCCAAAGTTGAGCGAGTCCCTTCAAACGGAGGGAAAGCCTCGAGATCTCGCCTGAAACCGCAAAGTGCCATTGTAATTTCATTAAGACCGCAAAATCTCATTATATTCCCATTAAAATGCCGAGTCCTGAGCCAGGAAACAGATTAGCGAAGTAAGCTGACATACCATTCTTATCTGATCTGAGGGTTTGGACCTAGAGTGCTAAGATGTTCCCCCCTTTAGCCAAGCAGCTGGTAAGATCGGTTTTACTTTTAGGCTTGGAGTAATAGGAATATAATTTGCTATATATATAATTATATATATAGACAATGCTAAACTGTATTCCTACATATTGAGGTAGAAATGTCCTAAACAAAGCAGGTTGACCATTTTCTACATCATAAACATCCCATTAAAGCTAAAAGAAAAGTCCAAATTCCCTTTATATTTCCAACAAATTTCGGTAAAATAAAAGGAATTGAGCAGGCAAATATTTTTCGTCGATTTAGCGGGGCATTTAATGTGTTTGTAAATTATATATAAATAACTTTATTTCCACTTTTGTAAAGGCGTATCGTATAAAGTATCCATGGATCGTCGAGTAAAAAACATGTTTCTAACCTTCACACGTGTTGGTATAAACAATTTATGCTTGAAAAATACGTAACATGGTTAATTACCATGAATTATCAATCAATTCCTAGAAATATATTGTTTCTATGGAAATCAATAGGATATTCACTCTCCAGCACGCCATGTGGGTCAGATTCTCAGAAAATGTACAATTGGCAGCTGTACACATTTACTCATTTCTGCTAAAATAGGCTGCACTTTGTCCAATACTAGGTAAATTCAAATATATTTGGCATCGCATTGATTGACGCTAGCAATCTGGTTGGTTAGGTTGAACTGTATTTTGAAGGTTATTTTCGTCTAAAATTTGGGTTATTTGAGAAGATTGGCGAAACTTGAATTGTACATTTTCTAAAATTCGGACCCATGTAAAGGTGGCCACCTATACGTGCAAACAGACCACACATACCACATACGGTACACACAGGTTATATTGATTACCCTCCAGCCTCTCACCACCTCGCCAGATGTTTAGTGTGTGCTGTTGAGTCACAGTATTTACAAAAGTAAACCACAATATTTCACTTATAAAACATCCAACATTTATTGTGTCTCTCCCGACCATTATAGTGATGACAATAAGGGACATGTTGAGATCATTTTGCTGTGTGGTATCCATGATGTGATCTGATGTGCGAATATGTAGGATCTATCTGGATTAAAGTCACCTAGATTAAGGTTAGCAACGTTTGGCGACATTCCAAAGTAATATTGATAACAAAATGAAGAAATTTGGGAACATCAAATATTAATAATTAAAATATGATAGAATTACTAAGGATAAGTCTTGTTACAATAGGGGAGTTGCATAGCCGCCATTTTGAATCTTGATTCGCATGGAATTATGGGAGTAATGGTACAGTATAAAATCTATAAAAAACATATTATCTTTAGCTTGGAATATTTATCAGTTGTCCAATATCAATATCTATGTGTTTTAGATGTCTCTATAACAGAAGACTTCATCTTTCCCATCATGCACTTGGTTTGCATAGATCATTTACACAACCTATGATATTGTTGAAAACATTGTGGCAGATTTCCATGAAATTGTTGCTAAATATTAGTATGTCAGATCACAGAACTAGATAAGGACTATACTATACTCTATTTCTGTGGTCAGATTTGAACTGAATCTATCCCAGTATGCACTGTAATAGACATGCGCAGTGAGACTTGCAACTCCCCTATTCTGTATACTTTTGTTTTTCGATATATATACATATATATGTCACATATGTCCTTTCTTGTGTCTGGGACAGAAAATAAGTTTTTCCCTTAACTAGCTTCTAACATTTTTTCGAATATATAATCTCTTGATTTGTTTCAAATCGGATTTTCTTTTGACTGTCCTCCCCAAGAACATCAAAACATAAACAGCTGATTGTCAAATGGAGAGAGCAGCTCAGAGAGGAATGTTAAGTAACAGGAGCCTTGTGGTTAGTTGATTGCTTATATTTCATGGAAACCAATTGAACAGCCTTCAAATAGTTATACTATCAGGAGTGAAACTGTATAAGCTCAGAGCCTTTCAGATCACAATATAAGAATGGTATGTCTGTGATTAGACGCCTACTGCGCTTTCCTAGCCCTGGAGTATAGGCGTCCTAATAAGATTTTAATGGCATTTTGCGGTTTGGAGCGAGAGGCTTTCCCTCAGTTTGGAGGGACTCACTCAACTCTGAGCCTAGACTGGAGATATATTAATGAAGAGAAAGTGGAGTAGGCCCGACACTACCGTCCTAATGGGATTGTAATGTGAATTTTGCGCGGTGAGCTTCCCTCAGTTCGGAGGGATCTGATAGGCTCTGAGCCTAGACTATAAATGTCAACTCGAGTGTTTTTGCTGAGCAATATTCCTCAATCATTGATGGCAAACTGGTATTGTTTATCATAAATATGAAACTAACAAAGAGTAAAGTTGATTTAATTGATGAAAGATGTACATGTATGTTTGTTATGTCGATAGCCTTGTTATATTATCCTCCTCTGTGACATAGACCTGTGCTTAAATATCTTTTTAACCAGCTAATTGTATATATAAGCCCTAAAAGCAATTAAATCCAAGAATCTCTCACCTCCAGGATTCCAGGATCTGACTAGGAAAGGACACTATCAGTTATAGTTCCTATGCCTTGTGATGGGTTCAGTGTTGACTCACAAACCTGGCTTTAATCCATGGATTAGCCTTATCCATGTTCCCATAGATAATCCCATCCACCCATACATAACTAATCCCTTGTGTAGGCTGATATATACAAGTCTAATAAAGGATTAAAGAGAGATATGATGTCACTAATTGCACATATCACTATATATGTTTATCTTATCATTACGTACAATGATACACGCACATGAAAGTCCCCAACCTCGGGGCACAAGTGTGATTCACAGCGCTTCATCAAATGGGTCAGATTTCCAGAAAATGTACAATTCGCAGCTGTACACATTTAGTCAATTCTGCAAAATTAAGTTGGAATTTGGTCAATACTAGGTAAATTCGAGAATATTCGGCATTGCATTGATTCTAGAAATCTGGTTGGTTAGGACTAAGGTTGAACTGTATTTTGAACTATATTTTCGTCTAAAATCTGTGTTATTTGCGGAGTTGAATTGTACATTTTCTGAAAATCTGACCCAAATGTTCTCATGTTTGTTTTGTTTCTTCAAGTAGCTTAGCTACAGCTCAGAGTTTCTATTTATCATACACGAATCTAACGTTCTGTCCAGCAGGTGAGTATCGTAGCCCCACCAGAATAACATCCGATTAGGTTGAATATTTTTATATTCAGCTTACTAAACCTTTAATAGGGGAAATACAAACGGATACCATGATTATATAAATACATACGAATAGTATCTCTTCTAGACAGAGGTTCTATAGAAGTTTTCAATTGTACAACTCTAATCAAAATCTATCTTACACTGCTCTGGCATCCCAACTATTAGGAAGTTTAAAAGAATGCAAAATGATTGGGAAGTAGTTTATTATTGTAAAATACTAACATATATATTTATGTCATTATGCGACACCCACAATCAACGGTGATATGTCTCCCTCAACTTTTCTCGCACTCTTCATATATTGACTACTTTTCAAGTTAAGTGTGTTCTCAAGATGGTTCAGATACAACAAATTGTCTTGCTATTACCAGAATCCACAGAAATAGAATCTTCAATTATATCTTTCTACACACTCTCTCTATGCCTTTCTCCCTCACCCTTTATCCCCCCTTTGCTTCAGTGTCGCCCTTTGAAGTTCCTCTCATTTCTCTTTCACCGTCTTTCACTATCTGACACTCTCAAGCAATTAGGTCAGATTTTCAGAAAATGTAAAATTAGCAGCTGTACACTTTTATAAATTCTGCTAAATTAGGATGCAATTTGGTCGATAGTAGGTAAATTCGAATATATTTGGCATTGCATTGATTCTAGCAATCTGTTTGGTTAGGTTGAACTGTATTTTGAACTTTATTTCCGTCTGAAATTTGGGTTATTTGAGAGGATTGGTGAAGGCGAATTGTGCATTTTCTGAAAATCTGACCCAATTATGTGCGACAAACGTCATTAATCTTCAATTAACTGGATCGTTTTTCGATTCCCAGAGGATTAAAACCCAAAACTAGATAAGGATACAATAAATTAATACATTACCAAGATACATACTCTCACTATCTCTCTCCTAAGTCATGGCAAGTGAAAAGAAATCCATAAATCTTCCTTTGGGATCATTTTGTAAAATCATGCAGAATCATTCCCGGAAGATTAAACCTCAGATTATCTTCTCAAGAAATAAAATATCAACTGTCATCAGGCAAAACTTTCCAGAATAAATATGAGGAAATAAAAGAACATAGCATGATTGGACGGTTTTCATCCAACTCGTGTATTTAAATATATATTCTTAATAGGGGAGTTGCATGTTGGCCATATTGAATCTTGAATTCGCATGGGATTATGGGAGTTGGATGCCAGTGCTATAGAAAACATGTCAACAGTATGTTCAGCATGGAATATTTAACAGTAATCTCATATAAATAGCCACGTGTTTTACATGGTTCCATAATACAAGACTTCATCTTTTCCATCATGCATCTGGTTTTTATAGATCATTTGTACAAGCTATCATAGGGATGAAAAGATCTCGCAAATTTCGATAAAGATGATGCCAAATATCTGTATGTCAGAATTGAACTGATACTATCCCAGCATCCACTGTTACTGTAACATACATGTGCAGTGAGACGTGCACATACCCTATTGGGGAATATACACACTATCGTCATGAATAGCTCATGTTTTATCCGAAATATTTTTTTTGAAATCCTTCTTGATAAGTCTGTCTGGGCTCAGAGCCTCTCAGATCAGATAAGAATGGTATGCCAGTGATAGGAAGCCTACTGCGCTAATGGCTTTCCGGACCCAGGAGTAGGCGTCCTAATGGAATTATAATGATATGGTGAGGTCCTAATGGGATTATAATGGCACTTTGCGGTTTGGAGCGAGAGGCTTCCCCTCAGATTGAAGGGAATCTCTCAACTTTGAATCTAAACTGAAGTGTGAACCCTCGTTCGGTAATCATCTCATTGTTTGGTTGATTATTATCAATCCACTTGATTGATTTGATTACAATTTACAATATCTTATATAGTATATTTGTATTTGGGAACGATTGTCAGTCTACTCGCAGATAAAAAGACTTATATAAATATATCTGACATGAGTGGCACATTCCTCATTTGACTTTGTATTATTGTTTGTATTGTTGATCATGATTTGGCCTATAAACTCCCGAGTAATGCAACAGAAGCACTCTGCTAACAGAATCGAGATATACTAATACTAGGATGTCAGTATCAACCATTAATCATATATATATACGCCTGACAACTAAATGATGACTTCGCCAAGACATATACAATCGGTTTGTTTTTTTCGGATTAGTTATGAAAATGATGGAAAGATGTATGGTGCTTGCACATTGTTCGTAGATCTATTGACCTTGTTTAGAGGCTTTGTGAAATTCGACTTATTTTCCAACAAAATTACTATTCACAATCGCAGTTTTTATAATATATCCTTGAAAAAGGGCAAATGTGCCCGAAACGTCGGACCCCCAAAAAACTTAACCAAAACTCAGATCCCTCTCCTGTCCCCTCCGTTCTTGGGCTGAACCCCAATAATTTATAGGATTTTTATAATATAGTCTATGATGCGATACACCATGATACACAATCGCAGTTTTTATAATATAGTCTATATGATGTATAGACCGAGTATCATCCCCGACTTCTCCCAAGCTGAGAGGACGATGCGATACACACGCTAAATATCTACAGAATAAATAAAATTTCATACGCGTGGCAGAAAGTAAAACAAAATCCTTGAGCTGATATTTATGACTAGTTCAATTATAGATTGTGGGCCACATATATGTACTCCATCCATGCATTTTCGCCAATCTTTTAAAAGCTGGAAACCTCCATTCCAATATAGGAGCATTCCACAACTAAACCCAGAACGTCCAAGCTAATCTCCTGACAGGAGATAAGAGACGACCATAAACAGATAAAGTGCATTCGCTACTTACCTTTGATTCTCGCAGGTATTGATACACAGATTCCTCGATCAGATTCAATGAGTGTCAGTTGCCGTGATTAAATCCTTAAGCTGTATTTCGTATTGATTTCTCAGTTAAAAGCCCTATGGTACATACAAGGGTGGTGGACCTATGGTCCCGCCTGTGTATGTTTGTCTGATAGTGAAGGGACCTGTTGTTGTGTGTGTGTTTGGTGCTGAGTGCACTGTGAGGCAGACCGCCCAGACGTCCTTTACATACGAACGCCTCACGGACGCTCTGTTGCAACCACGTGGGTGTGGGTGTTGGGTGGGGTGGGGGTTGGTGGGACAAGGGGGAGGGGGTATAGGGGAAGGGGTATTCTGGTGTGTATATATGTGTGTAGGGGGTCGGGTTGCCTTATATGCCCCTTTTAAGGACTATATGTGATACTTTCCTATATATTTGGTCATATCAGGGCAAGAGAGGAAACCCGCCAATGCGATCATATTATCAAACCCTACTCTTTTCAATCATTAGCAACTTGGTTCTTTTACAAATTACATGCGTATATAACCATAGACAACTATACACATGGCCGGCCTCTGGTAACCCAGTCGGCATGCACTGGGTGGGAGGTGAACAGTCAGGTTCAGAAGGCAGTTTTGAACCCCTAAGTTTTAGGGGTCATTAACACTTTTAGCCAGTCTTAGCCTTGTGGTTAAGCTTATCGCTGGAAGTGGAATCGAGGAATGTGGGTGTCTGGACCTGACTGTGAAATGATGCTCTGGCAAGGCGCTCGTGGGATTCGAATCTGGGACACTTAATACCTCTTGGTTTATCGTGAAGGAGAGGGTCAAAGGGAAGCAAAGAAAGTTGGAAATTTATTTATTTATATTTATAGATAGTCTATTTTATAGTCAAATCCTCAGTTTGATAATCCGCTTTGTTTTAAAATTAAATAACCAAAGCTAGATGTTTTCCCTCAGTTGGGAGGGACTCTCTCAACTTTGAGCCTAGACTGTAACTGCTTTGCTGGCCGCGTTCCCTGAACCCGGTAGGAAGGGCCGCCGAGAATGAATATTCTGTCTAATACAGTGCTACCAAGTAATGTTGAACCCGTTTACTCAGAAAATGAGAAAGCATGTCTCCTGGAAGTTATGCTCTTCCTGATTCAAAGGACTGTAAGTGTAATACCTCAGCCTCAGTACCTTGGCTCCAGTGGGAGGAGGATTTCGCCCCCAGTCTAAGCCCAGAAAGGAGAGAGTCCCTTCAAACGGAGGGAAAGCCTCTGGCCTCAAACCACAAAGTGTCATTATAATTCCAATGAGACCGCAGAATGTCATTACAATCCAATTAGAACGCCTTGTCCAAGGTCAGGAAACCGATTAGCGAAGTAGGCGTCCACTCACTGACATACCATTCTTATCTGATCTGAGGGTTTGGGCCCACTTAGACTACCCCGCTTCGGCTGCTAAACAGACTGAAGTTTATTTTCATTTTGTTTTAAAAAAATATTAACTACACATGGGCCGGGTGGACAGGTAAAGCCCAGAATGCAAGTCTTCAAGTTTAACTTACTTCACTGTTGTTTTGAATTGATTTGCTTGCTTTTGATTTGTGGTATCTGTGGCCTTTTGCTTAGCAAATTCCTTTTTCTCATTCTTTCCTATTCTGAACTTTTTATCTTTTTTTTCAGTTTTCTTTTCTCTGTAAAATTGTCAGTCATTCGAACCTATCATAATCTAAATGTGCTTATTCCTTGTAGTGTTGTTCTGGCTTTTGACTGATTTATATCATTGTTTGGCTGTGTGATGTGCATTTGTGTGCAGAATACGAAGGGGAGAAGGAGAGGGAGGGGGAGAAGGAGAGGGAGGGGGAGAGAGCGACGGAGGGGAAGGAGAGGAAGGTAGAATGGGGAGGGGGTAGAAAGGGGGAAAGAGGGAAGAGGAGAATTTCGTGAGTGAGTGTGGTGTTAGTTGTCAGAGTACACTCGCCCATACTGTATCCATATGGGACCTATGTAGGTGTGATTAGAGGGCAGAGACAAGTGGATGCGTGGTGGTGGAAGAGGTGGCCTGCACTCATCATCTGATAACGCAGTGTGGGAAGGTAAACAAAAACACACCCTCCCCCCTGATGGTCGAGTCCAAGCCCTTCTTGAGGGGGTGAGAGGTGGGAGGGGGCCTTTCAAACTCATTAACTCCGTCGAAGGTCCTGTTATTTGGGGAAGTACATCGTCCATGTCCTTTTATTACATCGTACACGAATAGTCGTCAACTCCAGTTATCTTTAATACAGATAAAGCATGCATCTACTTCAGGAACTAAATATAATGTGACGTGTCACAGAAAAATCCGTCTTAAATCGAAGAAATGTATTTGTCCCGGAATTTCGTCCATGTACTCATATTGGGAATGTAGGTGCTGTACACAGAAGGAATGGGAACGTTCCTACAACGACTTCTTGTGGAAAAAGCCCATATGAGAACATATCATTTCTTCGCGAATTAAGGCTCCTTTATCTGTGACATGTCACATATGGATCTTTTATAGTTTTTTCAAAGTAATGTACCTTTTGCTTTCTTGGGGCAAACTTCAGAGCACTCTAGGCCCAAAGTTGAGAGTCCCTTCAAACGAAGGGAAAGGCTCTCGCCTGAAACCGCAAAGTGCCGTTATAATTCCATTGTCATTATATTCCCATTAAAAAGTCCTAGGCCAGGAAACCGATTAGCGAAGTAGACTGACATACCAGTCTTATCTGATCTGAGGGTTTGGACCTAGAATGAGAGTTTTTTCTTAGAACGAAACATCTACACGGTAAAGATCTACATGTTTGACCAATAATGTGCCAGTAAATGGTTTTAAAGAAAATGTAATGACGAATATAAAAACCATTTTATTTTAAAACAATTCAGCAGTACCAGAGTGCCATGGCTGATATCGATGAAAATATTGAATTATTGTAAGAACAACAGATATTTAAAAAAAATATTTAATACTCCATTAAATGTATCAAAAAAATCCAAGAAATGTCATTAACTATGTCAGCAAAATGAAGAACGTAGTGAGGTATAACGCCAAGTTGAATAGCGTATAGAGTGGCGCCACCTGGTAATTTTAAGGATAAACGTCTCATTTCGTATTACCTTGATAACCCTGTAGTTAACCTCAGGGCATGCATGTTTTAGCATTGTAGAAGCCAAGATGGCAGGATAGGTTTCAATAAAGGTGTTTTTAAAAAAAAGATAAAAGGAAGAATCAGGAGGGCGCACATTTCTGTCCGAGACTTACTATACTAATTCTATTCCAATCTTAACTTAGCATGACGAAACCCCTTCTAATGGGTGCGATTGCTGTCATTGTTATAAATACCCGAAGAAAAACCTATATAAAAAAGTATCCATCCTCGCCGCTATAGCCTGCTTGAGGGTCAGAATTTCAGAAAATGTACATTTCAACTTCACCAATCTTCTCAAATAACCCAAATTTCAGACAAAAATAAAGTTAAAAGGTTCAACCTAACCAAACAGATTGCTACAATCAATGCAATACTGAATATAGTAGAATTTACCTAGTATTGACCAAATTGCAGCCTAATTTTGCAGAATTTACTAAATGTGTACAGCTACCAATTGTACATTTTCTGAAAATCTGTCCCTTGAGAGGGCTGTCCAACACAAGATGGTGTTAAAGAGGACAGAGGATATGCCTTCACCACAACACTTTGCCTGTATTCAAGCGTATCACACCAATGTAACTTGGAAAATAAATCAACCGTTGTTCGGGGAAAAAATTGCGCCTGAGTAAAATAAGTCCACTGGACAGAATCATTTTTCCATTACAAATATGTTGCTCTGTTTGAGGCATTAGAATTTAGATGTAGTACATTAGAAATATATATGTCCTAGAGTTACATATTCAATATACCTGTTTTATTATCAAACACACCAACACAAAATCCATTCATTTGATTGTACTGTGAAATAGTTGAGAAATGATGAGATCAAGGAATCACACAATCACCCATTAGCGTGAAGATTCAGATTTGGACTGCCAGTGCCTCCACCTAGAGTATAGTTTTGATACTTAGACCATACATTTAGTCTTTCCAAGATACTAATGATGGTCAGTCCATATTCAATCGATACTAGGGCTATTGTAAAAGGTCCGCAGTAACTTTGAGGAAAGCAATGCTCTTTGTGTACCTGAAAGGAAGAGATTAGTAAGTGGAGCTGAAGCACCCACGTCTCAGTCTTAGTCGTAGCCAACAGATGTTTCCTATTTTAAAACTTTGAGAATCCTTTTGGAATCGAAAATGTAAGAATAACACTGGCTAGATAGGTATATATATATATGAATAAGCCAACTAATTGTACAACTAATCCCATTTGATCCAGATTGCTACTGTAGATCACCAAAAAACAATAAAACAAAATCATAAAAACATGAAGAAAAAGCCATATGAATTCAAGAAAAACTCAGGAAATTTGAGAAAATATAAATCTTTCATTTTCAGCGCGAATTCACATGAAGACAAAGGGAACTACCTTTCTGAAGTACCCAGCGTATACTTTGCTAGCCCCCCGCCCCCCCCCCCCCCCCCACACACACACAGAACCCACTTATCTTTTATATACTGTATTGCCCTCGTTTTATCAGATCTTGTTCAACTTGTCTGTCTAGCCTAGAACTATCCTTCTACGTTCCTACAGGTGAAGAAATACTCCTTCAGGCTTTAGGAAAAAATGTTTAGTTTTTGACCGACAAAATCATGTTATATAATTATCAACTAATTCTGATTATATAACCAACTCACATTACATCTTATTTCATACGAAATAATAGTTGTATTGCTCCAAACCTACATCAAGTTTAAATATTTTTTATATAGACCAAATAAAATTTTAAAATAAAATTTTAATTTTCCAAGCCTGCTTTCACTTATTTCTTATCCCAACTGTTAATATCAATCATGAAGCAGTATTGGTGCACGGCGGAGGTATCCAACCAAGCACGCATAGCAACCATTATTGATTTTTTAAACATTTATTTCACCGTTAATTATTAAATATATACTGGAATACGACAGATTTATTGATAAAATGAAATGCATGTTGTGTTCAGTTCAGTTTTGTCGACATCAGCGCTCATGATGCACTTGATATTTCTGTGCAAATTTAGATTTTTTTTATTAATTAAAAATGATATTTTACACTTCTTTGTTTACAAAAACATCGATAATTTGAAAAATAGGCTTCGGCGCAAATGCCATTATCCATTTTCTTATTGCTGACATTCTGACGTTTCCACAAATGTATAGTCTTACTAACAGTATAAATACTGAACATAATGACCCTGAATATTAGCTCATATGTGCTGTGTTCCAGAAAAATGAGTCATAAGTCGCAAAATTGATATTTTTAAAGTGTTTATTCTACTAGATCACTTTACTGGAATGTTTTGATTTTGGGGGAGTTCATCATTTATAGCTATATCGATCGCTGTCTCAAATTTCAGGACAATGTATGCAATATATCTATTCGTTTTAAAGTATGGAGTATATTTAGTTACTTTACTGTTTATTGCCACCAAGAAATATTGTTAACGTTTTTATTCAAAAATACAAATATCAACCTTAGCATCTGGAAAAACTTATTAGATTATTAGACTGTTTACTATCATTGGAATCCGCTTGATCTCATCTATTCAAATGTGATAATATCTCAAAATCCGTTTTTTGCGACTTATGACTCATTTTCCTAAAACGGATCACATATGTATCTATAGGTCCACACACTCAAACCACTCTGTAATAGAAGTCTTGTGCCTTCATTCTGCATAAATGTAACCTCCGTAACAAAATGCGTGAATGATAGATGTAGGGTCATAAACCTTAGACATAAATCATCCGAATACCAATGATATATTTTGATGAATAGTGATTTTTTTTCCAACACCGGGTCTTTATTCAATGTGTAAACAAGATTAAAAACAAGACAAGATTTCAAGGCGGAAGCGGTTTACACTTACAGTTTACAACGCTCCGTGAATAGTGATTATTAATACCGAGTAATGCACATACTGAGATGGAGCTTAGAGTAAGATTTCTTTTAATCTAAGGATGGAGGGTAGGTCAGGTTCAAGGCTGGGGAGAATGGATATTAACACACATGATATATATATAGGGCATGTAAGTGTCTGGCAGCAGTGAGCAATTTTCAGAGAATGCACAATCTACAGTTCTACACATCTATCAAATTTTGCTAAATTAATGTGAGAAATAATAAATACTAGGTATATATCAGAGTGTATTCTGTATTAGAATTCATTCAATAAATCTGTCTGGTTATGTTGAGCTGTATTTTCAACCTGATTTTTGTCTTGAATTTGGCTTATTTGAGAGGATTGGTGGAGACCAATTGTACATCTTCTGAAGGCTTGACCCATGTATGCATATCAACAAAACTCAAACTCACTGCCGTACTATTAATTGATTCTTCAGGTGGGTAGGCCTAACTGTACGTGTTATTTCGCTAATAATATCCTAAATCCAAGAAAGTCAAAGGAGGTCCATATACTAAATTAATAATAAGTACAAAATGGTGTCACGATCGAACTTGCCTTTTGCAAAAAAGCTAGAATATCGTATACTTTTTAAAATTATCATACCTCCCAAAATGGTTTATGTGATTTATTAGCACATTTATTAGTTGTTGTTTTTTTATAACGGCCTGGAAGGCATTTGTTTAACGACGCTGGCACACCACTATATTTGGGTCAGATTTTGAGAAAATGTATAATTGGCAGCTGTACACATTTAATAACTTCTGCTAAAATAGGCTGCAATGTGGTCAATACAAGTTAAATTCGAGGATATTCGACATTGGATTGATTCTAACAATCTGTTTGGTTAGGTTAAACTGTATTTTGAACTTTATTTTCGTCTGAAATTTGGGTTTATTGAGAAGATTAGCGAAGTTGAATTGTACATTTTCTAAAAATATGACCCATATGTGTTTTGAATAAAGATGTCGGATGGTATGAGAATGACTAAGAAGGTGGGTCAGATACAGCGAAGTGTAATCAGGACGTAATAGAAAATTTGAAAATAAAAAAAAATAAAAACCTCAAAGGGACGCAGTCAACCTGTGATTAGAATTGTAAGAGCTTCGATGACAGGTCATACTGAATAAAACCTTTTAAAAACATAAAAAAAAAAAAAAAGATGTCGGACAATAAAATAATGTCCTAAATCCATATTCTGTGTGCATGTGTCTGTGGGTGATGTCAGGTGATTGGCAGTAACGAGAATTATTACGCACCAATTAAGGAATAGATTGTCGATTTCATCTATGGCACTGAATAATCAAACGTGATCTGCAAAAGGTTAATAGGGGACTTGCATGTGCCATTGAGAATGTCCATAACAGTGCATGCTGGAATAGATTCACTTCACTAAAGTTCATATAAGAAATACATGTAGTTTGTTTTTGTCTATATTTTCACTTATAAAAAAGATATATGGACTCCAACTGCATGATAGGAAAGATGAAGACCTGTGTTATGACTTCAGGCATAAATAATGAATTCTAACATTAATATAAAAGATTGTGTGCTGATTTATAAATGGCATATGTTCAATCGTTTTTTGACTGACATACAAATCCCATGATTCCATGCGAATCACGATCCAAAATGGCGGACATGCATTGCCCCTATTGGAGACCCAAAGTAGCCAAGAGTGTAGCTTTAAAAAGGTCAATAGAGAGAAATTAGCAATGCATAGGTTGCCAAGCGAAAGGAATGCGAACCAATAGTAGTTTCATTTGACGCATATATGTTTCCTTTCCTACACGGGACAGGTCGGATTAAATTCACTTACAGATATGGAAGCTGTATATCATTAATGTGCGGAATTTCTATTCAACTTCTAAATAGAAGAAGGGAGATGAATAAGAAGATATATTTTTTCTTTTCTCCAGAGAGTGAGAACGTAACATTGACTAAGGATACAGCTGAACACTCAGGAAACGCAGATGATCCAGAAACTAAAGATACAAACAGAAAAGTGGACCGAACGGATGGTGTAATAACTGAAACCTCAACTACCGTAGAGCTATGAGACATGCTCTTCATTTAGAACCCTGATTACTCCATAACATATTATATTCGCAATGGTTATGGAGTTATGGAGTAACACTACCACACTAAGTAGGAAAGTTGCTAAGAGATACACTTGTCTAGAAGCAGGGAGCCTGCATGCATATGGATAACTATTAACTGTTCTATTATCAAATACCGATATATCATAGATATTAATTACATTAAACTAACGGATTACCATATCGGAGTTTCATTCATGTCTGTAGATTTATCGTTGTGTTGCATTTTATAGAAAAGGAGGTTGAATGTGAATAATCCACAGCAGGAGCTCCTGAAATATTATAACATTTATTTTTTTGTAAAAGTACAATGGAAAATCCATATAACCACAATAGGAAAACCCGTATAATATAGCAATATAGCACAAATGAAAGCCCACCTCTACCCATATATGAGAATGATATAATTATTGTGCACTGATAAAGTCTTCCCTGGAATCCTGTTATTCCTGTGTGCACAGGTATAAGTTATAGTTATATATCATAATATGCATGTATGGGAAGACCTGTTATTTATAATATTGGGCCAGATTTTCAGAAAATGTACAATTGGCAGCTGTACACAATTAGGGAATTCTCCTAAATTAGGCTGAAAAATGATGAATACCTGGTATATCTGAGTATATTTGGTATTGCATTGATTTAAAGTATCAGTTCTATTATGTTAAACTGCATTCTGAAGCTCATTTTTGTCTTAAATGTGGGTTATTTGAGAGGGTTGGTGAAGGGGAATTGTACATTTTCTGAAAATCTGACCCTATTACAACATGAAATAAACATGCGTTATTATTGTCTGAGATATTTTACACAATAAGAAGAATTGTAAATTATGGCTTCGGTAATTGTCTTGAAAATCTACCATTCTTTGTGACAACATGAAAAGTGAAAAGCCATGAAAAGTGAAAAGCCATGAAAATTTGCCATCTTATGCGTATAATATTGGCCAATATTACAATTGTGTAGTTATAATTTTGCATTATCATATTTTGTCAAAACCCCAGAAACACATGTATATATACACTTGATGTGAGGTTTACCTATTGAATAACAAGTGGGTCTTATATTATTTAAAGGAGGATATAGGCATGTGTGCACATAAATCTATGCAATGACTATAATTAAATCAACAAAATGTTGAAGAAAATCAGAATGTTCCTCTTGATAACCTGTCTTGCTAGTTTTCTCCTTCTGTCCTTTCTCCGTCAGTCGTATGTTGTGTCCCCTGTCCCTCCTCCCCTTTGTACAGGGATGGACGGAACCACACGCTGTATGCCTAAAGAAGAATTTATACCAGAAAAGCTGGGAAAAGGTCAGAAGCTTGTAATTGGCGGAGATCATGTAGTTATTAATAACAAGAATGGATCAATGATAAAAGTTGATATGAAACAGAAGACAGAGGAAACATATGGAGCAACCATTAGAACAGGAATAGCAAAAGAACAGAAAACAAAATTAATCATTCCAAAAATCCTCCACCAGAACTGGGACACACCGTACATTCCTCAGGTATTCAGGAAGTGGATAGAATCCTGGCAGAAGGTGAATCCAGAATGGCAATACTGGCTCTGGACAAACAAGGATGTTAAGGACCTTCTAGAAAAGTTCTACCCTGAGTATCAAGAGACATACAATAGCTACAAAAGGCAGTTATCAAAGGCTGATGCTATGAGATATTTTGTACTTTACCACTTTGGGGGAGTTTATGCCGATTTGGATGTTGAGGCACTCAGGCCAATGGATGACCTTCTGACCCTTGTCTGCTTTCTGAGTCTTGAACCGGAAGCCCATGGCTCTCTGTTGTACAAGATGAACCCCCCAACTGTTATGAATGGTATCATGGGCACTCGTCCAAAACATCCTTTGTTCAAACTAGCTTTTGAAACACTACCCAGTACTTCTAATTTGTCTCTTATCATTGACGCCACTGGCCCCTTTTTCTTGAATAAGGTTTTAAAGAAATATCAACAGAACAGAGAAGGGAGGAATTATACTGTAACAGTTCTAAAACAACTTTACCTTCTTCCGACGTTTGATCAGGGTGTAACACGTTCACTTAACCAAAAATGCATTGTACAGTTCCGATATTTGTTGGGTTTTCAGAAAGCTACATGTGAGAGGTTACTGAAGAGGAGGTTTTTAAACAAACCCTCCCCTCTCTCATACACCAACCATCACTGGTATCATGCTATCATGAAAATAAGCGAAATAACGAATGGGAAGAAAATACACATTGATAAAATTGTACACAATAGAACCAAGCTTCAAGCAATTCTAGGTAAAAAGCCTTGATTTGGATGCAGTAAATATATTGAGTAGAGCTGTCTATGCCTTTCTTGTCAGTCAAGTCTGGATAAGGTGGTGTTATTTATTTTCATATTGCATTTTAAGGCCAATCGCGTATTTAAAATGAGCAACATTAAGGGGCTGTTGGTGCTGTTTGGTGCCATTTCTTGCCCAGGGATGAAGGTTATTAATCCTGGTGGTCATAGCCCTGGGACCACTCAGGGCAGTGACCAACAAAGTTTATTCTTGTGAACATCTTTTCTATTCTACTTTCCCATGTTACCTTTTACACCAGTTGTAACATTATTGGTAGAGAACTTTCTTGGAAATGGTGGAACTATTTGTTCAGTGTTCAGTGCTCTTAGGGCCTTAGATCTTGTTTGATTTACTATCTGGATATCAGTCAAGTTGGCTGTTATGCCTAACTTCCGTATCCGAGGTATTGAGTATTTAACCAGAACTTTGATATAACTCTGGCTGAAGTGCCTATAGTTACTACTTGTTACAACTTGTACTAATGCGCTTACTACCTGTTACTTGTTACTTTACAATCAGATCTCGTTATAAATCTGTGTGATACCACCGTATTTTACTATTTTTATATGTGACACCATGTGGTATTTTTAAAAAAAAACATCTTTATTAATACCTATCCTCCCATCTTGGCTTCTACATTGCTAATGTATGACCTGAGGTTAACCGTAGGTTTAGCGAACTGCTAAGAAAGATTAGTTCTCTTCAGAACCACCAGGTGGCGCCACTATAAGTACCTATTCGAAAAAGCGCACATATTAGACATTTAATCAACATAGAGCGAATACTGTTTTTGTTGTTCCATAACAACATCACCGAGGATATTCCAACTACATTTTTAATACAATTTAAAAACATTTTTTGTTAAATAGCTCTATTCTCACAACAATTCAATATACTCTTCAATGTCTGCTTCTAGAGTTCTCCAGAGCCTACTTTCCTCTTTGTTAACCTTTGTTATTGCTATGTGAATTGTATTGATTACGACTTTACATCATGATTTTAATTGATATAAGACACACTTGGTATTCACATTACCTTCGTCAAACAATTTCTGCCTGTGTATAAAGGCTTTTATCTGTAAAAAAAATAAATCCAATTTATCACTCGAGAATTGAGATTAGTACATTTGATTCACAATAATTATATCCTTTGGGTTGATTACAAAATTGTTCCTTTTTCTATGTATAATCATTTTACCTTTTTGGTCGATATTCAGGTAACCAGAATCATAATTATATTAATCGATATACAGCTTTCCACAGCATGTTGGTTTTCTTGCAGGTTACAAAAAAGTGAGTAATATCGTCCTCAAGGCTACAATAGTTACATTTTCCTTCTTTTTTATAGTAATATCACATAAATATTTATTACAAGTAATAACTCTGTGAATCACCTTATACTGAAAGGTATGAATTCTGGTCTCAGTAGATACTTCATAAGGCAGCTTGAAAAACATTTTCCAGTCAATTAGATGTGAAGCTATCATGGTCAGGAATGAGAACAACCTATTGAGTTGTAAAGAAACATAGAATGCTTGCAAAGAAGGTGTTTTGGTGGATATTTAATGATAGAGGACTTGATTCATGTTGATTCGACCACTATGGTCTCCCCTGATTAACCAAATCGTTGTTTTATTTTGCGGATTGTTAATTTGTTAATTTGTATATTGTATCTCTGTAATTTAGTCGGCAAAAATCTTCAAAAAAATGTGTGTAATATATGGGTCAGATTTTCAGAAAATGTACAATTGACAGCTGTACACATTTGGTAAATTCTACTGAATTAGGCTGCAATTTGGTCAATACTAGGTTAATCAGAGTATATTCGGCATTGCATTTATTCTAGCAATCTGTTTGGCTAGGTTGAACTGTATTTCACACTCGGATCACACTCTGTGTTAGTGACTATCCCCTGCAATGCTAATTAATATTGTAATTTGGCTATTTTGAATACGAATTATTTTGCATATAAGTACCCTGATCACACTCTATGACAGTGATTATCATGGGGAATCTATAAATCTATTCTAAATCACCAAAACTCATTCGGATAGCTAATGAAAGTACATCTTGGGTTTAGAATCCCATTTTGATACCACTATTATGTTCATATATATATGTTGTCTTCTATTTCAAACCATGGACTATATATTTTTGTAAACTGGGCGCATTAGAAGAACCCAGAAAAACTGGGATAATGCCAACCCATTGGAAATAAAATCTTCAAAAAAAAATAATTTTGAACTTCATTTTCGTCTGAAATTTGGGTTATTTCAGTACATTTTCTGAAAATCTGACCCATATATGGTCGCCCTGTCGTTGATTTCTTGCTGAACTTTTGCATAGTGCTGTTGTCTTGGGTAAAGAATACCTCTGTTTCTTGCAAGTAGTACGTTGTACCTTTTAATGTCAATCCCTGTAGTGGTTCCCACCGTCAATACAGGGTTATAGTTATAGGTACAGGAACAGCATTTCTCAGTGCCGATATTGCACTATTTAAATCGTACCTGATTGCATCTTCAAATATTGTATTTGTACTGTGTTGTAATAGGGGAGTTGCATAGCCGCCATTTTGAATCTTGATTCGCATGGAATCATGGGACTAATGGTACGGTCTTAAAGTCTACAGAAAACATGTCATATTTTGCATGGAATATCTATCAATGCTCCAATGTTAATATTCATGTGTTATGCATGTTTCCATGATGCAAGTCCCAATTATTCCCATGATACATTTGGTTTCCATAGATCATTTATACAAGCTGTGATATTGTTGAATTTTTTTTTGCAATTTTCGATCAAAATGTTTCCAAATATTCGTATGACAGATTTCAAAAGAATCCATCCCAGCATGCACTGCAGTATACATGCGCAGTGAGATATGCAAGTCCCCTATTGTATCTGTTCACTGGGATTCTCTCTTCACCTTTTAGTGATACAAGAGCCTTCGGCTGAGGCCCCTCCATCAGAAAAACAGATCACATTAAAAAAAGGATCCGAAGAAGAGAGATAAATTAAAGGATTGAATGAATTAAAAGCCCCAATTTATTATGTCTGGACTGCACGAGAGCTTATTTTCTAAATAGTTCCATTATCAAAAGGTTTCTGTCCAGGAGTAAAATATTTATTTAAATAAAATATGGTATGCTATAGTGTAGAGTAATGAATAAGAAAAATCCTTCCCTCCTCCCCCCAAACCACCCGTCCAGTTTGTATTTTTAATTATTTGTGTGTGTGTGCTTTATGTAAAAATCAGAAACAATCAGTGTAGGCCTATAGAAAATAGAGTGTGTTTGGTTATACTTAGGAAAGAGGGAGAGGGGGAAGTGTGGGGAGAGAGGGTATCCGTCCTACATGCAGAGGAGTGGGAGAGTGAAGAAGAGGAGAGGATATAGGGGAAGGGAGAGAGGGGAGGGAGAGAAAAGGGGGAGGAGCATGAGGGAGAGGGGAGGAAATCGGAGATGGGGTTGGGAGGGGAAAACGAGCATGGAGAAGAGGCCGGGGAGGGAGAAGGGGGGGGGGGGCAGGGGTGTAAATCAGGGTAGATGTATGTAAAAAGACAATGGTATAACTGTATAGTGACGGTGAGTGACCCAGGGTTCTCACCAGAAATTTTAGACAGCGTAGCGGGGGCACACACCATCTAGGGGGGTCTGGGGGCATGCCCCCCAGGAAAATTTTGAGCAAAATGATGCTGTTTTAGTGCGTTCTACTGATTTTAATGGCCATCAGGTCAACCCTTAAACATTAAAAGTTAAACTCATAGTTTACATGATTAAACTTGATTTTCCCAGTCAATTAACCTAACACTATCTTTGAGATATCATTTTTCTAATAGCATAGCATAGTGTCATTACACAATTAAATAATTTGAAATAGAAGAAAAAATGCCATTCTTATTACCATCTTATTTCGAATGTATTAAAATTTTATTGGCCTTACTACCTTACTACCTTACAGTAAAATAGTAAGTACACAATTGCATCAATCATTAGGCCGACATTTGCCATTCCCAAATTAAGTTTGGATATTTAAGAAATAACAGATACATATTAAATAGTAAATACACGGTCCATTCCTACCAAATGGGCCCAGTAGCCTAAAACCATTGTGCCAAAAAAAATCCTTTTAATGTTTTCCATAGTTAGGGGACTTAAAATAGAATAAATATCCTATTGAGGGAGCAGAGGAACATTTGTAGAAGTAAAATGAATAAATGTTTTATGGAATATTGGGAGAGAGATGATGTACTGGTACTTTTGGTTCGACTTTATACAGCAAGTATGTTCAGGCCAAGCTGGGACATTTGGAGATTCTTTTTTTGTATAGGAAATTTCGAAAATTTCAAATCACTTTTCTTTGCTACTTCTGGCAATTTCCCAGATATGGAATCTCGAGATTTGATCGTGACCAGCAGCCTTTGGTTGACTAGGGAAAATTATTTATAACCAGTTCAGTTTTAATAGTCTGCTTATTTCAACCCCTGAAAACACTTGTAGTAGCAGTACATTTGTTGATCGAAATGACAATGAATGAGACCAAAAATTAAGTTGAAAATGATATATTTGAATATCAATGTCTGGCTATTTATAGCTTGATATTTGGGACAATTCTAACCAGCAATCAAGGTCGTTCTAGTGCCTAATGGCATCCCTGTGTGACCCAAATGTATATCTGAATAGTCTGAATATCGGCGATTTTTCGGTATTTGATATGAAATTTAAATGCCAAGATGAGGGAGAGAAACGGCCACTACGCTGTCTCAGAGACAGCGTAGCGGCCGTTTTGCAGCGTAGCGGCGACGGGAGACAGCTTAGCGGGCCCCTACGCTCAAAAAGGCTGGCGAGAACAGTAGTGTAGGGTACCAAAGGTCAAACTTATAACTTGTCCCCCCCCCACACACACACACTTCGAAATGAGCTTCCGATGCCCCTGCACTGAGGCGGGAAAAGGTGCGTAGTATGTTGCCGTCGCCAACGTCACAACGTCTCTCGCAGCGCAATGGGACAGCGTCGTAAAACATCACTGCAACATCGAGAATTTAGTTCGTAGGAAATGGGAAGCAGTACATTGCATCTTACAAAGATCTATTTTAAATGTAAGACAATCTGTCCTGCGTTTTTGTTACAATTATAGTTGCTTATATGGGATTCTGTTGCGTGTGCTACTAAACCAAATAAACCCCACTGTCTCCCAGCATACATCTCTCGAACGGCGTGCGCATAAAAACGGCTTCAATCGGAAGTAGAGTGGAGAAAGCGTAGCCTCCTTTAAAGAGTAAGGTAATTACAGATGCCTGCTATAAAAAATATTGCTATTTGGCGGTGAAGATTTATTTGCTCCCAGCCTCCCTACCTTAGCACCTTTTATCACCATAACTCGTACATTGAGTCCAGGCATTTGATGTTGAATCAGACCTAGGAGGTCGGTGCCTCGGGAATCCATGATTACAAGTTAGTCCATGGATACTGATCGTATATCCTTTCTGAATTAATTCCTTTCTAGTCTACTTCTCACTTTTCCCAGTATCTGACCAAATGCGTTACACCCGGTGACTTTGTCTACTTTGGCATTCTCACGTCTGCCATTTTCTGTTTCTCCAAAAGAGAAAACATCCTAAGGAATTGTTCTTGTGAATAAATTACTCTGAAAAATATCAGTCTTGCGACTTATGACTCATTTTCCTCAAACACAACACAATTAAATGCGAACTAGAGAATTTACACATAGAAATGTGACCTTGCATGCACTGCTTGGGGTAAACGTGAGTAGTATATAGAAATGTGGGCGTGTCAACACACGCCACCTAGTGGTAATAATTGTCTCTTTAAATATTTTGTTTTAATCGTCAGTGTAAAAATGTTAACCTCTATGCTTCTCAATGTGTTCATATCCCCAGTGTTATATGAACATTTGTCTATCTTGGATATGAAATAGTTGTAGAATTATTGTAAGAAAATAAGAAGTATAAAAAAGTCTAAAGGCTGTGATCCTAAGATCTAGAATGAATGTTTATTATGGTCTAAGCATACAGGTGGGTAGTTGGTCTACGTGGTTGTCGTTCATGATGTAACACATTTTCTGTTACAGTTGTTTTGAGTCTTCTATATAATTTATTAGGTTTTCTATTATAGATGTTATAATCATTGACGGTATCATAATATGATGTGTAACCTGGAAGACGTGGCCAACTTCAGTTAACTATAATCGTGTCTTTCTTTCTGTGCGATAGACCTGTTGACAGCTTGAAATCTACCATGCGAGTGGGGTCACGCCTACTGTAACGTCACGACTGGCTTCTATCCCAATCGGTTCTCACCCAGGTAACATAAAGTGTTACCTGGGAGCTGGTTGTAGCAATGGGTTGCTAGGTGTCATATCATAAGCAACAAGGTTGCTTAGGACTTGACACTGTTCATTTGAAAATCATCTTAATTTCTTTACAGCCAAAGTTCTATGAACGGCAAGGACCGCAATGCACCGCTATGAGTGCTGCAATATAACCACAAAGAAACAGCGAAGACCGCAATGCAAAATATTGAGCAGACATATTACAGATGTTTTGCAAGCACAATTTTTGGCAGGTGTTTTATCGCAGAAGTTTTGCGCATACACATGGCAGTATTGAATACAGCAAAATACTTTGCGGTTCTTAGCACTTGTTTTGCATGTTTTTTGTTTTTTGTTAAAAAAAAAGTGATTTTATTCAGCCTGTCAACAAAGCTCTCCACGTCTCGAGGAATATACATCTAGATTTACATGACTCGCTTCTTGCTGTTATTATTGCTGTTTCATCGCTCTACATACTACAGCAATATATAAATTTCTGAACACCAGAGGCCACTACTGTTTGCTGTACTGTTAAAGCCATTGTTTTTATATCTGATCTATAGATCTACATGATCAATGTAACTATTACCTATCAAGATTTAGGTATGGAGTTCACTACTATTTACCATGTGTCAATATGTGTATAAGTGTCTGTAATTCATACTTAATCTCTCAACATACTATTTCATGATATCTTTGTGTATGTATGTTATGTGTTGTACTCATTAAACCCCATGAAATCTAAGGTAGCTGAATTACCCAGGAGCCTTCTGTACCTAGTTTTAGGCAAGAGGCCAGCGGAGGGTTGAGACAATAAACCTAACATTGGTTGTGCTGACAACGCTTGAGTTATGGTTGTTCTTGGCTAAGTCGGAACCTGGGTTGTGTTGGAAGAAGACTACAATTGGTGCCATGACCAATTCTTAGCCTTAACTCCTCTGCTTCTGTGGCCCTGTGAGAGTGCCTCTTCACTGAGGAATCAATATTTGCCGCGATTATTTCATGCTGAAAAATCCTTGCATTGTCCCTTTTTTTTTAGACTTAATATTAACAGGAAAATTTTGCAGAAATAACCGCCGCAAACAGTTATGCGTTTTTACAGGTCATCTGCATACTTCTCTATCAAAGGTATCATTATATTTAATGGGGTGAAATTTTAATTAAACTTATATAATAATATACATTAATCATCAAGGGTGTTACATCAGTATTCGGATGGACATATGAGAATAGAAATAATGATAGATGGGTTGTTCAATTCTCTAGTGCACTTTTGCTTGAGGTGAGGAGTCCTGGGTTGTGTTGGAAGAACATTACAGCACTACATAATTATATGAATGCAGCAAACCATATGCATTTTCTTGTGCGCATATTTTGCTCTTTATTATTGCCGAATTATTGCAGTAAATAAGTAGATGAAATAAGCAATTAATTTTGCTGTTGTCAGCGCTTGTTTTGTGTTTTGATATTGCATATACATTGTACTAGATAATGAAGGAAGCAAACCATATACATTTCCTTGTGTGTATAATTTGCTCTTTAGCATTGCCGAATCATTGCAGTAAATAGTCAGATGAAATAAGCAGTATATTTTGCCGTTGTCAGCGCTTGTTTTGCGTGTTGCTATGGCGGATTCATCGCACTACATAATTTTATGAATGCAGCAAACTATATATATATATGCATTTTCTTGTGCAAATTCTTTGCACTTAATTATTGCTGATTTGTTGCACCATGGCCTTTACTGAAATTAAATTTAGTTTAAAGATCAACCTGTTGCAATTAAAATGCATACATGTCGGAGTTTGTATGTAAGTTAACAGACAATGTAACATTAGAGAGGGTGCCACCTTTTGGTTTGGTCAAAATGGCTAAAACCTCACAAGTTAAAATTGAATTAAACATCAAGCTGATGTCATCTTTATTTATAATGCATACACGCAGTCACTGTAGATGTGGCGATCAAGTGGTACGTGCTCTGAGTCAGACCTACAAGCAAGCTTGGTCCTTGCCTTCAATGGCAGTTATATAAGAAATCTGGGATACAATGAAAACGCATAAATTTATACAGAAATAAACCGTGACCATATACACTAGCTTGAATTTCTGAACTAACTATGAGCCAGCTAATATATTATTTTTGCGCAACTTTTGCGCATCACATATCCGCTGTCATACTCATAATTCTATGATCAAATGCTTTTTTTAAATGCTATACATGAGAGCCACTTGCAAAGTTTTATTTTGGGGCAATATATCGGGATCTTACCATGTAAAATCACGAGGTTGGGCCTAATTAATTAAATAATTATGATGGGACACAAGAGGAAACATTGCATACTGAATCATATATATAGTGAATAACTTTTCAATAAAAATATTGACCCTACATCAACCCTTTATATATTGCTACCACATGCCATATCTAATATTAATTGTTGACGGACCGGGATAATAAATATAATGTAATTTATCAAAACCACCATAGCATATACTCTGGACTTGAAATATGTAGTTTTACATAATTCATGTCTAATTACTGAAAATGGTTGTACTATATGAAATTGTTACCTTATTAATTCATGCAACCATGCAGCCACTACCATTACCATTACTGAATCATTTTTTGGCTGTAACTTTTCTTCTAATTGGAATATTTTTAACTAACTAAAATACGTTATGATCCTTATGTCGTTATCTGTAAATTACACAGTGATTAAAAACATTATGTGTATATGTTATTTATTCATTTCTAATTTAAATCCTCATTTATGTAGAAATATATACCATTCTCGGGTGCCTGTACGTATCAGTAGAGTTCCAGTCACAGTCTCTACCAAGCTGCCCTGACTACAATATTCAGTATTGACTTTCCCAATTTCACCTATATTAGCAGCAATATGTCTAGTTTATGTACAAAAAAATTAAATCAATAGAAGCAATTAAAAAAAAAGAATTTTCAGTCCTGGATGGTCAAATAACGACCAATTGGTGGAATTGCTCATATGTGGTGGTTTTGAATTTAAAAAAATTAAAAATTTTCAGTCCTGGTTGGCCAAATGACGACCAATTGGTGGAATTGCTCATATTTGGTGGTTTTGATATATAAACAGATATATATAACAGTCCTTTATTCCTATGTGTTACTATTGTTCGGAGTTCGAGCTGTCCGCTGGGGTAGTTCTGCTTTTGTTCATCTCTACTTTATATTGTAAAGTAAACTATTTTCATGCTATATTATTCATTCCATGTGTTTTATCTTGCTGATGTATTATAACAAAGTCTCCATTTACTTGTGTATCCTAGTTTTACCATGTGTCATATGTTCATGTGTCACTATAAAGATAATTAATATCCATGCTAAACATTTAAAAAAAGAACATATTTGCACAAAAAGGGAAGGACAAGATTTGCGCCCAGTAGTTTGTAGAATGTTTTATGTATATAATTATGATATAATGGGATAGTAATTCGACAAATACATTTGCCTGTCATTCTGTACATAAATTGTACAAAAGTCATTCTGTACATGAAATACATTGATTCTGTTTACAAAACTCATTCTGTACATACAATACAGCAGTTCTCTGTACAAAACTCATTCTGTACATAAATGTATTAATTCTGTGTGTACAAAACTCATTCTGTACACAGACTATATCAATTCTGTGTACCAAAGTCATTCTGTACATAAATTGTACAAAAGTCATTCTGTACATGAAATACATTAATTCTGTGCACAAAAGTCATTCTGTACATAAAATATTTTAATAAAATTCTTTAGCCTGTTAATTTATGCCTAAATTTCTGTTGTCTACATTTGTCTCATCTGTTGAGCAGATAAAAGTAGGTAGGCGGATTTCCCTTCTTGATGCAAGAGAATATGTTTAAAGTTCTTTATGAATCGCATTAGTAGCATGAAGTACCTGCTATTAGCTTAAGCAGATTTTTGGTCTAGTGAGCACTCAAAAGGAATTTTCGTTCTGTGTGAATACTTTACCAACAAGAATTAGTTAACAGTGATCAGTTTACATTGATTTATTTCCGGTTCATGCAGAAGATTGCGTTTCCAAGGGAAACAAAGATTGATGGCAGTTAAATGTAAGTTCGAGAGGGAGGGATAGTAGGAGGGAGAGGAGGGGGAGACAGAAAACATGAAATCCCTATTAGGGCTCCTCCACTAGGGAAAATCTTGTCAGAGACAAGTCTTGTGTCTCTAAGACAAGGTGTATTTCCATGTCTTAACGTGTCTCTGACAGGATATCTCCTAGTGGAGGAGCGCACTAAGACACTGTCACCGACAATTTTCACTTGTTTTCACTTGTCTCAGACAACGTCAAAAAATCAAATCATTTTGATTTTCTAAACGACTTGTCTCGTGTCTCAGAGACACAAGACATGCTGTCTTGTAGTGGAGGAGCTTCAAATAGTTGTCAGAGACAACTATTCACGTTTGACCTAGTGCTCTACATTCCCTCAGCCAATCACATGTCTTGTTACAATGCACGTGCAAGCCTCATGACACATCGAAACGAATCTTCTTGCCTTCTTGCCTTGTAAACCATGTATGATGATAGATACGAAAGAAGGGAATGTGGAGGGCTCTTGGAAATAGGATATAAGTGAAGTGATCGATAATATTTAAGTATATGAAATGGTAGAGCTTCGATCTGAATGATGTAATGAAGTAAATGAGAAGCAACGAGGTCAAGATGCGGTTTCAATAATAAGCTATAATAACTATAACATAAGCAAGTGAATTTAGCGCGGATGAGGGAAAAGAAATATGAATACGGGGACAATAATAAATGGACCTTTCTATGAATGAGAATCCAGAAGCATATCGCCAAGGTGGTGTACCGTGTAACTGTTTGGCTGGTTAGTTTAGTAAGATTATCGTGCTCAGGATCTATAGCCTCCCCACCCCCACCCACCCTCTCGCACCCACCCACCCTCTCGATTGTTATGTTGACATCGTTGGTCATGCTCTGCTGAGCTTGACCAACAGTAGAGGGTTGATAGGTAGTTATTCGGTACTATTCGGAATACACCATGAGAAGGTACGGGTAAACACCTTTTTGGTTCTTTTTTAAATAAGGCCGTATGAAACATTTCATTCTATCCAAGTTGTAGAGTGACATCGTTTATGTAGATATACAGTGATAATAGCGTAGTTTTACGGGGAAAATACATCGGAAAACACAGATCCCCTTGATGGGCCCTAGTATTATACGAGAGACCCGATTTACGGGCATCATTCAAAATGTTCTGTCTAATAGCTATGCTATGTAAACATAGGTGATGGGATGCTGGCCGTCTAGAGCAAGGAGGCCTGCACTCATTCCCAGACTGAATGTATACTGATCAATTAAATTAATAAGTTCGCGGATACTGGTGCATAAAACATAAAGCCTATAGTATCCTGCATCTTACTCGGGTATAAAGGTCAATGCGGCCACAGAGAGAGACTATGTTCCTTGAATATTTAAAAGTAAAATTTAAACTGGATGATTTATATATAAAAACAAATCGGACCTTGATCAAATAGTTTTCTGGGTTGATATTTAATCAAATGAATAAATAGTCATTGTACAGAGGTTCATGAATCGGTTTTGCTTGAGCAGACAATTATTGGGTGATAAATATCAAATCAGGGAGAGTTATTAAAAAGTAATTGTAGCCTGATCAAAGACTCCATACGAATACATGCGTTTTTTTCTCTTTATAACCCAGCTTATTAATAATCCAGATATAAATTGGTATGGATTCTTTTCTATAATTAACTTATCGAAGAATGATGTTGGAATCATGAGATTCATTCTGGATATTAAGCTAACAGTCAGTCTCGAGTCACCGTGGTGGGTGGACGCTTTTGTTTGTCGCTCCCGCGATCACTACATACTGTGGACTATACCCGTTCGAATACTTGCTATTCATACATCGCATCTCATCAATCATCATAATGAATTAACACAGTGAGTGAGTGGATACCACGTATATATATATTGACTTATTGATTACTCTTTTGTTAGAGATTGTGCTCGATTTGACTGACTAGGTACCGTAATGGAGGAGGCCCGATCTCGTAGATTCTTGTCGGTCCCGACTACCAATAAGGCTTTCCCACTACCAATCCTGCCCGACCCTGATAGCTTTGAACGACTGACAATAGACTATATACCGCCCCTAGATATTCCAAATCACCGAAGGCCGGAAAACTTATTTCTAACCAAAGACCATACCCAGTACAATAATGAAGATATTCAGCGATCGTTAAATGCAACGTTAGAGAACCAACATGAGCTTTTGACGAAAGTAAACTCATTGCTGGAAAACGAAAAAACTCTAGTGCAAGGAATAGAAACCTTGCGTGAAGAAAATGCCAAGCTAAAAAGGAGCCACTTTGAGCTAGAGGATGAATTCCTGAAATCCCAGATAGAAAACAATAGAGGCAGGCTGATTATTTCAGGCATGTACGAAGCGCGACAGGAAAATCTTTTAGAGAAAGTGCTAGGCTGCCTAAAATTTCTTGATCCGAGAATAGGGCCAGACAATATTGTGTATGTTAAACGCTTGTACAGCAAAAGTAGAGGAAGTAGACAGATAGCCGTAAAATTCGAATCTGAAAAGGTGAGAGACATTATCTATGAGCGTAGAGCTAGGCTTAAGCTAGGAGATTACTACGGTATATACCTTAATGCTGACATTCCCGACAAGCTGACACAACGTAAGAGGAATGTCCAACTTGTAGCTGACTTGGCAAGCAAAGACAACAATCAGAAAGTTGGTCGCATTACAAACGATTCCATAGTCTTAAATAATATTACATATACCCATAGAGATCTGGAATTTGTCGAGGAAGGCTATAAACCAAGTAACGCTAAGACCCAAGTTCTGAGTGATTCGGTTTTTTTCCAGAGCGAACTAAGCATACTTAGTAACTTCAAGGCTTGTAAACTGAAATTGGGGGATATGCAGTTTGCTTCTGTGGAGAATGCATACCAATATGCTCGTGCAAACTGCCTAGGTAATAGGGACCTAGCAAATAAAATCTATCGCTCACAAGACCCACGCATGGCTAAATCTTTAGCTAAAAAATTGATTAGTGATGACGAATGGAATGCAACTAAGGTTCCTATAATGAGGCAACTCATTGAGGAAAAGTTCGTACAAAACGACGAAATGAGGCATTACTTGGTATCGACGGGAAATATGCCGCTTCTAGAGGCAACTACGTGTCAATTTTGGGCGTGCGGGGCATATTTGAACTCAATAGAAATTGCAGAAGGGCGCTACACAGGTGCAAATATTGTGGGTAAAATTCTAGAAGATGTGAGGCACTATATCAATACGGGGTATAGAGCACCTATTATGGAAATAGAAATGCAACACCCAAGTGGGGTACAGGCCAAACCAAGCTCTAGCAGTTCCCCAAAACCCAAAGAAAAGAAAAAGCCACCAGGTGTGAACGCCAAACACACAAATCCAGACAGAAATGCTCATGGATCAAACCAAGCCGAAAACAATGAATGGCCGCCCCTGGAAAACAATCAAAATGCCCAACAACCAATGTGTGTAGGTAATCCTGATCCTATGACGCTACGGCCCGAAACACCTGATCCTCCCCAGGTACAAAGAATGTTAGCGCCCCTGGGTCCCGATCGCATTTTGCCATCAACTGAGATACAAGTCGCAACCCCTGAGGCGGATAGAGGTAGACAGACTGCCAAGCAAAACCCCTCGATTTTAAGCAGACCAGGGGCTAGATCCTCAAGCAGATCCTCATCGGCTAAAAGGAGATTGGAGGATTCGGCTCATGGTACAAGTGCTCAGCCGCCCAAAAAACCAACGCCTAACTCATCACCGCGCGTTGGTCAGGAAAAATCGTATATCGGTAAGCCCCCACCTACCTCTCAAACGGTAGAAAAGCTATCAAATTTTCTGGGTAAAAATCTCTCTGCTGATACCTCGATTTCTCCTTTGCAGAACTATGAATACTCAAATCCGGCGGAGAGGGAGAAAATAATGGAACACTACAAGCCAGCTATACCATAGAATGCTATAAGTGAATATCTCTGTGCTCAACGCTCCAACATGGCTCTTACTATAATAATTACAGATTCACGCGGTCGTCATCTAAGTAAATACTTGAACAATCCGAATGCGCTTATATTTCCATATAGTGGCGCAAAACTAGAGTTCCTTACAACCCGTGCTATTGACTTGTTCTGGAAACACCATCCCCATATACTAATAATAATTGGAGGAATATGCAATTTTACAGAAAAAAATAACGCCACAAAAGAAATCTCTATTCCAACAAACTTGGAAACCGATCTGGTAGGTAATCTGACAACTGCATACGAATCTTCCCTTCAGAGGCTAGTACACATTGAACAATACTGCACTGTGATATATGGAGGTCTAATCGGGGTTCACCTAAACCAAGCTAATGGGTTAGAAGGATTTCACTCATCCCAAAGAATAATCAATTCTGCTATCTTAAAAATAAACAACTTTATACACGATCTTAATGAGAGAAGAGGTAAACGCCATCTACACCTAATATCCAAGGTCCACAAATTCTTTAAAAAGCGTCCCAGGCATACATTAACCAGGCTGACAGATGGAGTCCATCTTGATGAGCTGGTACTAACCAGCTGGTCATCCGAAATTCGATCCATAATTGCCAACCCTAATTTAGGCTAGTAGGCAATATACATCTCTACCCCGATTATGTCACCCAATCTCTACTTCTAGCTACGGGTCAGGGCTCTTTCTCTTCTATATATATCCTTTAATTTGCTACGCGAATGAGGTGTTATTATTAGAGGAATCTCAATTCTGTTATATTGTATGCTGATGTTTGATCGTATACCAGATTTCATTATAGACTTTCCGACACCACGGACACACAACTGACGGGAATGGAGAGAAACACTTGCACAATCTACTATGGACTCATACGAATAATGGTCAAACTTCTCTATAAACTTGCTAGAAGAACAAAAGGACGAACTGTAAATATTGCAATTTTCTTTTCTACTAGCTAAGTCTGAAGGGAAAAGACTGCCTGAAAATATTGGTAAATTATGATAACTCACAATATTAAGTATAAGCTATGAGACACGGTGAATTTACTACGTGAATACGGTGAATCATAGCTAGACATACCCCCTCTGATACATGATACAATAGTGTTAAAAGGTACTCAGGGAACCAGAATTACGTGGCTTTAGCCGCACAACTGTAAATTGCTCTATATGGTTATTCTAGAAGGTCAAATGTCAATGTATATATGTGGACCTAGTGTTCTTTAGAGATGGAAGATCAGCGTTGGGCACTTTGCTTTATTACTACTTTCGCATCGCTTTATTATTACTTGAAAATAGTTGCTGAAGTATGTGAATGGTAATACTTCTAATATATATGAGCCACGGCTTGTATAATATATTCTCATGTGTAATGTACATAGGAAAAAATACATGTGTACCGACTCATTTATGTACTGGCATACACTGGATGTTGACCCCTTCCCTCTCTCACTCTTGGCATGATGCTACGCATCACCATGATAGTTGGGGGGAGGGGTCGATATACTGGTTGTGTACTGGTATGGATGGGCTTCGTCTGTATAAACCATACACTAATCTTATTCCTGCCGACTAAAATGGATACCTTTGCCCTTTCTGCCTCATTCATGGCATGATGCTACGCACCACCTTAAATGTGGGTAGAAGGGGTAACATTTGGCTATAAAAGGCCTCCTCCATGCGGACGCCTATAAATCCTTAATACTTAGTTACAACAGACTATATGAGTATCTCACTAGACAACTGGGGTGAATTAGGATTAAAAAAAGGTTTTAAGATAATACAATATAACATAAGATCCTTATTGCCTAAAATCGATTTATTAGCAGAAGATGTATTCAGTAAAAACTTTGATGTTATCATTTTCACAGAGAGCTGGTTGAAGCCAGGATTACATGAAGATCTTATATCACAGAAAGAGTATAACTTGGTTAGATTAGACAGGAGAGTTCATTCTAGGGGAGGGGGTATCTGCTGCTACATCAGGAATGATTATGATATATTTACAGATGACGACTGCTGTGTCTCTGATGCAAACTGTGAAGCCATTGGCTTTACAGTCAAAAGATTGAATAATCCAAGTTACTCAATCGTTAGCACATATAGACCGCCAGATTGCAACGTAAAAATGTACTTTGACTCATTGAATAATGTCACTGAAAATACCATGGCTCTTCGCCCCAGGGGAGGTGACCATGTCATCATTTGTGGAGACTTGAATATAGATTTATTAGATGCAATGAATCCTAAATATAAATCACTAAAAGAATATTGTAATCGTCACTCCCTTGAACGCAGCATGACTGTCATAACTAGGTTTGGACTTCTGAAAAATAGTATCTTGGATATATTTCTCACACGTACACGCATTGATCATACTACCGGTACGGTTAGCTATAATCTCTCTGACCACCAACCTACTTTTATAATAGTGAAAAAAAAGAGCATTCCGAAAGAAAAAATAAGCTTTACTGGCAGAAACTACGTTAATTATTCTAAAGAAGGCCTTGAAAATTTATTAAATGGCTGTGAATGGGAAAACTTCTATGAAATAACAGACCCTAACATTGGATGGAAAATGATATTTGATAACATTCTCAAATCGGCAGACAATATTGCTCCCTATAAAACCTTCCATATAAAGAATAATAGACCCGAATGGTTCACTAGAGAGCTTGTGGAATTGGGACTGGAAAGGGAGAGACTGTACAAAAAGGCCAATAAGACAAAGGCACATGATGATTTGGTCGCAGCTAGACAAGCCAGAAATGTATGCAACAGAGCAGTGAAACAGGCTAAAGCCCAATATTATAGAAATTTACTTGTAGAAAATAAAAATGATTCCAAAAAATTTTGGCGTACAATAGAAGAAATCGAAAATAAGCAAACCAGTAATATCTCTACCATAACCAATGAAGACAATCATACATTGAAAGGCATGGAAGCTGCGACCGAATTAAATAGGTATTATTGTAATATAGGCCAAAAAACAGCAAATAAACTCTCATATATTCCCCTAGTTAGAAGGAACTATGAAATAGAACATGCTTATTCCCAACCTCTGGTTGACAGGGAAGCGGTGTTGCAAGTCATCAGAGACACAGCAGTCTCCAAGTTCAGGTTGTAGCGATATTTCTACAAAAATCTATAAGGATGCATTTGTGTTGCTAATTGACAAACTTATTCATGTGTACAGACTCTCAATTGATACGGGTACTTTTCCACAGATGTGGAAAAATAGCATTGTCAAACCCCTGCCGAAGAAGCCACTGGCTAAAACACCTGGTGACACGCGCCCAATTTCTCTCACGCACATTGCTTGGAAAATCCTGGAAAAAATTATAGCATTACACCTTAAAGAATATTTGAGCCAAAATAATTTATTAAGTGATCATCAATTAGGATTTCAAAAAGGACACAGCACTAATGAGGCCATATATAAGCTTGTATCGGATATAAACAAATCCATGCACAAAAAAGATTATACATTGGCATACTTTGTGGATTTCAGCAAAGCCTTTGATTGTGTTGACCATGATATATTATTAAAAAAATTGCAGGATATTGGGATAAATGAATTAGGTCTAAAATGGTTCAAATCATATTTGGATAACAGGACCCAATGCGTAAAGATTGGAGAGTGTGCTTCTTCGGCAGAAATAAATCCAATTGGCGTACCGCAGGGTTCTGTACTAGGACCTTTGCTATTCTTAATATATGTAAATGATATAAAAGACCTTAATTTCGCATCCAAGTTTATACAGTATGCAGATGATACTGTTATATATTATTCTGCGCCAAGTTTAAAAACCTGTGAAAATTCTCTCTCTGCTGACCTTAAATTATTTTATGATTGGTGCTTGAGCTGTAAGCTTTCTCTTAACAAATCAAAAACAAAATTGCTGGTGTTTAACACACGCCATAAAACGCATGGTAAGCAAGTAGTAGTCAAAGTAGATAACACGCCACTTGAAACAGTAGATTCGTATGAATATTTAGGCATCAATTTGGACAAACATCTAACAATGATAGGACAGCTAAACTCGGTAATTAAGCAAATAAATTACAAACTTTATTCGTTTAATAAAATACGAAGGAATCTTGACGCCAGGACTGCAGTTATTATCTGTAAGTCCAAGATATTATCGCTTTTTGATTATAGTCTATCAGTATTAAGCTGTCTAAACAAAACTGATTTAGATAAACTACAAAAACTCCAAAACAGAGTAATACGTAGCGCACTAAGTGCAAATATAAGGACGCCTATAACTGAAATGCACATAGAAACAAAAACGATGCTGATCAAAGATCGGATATTATTCAATAACATGAGACTAGCTCATGGTGCAGCATACAGTGAAAGAAATAATATAGAAAACAGAAATACGAGACAAAATACCGCTCCTACTTTGACTACTTTTATACCACGAACAGAGAAGGACAGAAGATCTCTGGCATACCAGTGTGCCAGAGATTGGAATGCATTAGAACCATCGTTAAGACTTAGAGATGTTTGTAAAGAGTTCAGCACTACGCTCAAGCACAATATTATAAGAAAAATGTCTGAAAATATATTGCCATGAATTACATTGAATACGCTGTTATGATTACAACGGTTAAAAATAGCAAAATGTTACCTTACTCACCCCAAAACAAACTGTATATACGTGCCACTCGCTCACCCACCATTTATAGCTATGTATATAATAGCCTGTTATTACTACATCATATCACCTCATCTCTCATTCATCACCATTCTTGGATTGATCCACATTTATTAAAATGTAAATATCGCATAGTTGTATAAATTAATGCAATGATGAACAATTATATTGAAAACTGTAACAAACTATGTTGATAAAAATTGTAAATATTTAAATTAACGTTCTCACCCACCATATGGACAAGAGACAAAGTCCTGATGATCAGGGCATGAGGAAAATCGCTACATTAAAAGCGAAATTGTTTTGGTTGATATTTTTGTAAAAACCTCCTGAATAAACATATTGTCCAAAATAAAAAAAAAAAACAACTTCAAATGTAAATGCAAAAAAGAGTTGATCAAATATGAAAAGTTTTTTTATGGTAGTTAGAAGATGTATTCGTTGGAACGTTTTATTTCAGCCAAAATAACATATTCTCATCATAAGGACGAAAATATAAGCCAATTAAAATTTTGTTTATCCCATTTCTATAGAAACGCGTCCAGTTTCCATAGATACGCTAAGACAATTTGTCTCAGATATTTGAATATAGTGGAAGAGCTATTGTTTCTAAGTCACCGACAAGAAATGCATGTTGGTGACAACCACTTTCCTGTCAGTGACTTTGTCTCTGACAGATTTTGCTAGTGGAGGAGTGGGCGATTCCGTGCCTAAGACAAAGTCGGCGGAATGGGCTGCATAGTTAAGACAATGCTTTAAGGACCTCCTCCACTTAAAATATTTGTCTCAAGCTTTAGAGTTTTGTCGCAGACGGACTGGAAGTTTTTCTTAGCACAATTTCAGTGACAAATATTTCCCTAGTGGTGGACCCCTATATCCCATATATGACTGGTCACTCCATGTAATTCTGTTGGTCCGTTTAACACCTTTGCATATGAGGCATCTTACTTCTCAACTTGCCACTTTAATTCACACCTAAACGCCATCCCCTCCCCCTCCCAGCCATTACCAGCTTGATTATGATCCCATCTGCTGATATCAGAATCAATAGATTCTTCACACTGATATCCAGGATGGGAGGAGCCAAGATGCTATCAATGATTGACAGACATCACCCCAATCTATTTAGATTGATGTTATCTCATCAATCTAAAAATTATTCTTAAACTTAAGGGTTTTGGTTCTGAACTTTTCTTAAACACAGGGTTAGTAAGGCCAACTCACCGTTCAAGAATTCATTTTAAGAGCATCCAAGTATTTTCCCTCTGTAAGAAACTAAGAATTTCCTAACATTTCAAGGCCATTTTAAACATTCCAACAGGATTCAATGCCATGTGATGATATTTAAGGCCCTTCGACCTACATGTTAATTTTCCAACCCTTGAATTTACTTGCCCAAATTCTAGAATTTCCAAGCCCCATTTTTGGAATACAGTTGATAAAGTGTACATAGAAGTATATCCTATATTTTATAGTTAGTGTTACATGAATTATGCACCACACGTGTCTTTTGCACCACAAATACCATAGCTTGATTTTGAAAAGGAGGGGATGCATGCCAAATATTTAGCAACATTTTTATCCAAAAATGCAAGGATCTTTTCGCAAATAATATTAGCGAAAAGATCCTTGCATAGCTTGTGTAAAAATCTTAATCTATAAGAACGAAATGCACGATGGGAAAGATTAAGTCTTGCTTTATTGAATCATATAAAACACAATTACCCTATTACAATTAAAGCTGAATGCTCAGCTATTACACCAAAACAAATATTAAAAGTAACAAAATAGTACATAGTAGTCTGGTTGTTATCAACACATTTAATATGGTTATATCAAGGGCGGGAGAGCTGAGAGGGAGACAGTTTAGGATCATACCAAGGAAATAGAAATAGAGAAGAGTTGATATACATTATAATGTGACCCTTCAACTTAATGGCAAAGCATTAAGAGTCATTAAAAATCAGTAACTTACACCACAGAAGACGTCAAAAGTGTTCTTACACCAGCACAACACCATCTGGGTTTGTTTTTACACCATCTGTTTTCCCCTGGTTTAATATCATTGTGTCTCTTCGCTAGCGATGTCCATATTGAAGCTAACATACATCCACCTTCATATACAACAGTAGAGAAATTAGAATATATATTTCCCGATTCCAAACCCCTTCTTCCCTTGGAAATCTATTTGGAAAGTACAATTGAAAATTTCCTTGGCCACCCCTTTAGCCGTTTCTTCTCTCCAGGCTTTGGTCACCTCGAAATTCATATAGTCCACATCATCCACAATGAGTACATGTCTCCTTCTATTGGCCATGAGTTTAAACCATTTGATGTCAGACTTGACAAACCTGTACTTGTGACTGCCATCAATGATAAGTAAATCGCATTTCACCTCAGGATGCTCTTTTATGAATTGCTCAAGCGTTACCATGGAATCTCCCCAAATCATTTCCAGGCGTCCATTGAAAGTTGCGTTAAGGTACAACGCCATGTCCTCTGCATATCTTAATAATTTGGCATCAAAAGTGTAAAGTTTGGCTTGAGAATTTCCAGACAAATACTGGAAGGCTCCCTGACCTGCATTGAAGCCAATTTCACAGATAGTATTAACAAAGCTCTGGTTGGCTAGAAGATAGTTGACCATGGACTGGATAAAATAGGCTGGCATTGCAGTATTACCAATCACGTTTCTCCTGGTCTGGCCCTTACTTTTGAGCACTCTGTCCAGTTCTTTATCATAGTTTATGAGTTTAGAATGGTAGGCCTGAGGGTAGGTAAATGCATGCATGTTGGTTATTGCAAGAAGTTCCCTGCAATAGCCAGTGCGCATTGGCCACGTGTCGTGAGTCATCCAGTCAAATTCGTGCAAACTTCTATCCTTTCCTGTTGTTTCACTCCTTCCTTTTGTTCCACCTCCATTCATCTGAAGATATAGTAATATTCCAGCAATGATAAAGGCTATTATCCAAATAGACGGGCGTCGTTGTGAAGGAAGGAACATAGTATACATCTGGATTTCTGTGGATGGAAACTTAACCTCAGGAACCTAATTACGCTTTAGACGTTAAGCATTGCTGCAAGGAAGTGCAAATCTGTCTATCTGAGCAAGAAATGACAGTATATATATACCCAGCATGACAGTATATATACCTCCGGATTTAGCGGGTGGGTCATTATATATGCGCAGGCAATGAACCTTTATTAAATGCAGCTAAAATACCAAATAAATGTTTTATAACTACACATGATTAATAAGGATAATAGTGTACATTAAGATGTTCCTCCCCCATATGTATAATGAAGTATAACCTTCATGTATGTATACGTGTCAGATTTTCAGAGAATGTACAATTCGCCTTCACTAATTCTCTCAAATAACCAACATTTAAGATAGAAATAGAGCTACAAAATGCAGTTTAACAAAGCAAAACAGATACTATAAATGAATGTGACACCAAATATACTCAGATATACCCGGTATTCATCATTTATCAACCTAATTTAGCAAAGTTGCCTAAATGTGTAGAGCTGCCAATTGTCCATTTTCTGAAAATCTGACCTCTGCAAGCCTAATGTACAACAAGTAAAATTTTCTCTGCAATTCACCATGACAAAATAATGTTAGGCTGGGGCACAGATGGACTTCTAAGTCCATAAACTAGTATAATCAATCAATATTTTAGTGAACATAACAGAAATGTTTTTTGTTTGCTCTATATAGCAATCTGTAAATTTACGTGTTTTCAGTATCCGGGACTTGTCATCATTCTAATGGCTCTGTCATGTTAAATATTTATCACAGAGTGAGATAATACATGCAGGTCAGTAAATCTGTTGTCAGATCATCTATATTTACCATAAAATATAAAGTTATGAAAACATAATATAGCTAGGATCTTTGATATTTTAGCCCAATTGACCTTGACCTTGGATTATAAAAATAATGGCGTAAATCAATATGTTGTCCCTGATATCCTGAAGAAACCAAATTTGAATGACATTGGGTGGGTTTATGTTGTTAAAAAATATATAAATTTATGGTGTTTTTGTCTTGGACGTCATTTATATGCTACTAGGGCATTCAAATGGCTCTGTCATGTAAATACTTATCAGAGCTCCATAATTTCTCACAGAGTGAGTCAACACAGTCATGCAGGTTAGTATTCCATTGTCAGATCATCCATTATTGCCGTATAAAAATGCCTCAATAAAATGTTTATCTATCTATCTATCTATCTATGTATGTTGTTAAAAAATATATGGTTTTTTTCCGCAGATATCATTGCCACCACTAAAACAGCCATACTCGCTTGCCGTCTCATCGTTGTGCAACCTCCTAGACTGGCTCTTGACCTTGTGTTCTTTTCCAGTGACAGACGTCATGACGAAAGTCACCTGCAGCCCTTTTCACTAATTACCAAATAAAATGGACCTCAAGCCCCAATCTTTCACCTTTCACTTTTCAGAAGGCAGCTGTGCCTAAAAACAAAAAACGAAGACCTATCATGTTTCACTGTCTCGACATGCTAGGTGCCGCCACCTAGGAGGGACAAACTCCAGCCCCCTGGTGGAGGAGTTGATAATAAACAGTTGTTACTCAGATCTAGTCTAGAAGAAACACGCTAAATCAATATGGAACGGCACATGCCACCCCCAGAAAAGTTGCAGATGAAGGACGGCAACATTGCTGAGAAGTGGAGAAAGTTCAAGGCGCAGATAGGGTGGTACTTCCAGGCAGTATTTTTTTTTTTTAAAGATTTTATTTCAACTTGGCTAACCGACTCCCCTTTTCGGGGTTGGTTCTGCCGGGCCAAGCTTTTCGAATATCCATTTACATTTATAATCCATGTTGTTCAGTTGATAAGTACAAAACCTATTTACATTATATACAATCATCTTCTATGAGTTAATTGTTTTTTCTAGTTATGCATGGAAGCTGAATTTTGATAGTTAGTATGTTATATTATGCAATTGACTTCACTGTGCCACTCAGACGTGATTGTGGAGTGTTAGTGCAGTCTAAAAGATACAAAATAAATAAAATCATGATGGCCATGTGGTGTCTTAAAAGATAACAGGTGACAGTATGTTATCAGAGTAAGATGTACATTAAAAATCATCAACGAGAGAATACTTTTGTTTTACAGAAACCATTTGTGTATTGATAATAACCAAGTTGGAGTTGACCAAGCAACACAGGGACCATATGTTCAGTAGCCATTCTACTGTCCGTGGCAGGCCTGGAGGTACAAGACACCTACACCATGTTCACGTGGAGGGCTCCCGTAGGCGCAGGGAATAATCTGGTTCCAGGGGAGGACCATCAGGACTATCCAACAGTGATCCAAAAGTTTGACCAGTTTTGTGAACCTAGACAAAACTTGTGTTATGAATGATTTGCCTCTCACTCCTGGGCTCAGGAGGAAGAAGAGAGGTTCGACAGATTCCTCACGGATCTTAAACTAAAAATACCATCATGTGGCTATGGCGAGTTGACAGACTCGATACTCAGGGACCGTATCACAATAGGAATCAGGGACAGGAAAACAACTCAAAAGCTACTCAGGGACCCAGCATTAACTCTTAAAAGGTCCATAGAGATATGTAGGGCTACAGAAACCACTGGTATACAGATGAAAAATAAAGCTAGCTGAAAACAAAGTGATTGGTGCGGTGAAGGCAAGGGACAAGACCAGAAAAACTATGACTGCAAGTGGTGTGGCACACGCCATTTATAGAAAAATTGCCCAGCCTTTAACGTAACATGCAAAAAGTGTAGCAAGAGGGGACATTATACAGAACTATGTTTTCAGAAAGTAAATTATGTAAGGGATGATCAGAGTGACAGCCAGGACAGTGACGACGCGAGCCAGAGCTTCTTTGTCAATATGATTAAGGTCAGCGAAGTGAAGCTGACCAAAGGAAGTTACTGGATGGAGTGGCTGACAGTGGCTAACATTACCATTCCCTTCAAACTGGACACAGGAGCAGGGGTAAACATATTGAGTCATCAGGACTATCAGGCCATGCAGCCTAAACCCAGGATCACCCTAGTTAATGTAAAACTTACCGACTACAACAACCAGAAGATCGCCGTGGTAGGAGCAGGCATGTGTGGGGCCAATGCTCCATGCTGCCATTTGTGGTGGTGGAGAGAAGGCGGGGATGACAGTGAGCGGCTGGGACTGGTTAAAAGAGTCAGGATCATAGGTGAAAACAACAGCAGCAAGGAGGCAGTGAGTACAAAACTTTCAAAATTGCCTGTTGAATACCAAATTAGAATTAAGGAAGGGGCGAGTCCAGTAATAAGCCCGGCCTGGAGAGTTCCATTAGCCATGCAGGAACCATTAACAAAGGAACTGCCTAGAATGACTGATCTCAGAGTAATTAAAAGGCAAAGAGAGCCCACACAGTGGGTGAGTGAGATAGTGTGTGTGAAGAAACTTAATGACTGGGTGCTGAATGACTTAAATAAAGTGGTATTAAGGCAACATCATCAGCTGCCTATGAAAGAGGACATTGTCTCACAACTAAATGGCGCTAAATTTTCTTTTCTAAACTAGACTTGTCATCAGTGTTCTGGCAGATGCCTCTCGCAGAGTGCTCCAAAGATCTAACCACCTTCAATATGCCCTTTGGCCTCTACCGATTCACCAGAAAGCCATACGGGTTGGCCAGTGCCCCAGAGGTTTTCCATGCCATGATGAAAGGGATCTTCAGTGAAATACAAGGGTGCCGTGTGCACATAGATGACATATTGTTTGGGGAAGGACAGAACAAGAACATGATCGACGTCTGGAGCAAGTCAAAGCAAAGATCAAGGAAAATGGACTTGAAATGAACTGGAAAAAGTGTGAGTTGAGACATTATTACACACGTGAGCAGTTAGAAAGGTGCAGTTTGGGGGTGCAGTTCGGTTGACCCAAACTGCATACGTGATCAGTTCGGGTAAAGACGCAATTTCATTGGTGCAGCATAGGCCAGATGACATCTTCCCGACCGCGTAACTTAGGCCTACAAATTGCGGTGAATCAAGCCTCCTCGAGCTAAACTATAGGCTATACAAGTTAAATTTACTTTTTGACATCCTAATAGAGTGTGTAATAAATAGCAAATGGCACTCTGTTCGGGTTCAAACTGATCTTGTCCCGTCAGAAAACGGGAACTCACCCCTTTGGGGTTTGTCCCGTTTTCTGACAGGACTCGATCAGTTTGAACCCGAACAGAGTGCCATTTGCTATAAGTATTGAATTTCTGGGTGAAAGACTGAATAAAGATGGGATACAGCCATCAGGTGATGAAGTACAAGCAATCTCTGATTTTAAGACACCTTCAAGTAGAGAAGAGGTTCAGAGAGTACTAGGCATGATAAATTATGTGGGGCGCTTCATTCCTCAGCTTGCGGGTACAGAGGTGCCAAACCTCCTGTGTCGGCGGGAGATCTCCCGTTTTTCCGACCAATTTGGGACTTGCTCCCGTGCTCCCGTGTCCCCATCAAAATCTCCCGTGTCGGCCTAATGTCAGGCCTAATGATGAAATCACATATGGGCATACACCTCCTGCTGGTACAAACAATAGGATACAGGCTGGGGATGAAGGCAGCATCCTGAAAATTCTTATAGCTGCCATCACATGATGTAACAGTAAAAACATTGATTTATATAAGGAGAATTAATCCCCTCTGATCTGGGTACCCCATTTGATATATAAATGTAAAACAAACATGGGAAAGGAAATGAATGTCAATGCAAACATGTTTGAGGCGGGGGGTGGGGGGTGCCCCTGAGGCCCCTTTCAGTACTGCTTATATTGCTCCCGCCCCAGACCCCACCAGGACGGGAGATCTCCCGTTTCTGACCTCTTCCTACTTGGCACCACTGCGGGTAAATGTGAAAACATTAGAAAATTATTATCAACAAAATGTATATAAGGCGGTCTTGGCTTACTTCGATCCGGAAAAGGAGACAAAGATCCAAAGTGATGCAAGTAAAAATGGGCTTGGGGCTGTATTGCTCCAAAAGAAAGATGAGGGCAGTCAGTTGCCTATGCCTCTCATAGTATGACGGGGGCAGAGTCATGTTACACGCAAATAGAAAAAGAGTGCCTATCTTTTAATTTTTGCATGCAACCGTTTTCATCATTATACATATATGTGCGTCAGATTGTATTAGAAACAGATCATAAACCTTTAATAACACTGGCAGGTATAAGGGTTCATGCAAGTCCCCTATTGTGTATCCCAGCATGCACTGTAACCAACATGAATAGAGGCAAGTCCCCTATTGTGTATCCCAGCATGCACTGTAACCAACATGTATAGAGGCTCATGCAAGTCCCCTATTGTGTATCCCAGCATGCACTGTAAAAAACCTGATCCAGCTCCTTCTGATGTCATGACCTAGTTTTGTGCTACGGTTCAGAGCCCAAGCAATTATTCATTATTAGTTAGTTGTAGATTTATCTAAAAATAGTGGAAAGGAGCGTTTGGTTTAAAATAGATAACTATCTTGATCATGTGGTAAAGTATTAGGTTATGACTTGAACGATGAAGGTAATTTGTAGTTCTTTTATAAAGGCAACGTGTGAGAACAACATTGTAGGATACTAATTTTGTTGTTGTGAACTTGTATTACATGTATATGATACTGGCTTTATATATATTAATATAATAGAGAGGATAGAATAGGTGGTTAATATCTTATACAGCAGGCCGTTGATGTTTGATACCAGCAGTTGATGCAGCTCGCATGTGGATATGATACTTTGTATTATACAAATGGGTCAGTTTTTCAGAAAATGCACAAACGGCAGCTCTACAAATTTGGTAACTTCTGTTAAATTTGTCAGAAAAAATATAAATAATGGGTATATCAGAGTAACTTTTGCATTGTATTCATTACAATTATCTCTTTCATTGTGTTAAAGTGCATTTTGAATGTCACTTTTCACTTAAATTCGGGTCATTTAAAAAGATTGGTGAAGGTGAATTGTGCATTTTCTGAAAATCTGACCCAAGAATATATGCTATACAAGTCCCAATCAAGACAGCAAACTTTTCCATCATGCTACAACTATTCCCAAGTCTATTTTTTATTGCCTAATCTGTGTACAAATCCACGTCCATTTTTTCGTCATGCACCAAATGCAGGAAGTTGATGTATGATTACACCTCCTCCACATCCCCTGCACCCACTCCCCCCCCCCCCACACCTGTCAACCCCCACCCCACTCTGCACCCCCTTGCCTGCACCTATGCCTGCAAGGGCAATAGGGGATTACAGCAATTACTGTACTTGGTTAAAACAGTGCAAGCACTCCTAATATAATATGGGCAATAGGGGATTACAGCAATCACTGTACTTGGTTAAAGCACTCCTACTATAACATGGGCAATAGGGGATTACAGCAATCACTGTACTTGGTTAAAGCACTCCTACTATAACATGGGCAATAGGGGATTACAGCAATCACTGTACTTGGTTAAAACACTCCTAATATAACAAGGGCAATAGGGGATTACAGCAATCACTGTACTTGGTTAAAACAGTGCAAGCACTCCTAATATAACAAGATTAAACTGCACTACCATTCTAAATGTACTATATAGACAAAATTGACTGAGAGCCATGTAAGAGGTGACCACGGTCATAGCAATTTTGTAAGGGTGCAAAGCATCTTTAACACAGAATGTTTACATTAGAGCACCAATAAACATCCCATCCTATACACAGAATATTTACATTAGAGCACCAATTAACATCCCATCCTAAACACAGAATGTTTACATTAGAGCACCAATAAACATCCCATCCTAAATACAGAATGTTTACATTAGAGCACCAATAAACATTGCATCCTATACACAGAATGATTACATTAGAGCACCAGTAAACATCCCATCCTATACACAGAATGATTACATTAGAGCACCAATAAACATCCTAAACACAGAATGTTTACATTGGAGCACCAATAAACATCGCATCCTAAACACAGAATGATTTCTACTGTTTGAACCCTAACACAACTCCCATAATACATGCTAAATGGGTGAATCAAGGTTCAAGATGGCATACCTACAAGTGCCCTATTGGTGGGAAGGGTGCGGGGGAATTACTACCACTACATACCAGGACTAGAGCGTTGTTATTCACCGTTCTTCACCTCGCACCCGGCACAGCCATATCTGCCTCCAGAGGATGTGCTAGCTGAGCAGGCACACTTGGGCACCCAGGCAGTGAGTATACATCTACCCACAGTTTGATTAGATCTTTATTCTTCTTTTGCTCTTTCTTAATTCCTCCCCGCTCTCTAACTCTCCCCCTTTCTTTTTCTCCCTTTTCCCACCTCTCCCTCTATCTTCCTCTCCCTCTATCTTCCTCTCCCTCTATCTTCCTCTCCCTCTCTCTTCCTCTCTCTTTTTCCTTCTCTCTACCTCTCCTTCTTTCCACCTTCTGTCCCTCGCTTCCCTCTCACTCTAATATGCTGCAATAAATTGTAATTCACAATTCAAAATTAAACATCTAGGATACAGAACCTGGAAATTCTCCTCATAATTATATAGTTCTCACTATCGTAACAAAGTTTCCATTATTCTGCTTGGGGATATTAGCTCTGATTATAGATGGTATATGTAGTGCTACATCTTCCCTGGTGGCCAGTGTGAGAAATACCAAGGCTGGATGACTGGGAATTTCCCATGTAGACTTGCACCAAGTCCCTTTAAGTGCACCAGACCATGGAGCAATACTGACTCATGGAATGGGGTTTGTACAATTCAAAGACTTGCACAAGTCTACTGGTCATGCGCCAATGCATTGGGGACAGTCAGGGACCAAGCGTCTGTGTAGGGGAGGTGGAGGGTGGCGGGTGAAGAGAGGACCAATTAAGTGGCTGTGTAGGGGAGGGGAGTGGGCAGCATAGGTGCAGCAGGGGGAGATAAGGAGCGATGGCTACAAGGACAAGTAATGACGGGCTTCCCCCAACCACTACACATAGGCCAATGGTAGAATTGAGAGTGCTTAGAGATCTTGTAGGAGTCTGAGAGTGGATAAGAGATGGGTGGGAGGATTAGGGAACCACTGAGGAACCAATCAGTTTTGATTTGAAAACATTTATTAATTCCATTAATCGGGTACATGTACTAGATTTCTCCATTATCTTGTCAATATCCCAATAGCCCCCTTTACAAATTCCGTCTCCAGTGCGTACCAGTAACTGCGGGATGAACTTCTGTCATTCTGCGCATGCGCAGACCAGTTGACTCACCTAGCTATGCGGGCCGAACCGCACCCGGGCTACCGCTGGACGTGCAGGGGTGTGTGTGTGCCTAGGAGCACACGGCCGCTGACCCCCTGCAGCCCGTACACCTACGCTTACTTGTTTTTGTTGATACACTGTTACGAAAGTTGCTATATACTAAAATCTAGCGGATAAAATGTCCTCTTGTTAAGCATGACCAATCTTAACATGTCATTTTATAATATTGGATAGCTTACAGTATCATACAATAACTCAAATTCTGAGAGAAAAAGGAGAAAGTTAGAAGCCTATGGTTAATACATAAGGCTTCTGTGACCTGCCCGCTTACGTCATAGTTCAGCCGTTTTCCGCCGCTCTTGGTATGGCGCTACTTTCAATATGTAAAGTACAGTATTGTACCTACAATTTACTTAACAACATATATATGTATAAGAGTATATGTAAACAGATAGTTTCAGACTCAATCTTCCTATACATTTTTGGATCTCTATGCTTGTTGTTATTTTTACTATTTTACCATATAGCCATAATCATTCTCATATTCGTTCCTCTTCATCTAGTTTTGACAAACATATATAGTATTGATATAATATCTATTTACATGTATTTCAATATTATTACTATCACATTGTTATGTAATGCGTTGGTCCCCCTGGTGGCCACCTAGCGGCCAGTGGGCAAGGTAGCAGGGCACAGCTGCCTATGCAAATTAGGGAGGCATTGTTGGGACAGTGTTCATGGTTAAAAATAAACAGTAGCCTGTGAGTCCCCAACAGGTCCGACTACATGTGTGAAACATAGCTCTGTGTTCTTTCAGTTATTAATTAGAGTATCAGTGATAATTGGCTATCAATTATCACCAACCATAATAGAGATCATTTCCAATCATAACATTTGGACTATCAATTAGCATGTGGGTGCTAATTGATCATTAATTAGTGCGTATTGGAACCTTTAAGGACTAACAACAGTACCTCACATTTAGGATTATCTTAAGGACTGAATTACCAGATCCATACTTATCACTGGTGAAGGACTACCGATTGAAAACCGGGATTTAATGGATATTTTGATCCATACAATCCACTCATAAGCAAGCGAGATTCAACAACCTATGGATGCCAGCTAGGCTTGTAGGCATCTAGGAACTCACCCCACTCACCTATAGCACCCACAAACACAAGTTGAATAACAAAATGGATTAATATGTGACAGCACAGAATCTCAGTTCATCAATATTTCTATTTTCTTGATTATTTCTAATATCTACAATTGTTTTACAGTTAGAGTTATTTCCAATAAATGGTTTTACTAACACTCCTGACAGCATATATCTATCATTGTAGGTGTGGGGAAGGAAAACCCTGTATACTGATAGCCATATGAGGAACGCTATATGGGTCTTCAGAGAAAACAAGTGAGTTTGGTATGTGAATTACTTGATACCTAATCGTGTCAAAAGCAAATCTATATTGTTGACATTTTATTCTTTCTCCTATGAATCCTATTTCCTTTGTTTTCGACAAGATTTCTAATAGGACTTGAATCTTTTACAAGATCCAAAGAATATTTAAGATTTGTATTCTAAGGTAACAATTATTTAGTACTTATACAAATTTTCTAAGTGTGATTTTTCAGAAATTCATTTTATTAGAAAAAAATCCTATTTTGAACACATAATACTCATTGAATAATTTTTAATTCATATGAAAGTAAACCTTCTATCCTATTAATGATTTAATCTAAGTGAAACTCTCAGTATATATCAACCACAGTATTTTTGTTAGGAAAAAATAATTTCTGACACTATATTCTTTTACAAAAAACTCAAAATTATGTAACCTCTGAGCTATTAGGCTACAATAATGTACCTTACATCATTTGTGATCCGTTTTAGGAAAATGAGTCATAAGTCGCAAAAAACGGATTTTGAGATATTATCACATTTGAATAGATGAGATCAAGCGGATTCCAATGATAGTAAACAGTCTAATAATCTAATAAGTTTTTCCAGATGCTAAGGTTGATATTTGTATTTTTGAATAAAAACGTTAACAATATTTCTGGGTGGCAATAAACAGTAAAGTAACTAAATATACTCCATACAAGGACCTTTAAAACGAATAGATATATTGCATACATTGTCCTGAAATTTGAGACATCGATCGATATAGCTATAAATAATGAACTCCCCAAAAATCAAAACTTTCTAGTAAAGTGATCTAGTAGAATAAACACTTTAAAAATATCAATTTTGCGACTTATGACTCATTTTTCTGGAACACAGCACATTTCGTTGTTTACAAATGGTTTAATATGCAGAAACCTGAATGATTTTTTGGTTGGTATTCAAGAAAACATGAAACAAGTGCCAGCTAGCGGCCATTTGACAAATTTCCCCCATTATATGACATTCATTATATGTTATATAGGGGGCTTTATATTACATATCCCTGCAAAAATAAATTCTGTTTTAATTTAGTGGTGGGTCTACCCATAAACGGCCTGTCTACAGTTGAATTTTTTTGACTTTACAGCTGTGCAACTTTCTGACTGACTTTTTGGAATTCAGGACAGATTTTTTTCTGACTTTATGACTAAGTTTTTGGACTTAACGCTTAACATTTACAAATTTACAACTGACTTTTACAACTTTACAACCGACTTTCACCATTTTACAACTGAACTTATGACTGACTTTTACGACTGACTTTTCAGACTTTAAGTTAAAGTTTTTGACTTCTCAGACTCACTTTTCAGAACTCACTTTTTCAACTGTAAGACTTTTTCGACTTCTCCACTGACTTTTTCAATTTTTACGACTGACTATTCAACTTTTCCACTGACTTGTCTGATTTTTTCCACTGACTTTGCAAAATTTCCGGCTGTCTTTTCCGACTTTACAACTGGCTTTTTCTGATTAAGACTGACAGTGTTTACATCTGCATGTACTTGTTATGCTAGCTTGACGTTTTGTTAGATTAGATAAACATGTTGTATTACATATACTTTCAATGTTACAAATAAAAACAACAAGAACACCCAATCTGTTATAAATCTGCATACCTGCTCTGGCTTTGATACTTCCATGAAGGAATCTTGTATGATAAATGTGTTATTACTGGCTCCTTCCATTTTCTCTATTGCTAGACTGCACTGAACACTGATCTGTTGCTTCATTTCTTTTCCTGTTCATACAGTAGCAAGCATACTGGACACAGGATTGTGGAGCAGGCACAGTCACCACTCTGTCAATCTGTCACCACTCTGTCAATTTGTCACCACTCTGTCACCACTCTGTCACCACTCGGGCACCTCTCAGGCACCACTCGGGCACTACTCTCCCACAGTGTATCCTTTGTGTTCATAACCGTAGTCTACAATAGAGTGATCATGAGAATTACATTAAGTTGCACCTTGTTTTATAACTTTTAGTGACACTTGCTGTACAACTGTATCATTTGCTAAAACTTAATGTAGCCCTGTTGTTCCTGTCCTTGACTTTATTCTAGACCATTTCCACATTCAGTGCAATGGATACTTCAACCCACTGCTTCTCCAAACAACTATAATTAACCTCCAACATTGTACAAGACCAACATCTGAACTTCTTGCAGACTATTGCAATCTTTTGTTATAATGTTACATAGTACTGGGTTTATAGGGGTGTAATTTTGTATAGACTTTTATTGTTAAATACAGGACATAGTGATTAAAAGTTAAAATGGGAGCTTGCTTATCCAGAACATCAAAGGGTCGTTGGTATCGCTATACAAAGCGTCATAAACAAAGATGTAGGAATGATGAAGGGCAATCTTACCAATATAAGGGCAGTGAACATTTCTCTCCTTCATACAACCCATCCTCACAGGTAGAACTCTTGCCTCATGCACAACCCTTGCCTCATGTACAACCCTCACTTGATGTACAACCCTTGGCTAATGTAGAACCCTTGACCCATGTACAATCCTTGCCTCATGTAGAACCCTTGGCTGATGTACAATCCTTGGCTGATGTACAACCCCTAGCTGATGTACAACCCTTGCCCCATTCTCAAGCTCATTTAACCGCACCAGGAGATGTTAATGAGTGGAGAGACAGCCTCCTCAAACATCTGCCCCACATGGTGAAGTCACTTGACATACAGACTGTGCTAGAACTATTGAGGGACCATGTTATACCTGGTGAGCAAGAACAACTAGATCTGGCTGTAGGTAAAGCAAAAGTGATGAAATTATATGAAATCATAGAGAAAAGGTTGGCTAGAAATGAGGTCTCTCTGTATAAACGTTTTCTTAGCTGTCTAGCTGGCATTAATGTAGAAACATTTACATTATTGATGCAGAGAAATCCAATGCTAGAAGAAGCCATGCCATGTGTAGAGGATAGAATTCAGGATCTGAAAGATGTTATAATGAATGTTGGACACATTCCTGACTGGGAGGATAGGAAAATCAATTTAGAGAAGAACTATGTAAAGTTGAGACTTAAACAGACAGATCAGGCAGGAGATATTACCTACTTGAGTGAGAACCATCCTGTGGCATATCAGAGATATCTTTCCAAAAGGGACACCTCTAGTGTTACCAGTGATGAAAGTGAAGGGCACAATTTGAATGTACAAGACATGCACCGTGACTACAATCACAATAGAAATATTGAAGATGTGATTGCCAGAGATGCCAATACATCTAAATTTTACCTCATCCAAGGCAGATGCGGCATTGGAAAAACAACGATGGTCCAGCATCTGTCTAGGCGTTGGGGAGGGGAGAAATGTTTGCCAATATACTCACATGTTATTGTAATCCCTATTAGGAGACTGCTATTGTTTGATGACAAATTATCACTGCATGAATTGCTCACAGAAAATGCTCTCTATTCTTGTAATATTCCTCCAGCTTGGATGAAGAATTGGCAAAAGCATATTTTGGTTTCCCTAGATGGCTTGGATGAGCTCAATGTATTCAGTGAGAAACTGAAAACCGTCAGAAAGATCAGTGATATAAACACTAAGGCAACCCCTGTAGAGCTAGTTATGAATCTTGTAAAGAGGAACCTACTGCCAGAGGCAACTCTTGTGTGCACAAGCAGGCCTTTTGAAGATCTGAATTCACTGGCCCCAGATGAAAATTTTGAGGTGATGGGGCTCACCACACAAGAGATCCACTCCTACGTAGATAAAAACATCAAAGAGGATGACCAGAAAAGAGTACATGAAGTTCTGAGAAACAATCCAATATTAACATCCATATGTTCAATAACCTTCTATGCATCTGTTCTATGTGAAGATTTAGCCCAACAAACAGTGCAAGATAGAGACATTGTCACATACACACGTTTGACAGCTTATCTAATAATGTCCTATCCTAGACGTGCTTATGCAACTATTCCAGAACTTTGGGCCTTCAAAAGTGCCTTTAAGGTCCTATGTAACATTGCTTCTGAAGCTCTTGGTAATGAAAAACTCGAACATAACTTGACCAAAATATGTTTTGACCTCAATTCTATTCCCCATATTCATTCAGAAGAGTCTGGCAAATATTTGCAGGCTGCACAGAAGCATGGACTAGTCCATATTACAAAAGTAGTGATGGGAAGAACAAAAAAATCTATCCTGGAATTTTCTCACCTGTCAATTCAGGAATTTTTTGCAGCCTTAAAATGCCTTCAATCTCCAAGTGAGGAACAAAAACATCTATTAGATGGTATATTTGAGGAAGGTAGATTGAACATGTTGCAGTTATTCTTGTATGGAATAGCATTTGACACTGATTCAGACACAGAGCTTGACAGTATAAGAAGACATATCTTCAATTCTAGGGAAAATCTGAACACTACATACCTTAAGGAAAAAATTGAACATATGATATATGAGGTGCTGTCTAGTAAGGAAATATTAAAATTGTGCCAGATGGCCTATGAGGCTCAGAGTGACTCCATGAGCTTACAGGTCAGCAATATGATTTCTGATAATGGCAAATTTGAATTGTCAGATGCATATTTAAATGTGCTTGATGTGAAGGCTCTAATGTTTGTGATTACTAGAGCTGGAAATAAATTGAATCATCTTACACTAAACAATGATGAAATAGATGATGAAGGTGCGAAAGCTCTTGGGGAGGCACTAAGGGTGAATACATCACTCACTCGGATAGATCTGGGGAGGAATAGTATAGGGGCTGAGGGAGGGAAAGCTCTGGGGGAGGCACTGAGGGTGAATGCATCACTCACTAACATAGATCTGAGGTATAATAGTATAGGGGCTGAGGGAGCGAAAGCTCTGGGGGAGGCACTGAGGATGAATACATCACTCACTAATATAGATCTGAGGTATAATAGTATTGGGGCTGAGGGAGGGAAAGCTCTGGGGGAGGCACTGAGGGTGAGTACATCACTCACTGATATAGATCTGAGGAGTAATAGTATAGGGACTGAGGGTGTGAAAGGTCTGGGGGAGGCACTGAGAGTGAACACATCGCTCACTCACATAGATCTGAGGTATAATAGTATAGGGGATGAGGGAGGGAAAGCTCTAGGGGAGGCACTGAGGGTGAATACATCTCTCACTCACATAGATCTGAGGGATAATAGTATAGGGGATGAGGGTGTGAAAGCTCTGGGGGAGGCACTGAGAGTGAATACATCACTCACTCACATAGATCTGAGGTATAATAGTATTGGGGATGGGGGTGGGAAAGCTCTTGGGGCGGCACTGAGGGTGAATACATCACTCACTAACATAGATCTGGGGGGTAATAGTATAGGGGCTGAGAGTGTGAAAGCTCTGGGGGAGGCACTGAGGGTGAATACATCACTGACTGACATAGATCTGGACGGTAATAGTATAGGGAATGAGGGTGTCAAAGCTCTTGGGGAGGCACTGATGGGGAATACATCACTCACTAACATAAATCTGGACGGTAATAGTATTGGGGATGAGGGAGGGATAGCTCTTGGGGAGGCACTGAGGGTGAATACATCACTCACTAACATAGATCTGGGGTATAATAGTATAGGGGATGAGGGTGTGAAAGCTCTCGGGGAGGCACTGAGGATGAAAACAGATTTCACTCATATAGATCTGGAGGGTAATGATATAGGGGATGAGGCAAAAGAATTTCTACGCCAGACTGAAGAGATGAATCAAAATGTGGAAATAATATACTAAGGGTTTGACAGTCACCACTAAATACATTGTACTTCATCTCAATCTGTTTTTCTCCATACCTTAATATCAGTGTGAGCTGTGGTAAGCTCTGTCACCAATTCTCCAATTATTGACCTTGTGGGTCTGATTGACCTCATTTACACGGGATTCAGGTCAATACACTGCTCGGGGCTGGAGGTGTGTGTGTGTGTGTAGGTGTATGTGTGTGTGTGTGGGGGGGGGGCACTCACTACTTCTGTACAGTACCAACATGGTGGGAGGTGGGGGGGGGGGGGGGGGGGACTCACTACTTCTTTGAAACCACAGATCTCATAGAATCAAACCTTTCCTATCATATATGTGGTGTTTGACTCAGGTCAGCCCTGGCTTGGGGCGTCTTACTTGTAAGTGGTTTCAGAGTCTGGGGTAGTGCTTTCAGAATACACCAGTGGGCGGTGAGGGCTTGGGTTGAATCCGATATATCAACCCTGTTGTACCTTTCCTTATTTTATGGTGTTTTACGTAGTCCATGTTATATTATCCTTTCCTGATCCTTATTATGTCGTCGATTTATCTTATACTTCATGTCAAAACTCTGTTCTTATTATATCTCTTGGCTCTTATGTACAATGTGTACTTACAGCATGTATTTCTATGAATCGGTGCTATTTGATGTTCTTAACTATTTATTAACGTATTTATTTAGCTAAGAGATCCGAGCTGAGTTCACTACAGATATATATTATATAACACTGAGACTACATCATATGGCTATAGGTTGTGTTATATAAATGTGGTACAGTATAGATATTTATTTCACCTCGGGAATGGAGTGTCCATAGACTTTGTATAGACTCGCTATATGCAAGTGAGTGGGAAGAAATATGTTTCATTCCTCCCTAGGGAAGAAACAGATGACCCAGTTTATCCTTCTGCGTTTTCATTGGCTATTCTGAAAGTAGAGCAGCATTGTCATAGGGACACTTCATTCCATGACGCTACGTCCTCTGCTAAGCATTGAAAGTGCGGTGGCCGTCATCAATGTCATGACGGCCATTATAAATTCAAGCGCTAATGGAACCATGCCACACCCTTGCCGTATTTCTCTCACAGCAAGTTACCGTAATTAAAACCATTCTAATATGTTTAAAATTGTTTGTAAGAGGTCAAATAAATCTCGAACTAACCTTAGTGCATGTCTGTGGGATCTTTCTTCACCTTGTTTCCGGCTCTGCACCTTGGGATTCCTCCTGCCTCCAACTCGGTGAAGAACGATCCCACAGACAGCACTGCGGTTAGTTCCATCTATATATTAATATAACACTGAGACTACAACATATGGCTATAGGCTGTGTGATATATAAATGTGGTACAGTATAGATATATATCATATAAGACTGAGACTACATGATAGTGTTATAGGTTGTGTGACATATAAATGTGGTACAGTATAGATATAATTATATTATATAACACTGAGACTACATGATATGGCTATAGGTTGTGTGATATATAAATGTGGTAGGCCCTACAGTATAGATATATATTATATAACATATAAACCACATATTCTGTACCTGGGGTGTTATAACAAGAATAGAGCAACTTAAACTGAGAAGATAAGAATGTTATTTATCAGATTCATACTATCAGCGTCAAGCGATAGTATGACTTGCCTGCGGAATTAAATTGTACAAATATTTCAATGGACAAACATATAGTTATAATAATAGACAAAATTGATATTTGATAAGTGTATATCATGTCTTACATTTGATATTACGATTACATCGTTTGATATTACGATGAATTTATTGAATTATTCAATCATTGAAATTGTGAATGTCAGAAGAACTGAGAGTGTAATCATTATCTGTTTTACTCTGTTAATTTATTTTCAAGGGCAACACGGAAGACCTATGCAGAAGAATTATGTCCTTTTCACTGTTTCATGAATCATGAATAGAAATTCAATATATATATAATATACAATGAATTGATGTAATTATCTTATTTCCATATTTATAGCATCTGATATGCATTAAACATTATTATTGTCTGAATAAATGATTTATTATAATGAATTATATATTGTCGTTTTGTTGCTTGATTTTCATTCAGCTTGATATCCTCTTGACATTGTGCATATCCGATCGGTAAAAGATGTCTACAGATTTATCTAAATCATAGAAAAAATAGAAGGCAGAGAAAATAATATCATTTAGGAGTCAGATTTCCATAAAATGTACAATTGTCAGCTCTACAAATTTGGTAATTTCTGTTAAATTAGACTCTAATAATAATAAATTCTTTATTTCCCAAAGGGTTGGGTTATTTGAGAGGATTGGAGAAGGTGAATTGTACATTTTCACAAAATATGACCCCTAAAGTCACAGAGCCTATATCTATGGAGTGAGTAATTATGCTAATTACTAAGAAAAGGGAGGAAAAATATTGATTGTGTAGTGATCTCGCAGGTTCGTATCCCTTAACCTTACCGATGTATAAAACAAATGGAACAAAAGGCAGTCACTACCTGTTCGCAAAGGGTTTTATTCTCGTGAGGAATTGCAAGCTGAGCGTCAGTTTACACAATCCTGCCTCAGTCCGAGGATCTCGGGCCTCCTAGCCAGCTAGGTGACCCTTGACCACAGGTGTCTGAGGCAACATGCAGGTTTAAGTAAACATGGTACAAGCCAATATAAGAGTAACAAGATACTAGTTACAAGAACAAGAACATTCATAACCATTAGCAAAATAAGGTTAACCCAGGTTGCCGTTACTCTGGCAACAACAGCTGGACTGCTGTTATATGTAAAATGCAACAGGTAAAAGTTAATAGATAGACTAAAAAGTCACTGCGGACCAGTACTGCCCACTGGGGTAGATTGGCCGAACTAACCCACAGCAGACAGCACCTAGAGATAAACTCTAGTGAAACCCAATAACACCACAATACCCCCTCTTTTCTTTTAAGAGTTTGAAAAATACGTTTTTAAAACTCGACAGGGTATTAAAAAGTTGAAACATCTACATGTAGGAGCATAAGGTGTCCTCTCTACTATGAACAATAAATAAATCTTATGAAAACTTCTTGCGACATATAGGAGCATACTGTGTCCTAATTAAAATGAACATTCTTTGAAGTAAGAAAAATTTTATGAAAACCTCTTCGCGTTCGACAAGCAGGAGCATATTGTGTCCTCACTACCTTGCAAACAAACAATTTTCTGCTTAACAGAAATTAATTATTTTGAAAAAGGAATTCACATTCATATTGTAGACTTGGTTTCAGATTTCGGCGCCTCACACCAAGGTTCTGTATCCAAGGATCCAGGGCATCCGAAGAGTATCCGAGGTGGTTAAATCGGGTCGAAGGGCGGTCCAGTCATCATCGTCCATGCGTTTCCTCCGTTCAGTCATCCTTGCCGTCGTCGTCTTTCGTTCCATCGGGCGAGTCCTTTGCAGAAGGTCTGTCCGGAGTATCGAACATACTGCCAAACATACCTTGCTCGGGAGGCGCCCGGCCCAACGCAGCCGAAGCCACAGTTCTCTGAGGCTGGGGTGGCTCACGTTGGGACTTCATCTGGTCCAGGAGATTGGTGAGGAAATGGATCTGTTGGTCGTTAACCTCCAACGTCCCACCAGCTCGACTGGACAACACGGTCAAACCAGGAGTCACGCCCGAGCCCGAAGAAGGCAAGGCTTGAGCTTCCTCAACTGGTTTGGCAGGGAGAGAGGTCGGCTTTCCACCCAGGGAACTTTCCAACCTGCTCACACCTTGATTGGACTCGTCCGAATCATCTAAAAGCAAGCCTTGGAGTCTGGTATTCTCCTCCAAGAGCTTCAGGATGCGTTGTTCTTTCTCCTGATTGGATGCCTTCAGAGTCCGGATGAGGAGAGCCTGCTGACTGATTGTTTCTTTCAGCGTGCCTACCTCATCCACCTTCGCCCTCACCGCCTGAAGCTTTTTCAGAGGAGTCACCAGAGCGGCCACGGTCACTTTGACCTGCCTCTTGGCATCCTCTGCAGCTACTTGCAGGGCTTTCAACGCCTGGTTCACGCCGGTCTCTGATGTTTCCACCAGAGCAGCGGTCTCCAAAGCACAAGGCAGTTCGGCCAGAGTTGTGTCTACCCATTTCTGGGCCTTCCTCGAACGTCTGCTCCTCTTAGCAGGAGGAGCAGTCAACTCAGCTGCCTTCGACTGGCTCTCAGTCCTCGGACGCTTGGAGGCTGCGGCCTTCGAGCTAGTACTAGCACTTGACTTGTCCGAAGTCGCTGTGCTAGACTTTACCGGGGTCTGAGTCGGTTTGGATTTCCCAGTACCAGTTCTGGGGACATCCACCTCACCAGCACATGGACCTTTTTCAGCTTCCGGAACTTCAACTTAGTAGTTCCAGTCGCTGGGGCAGGTGCCTTGCCTTTCGAGTTCGACTTGGGGTCCGAACTCCGGGGCCTGCGAACTTGACGGGCAGAAGACCGGGTGCTCTTGGCCGGTGAATCCATGAGCTCCACAGTCACTGCCGCCGAGGAATCAGCAGGATCTGGAGATAAGAGTCCGCGGGGACTCGACCATCTCTCCATCCTTCATCCTCGGCTTGTCCTGCTTTCTGGGGGATCTAGGCTTCTGCTTAGAGGTACCAGCCGAAGGTACAGACTTAGCTTCGGGAGTCTCGGACTCAACCTCAGCCATGTCTACTACCGACGCTGCCTCCTCTTCAGCAGCTGCTTTCCTAGCATCCTCGGCCTCCATAATTGCACCCCAGCAAGTTACGGTGCCGGTCCCAGAGCCACCTGCGTCAGGCTGACCCATGCCAACAAGGATCCGAGACCCTTCCAAGACCTTAGCCTCCTCGTCCGACAATACCTCGCAGTCCGAACCGTCCAGATCCATCTCCAGATCCGACTCGGACAGCTTGGCGTTGAGGGAATCAGCCAACTGGTCCTCGGTCATATTCTCGAATTCTCCTGAAGTCGACATCACTATTCAATCGGTACCTGAAAGTATAATGATGGTATGGGTAGAAATAAGTACAGAAAATACCTGTTATTTGCTGCAGATGGACGTTCGGACTCCTCTCGGACACGCTTCGGCTGTGGCTGACAGCTACTACACACATAGAGCGTAGTGGTATCGAGAAATCCAAACCTTCACTACACGAATATACCCACGCTTTAGGCACAGTGAGTTGGTTGATTACTTCCAAAACACAAAGACTGAACGTTTATTGGTATACCAGCAGCGGATACGCTGTTCAAGTTTAGTTTAACACCTTCGGATAGTAACGTTCATTCATTCCTACACCAATGGCGAAAACAACATGGCCGCTATAGGTCCCACGCCAGCCCGCGCATTATCAACGTGCCCCAAACACAGTTAATATACGACCCACAGCATTCATGCAACTTGACTACTCGAGCAAAGGGACTACAAACACAGGGCAATATATTTCACAAGGATCATCACTTGATAAAACTTACTGCAGTGTTCTCTTTCTAAGAGGTAGTCTCGGTGCTTTGCTTCGCGGAAGCAGGAAGTAGACTGACTGAAACGGTAAAACACCAGCGTATTTAACCACTGCAACGCCAGAGTTGCATTCAGTCGCCGCACTACTGCAGCGCCAATTTTCTTCCCGCGCTCACCTTCTGAGCCTGAAAATAGCTTTTGGGCGCGTGTTCCCACTCAGCTATTCGGGACTCTGCTGAGACGATGCAGAGGTGTAATCATTCTCCGATTTCCTCAAAACCCACCCCAGGCGTAGGCAACACTCTATTCCTTATAAATAGATTCCGATGCTTCACTGAAGTCCGTGGCCACTGAAGACGTTTTGGATTTTCAGTTCAACATACAAGCGGTACCCAGGGTAAGGTTAAGTACTTTCCGAGACTCATGTTCGTCTCCCAGTCACAAATGGAATTAACTGAATAAAGTCCATTTTTACTGCTTATCAATAGGGGACAGGGCGGCTCTTAGTTCGGTCCACCACCCGTCTGACTTCTCGTTGTGTGATTTTTTAGTTTGGGTAGAAATCAGTTCGGAGATTCCTACCCTCGGTCCAGTACCATAATTAGCTCATTTGCAACCGAACTGGGGCCTTCCGTACACGTTTAGCCCTTGCTATGCCAGGAGAAGAAGGATCTGATGGTTTTGCATTAACCACAGCTCCTTTCCTTGGTCTACCTGGTCGTTTCTTCGGCTGCACTGGAGGTACAGGAGCAGCTTGGACCAGCTGTTTCCTAGGCCTTCCGCGCTTCCTATTCAAAACGACCGGGGGCGCCACCGGCTGGTCGGACGTATCTGTGCGAACCTTCGGCCTCCCGCGCTTCTTCGGACAGACCGTAGCTACCTTAGACTTCTCATATGATAAAGCCTTTCCTGGACCCAAAAGCCCAGGCGGGGTAGCCGTAAGTCCCGAGTCTGCTAAGGAACTGTCAGGTTTGGCAACAGATTTCCCTTGTCTACCCCCTCTTTTCTTTAGAGGCAGAGATTTACTGGAGGTTTCCTTGGAACTACCCTTTCGGATCTTCCTAGGTCTACCTCTCGGCTTGACGCCTACAGTAATTTTCTCTTTCTCTACCTTCTTAGGACAATCTTTCCCTGGCACCACTCTCCCAGCCTCTAATCTAAAGATTTCCATACCAGCCTGTTCCTGCCTTCGGAATTCTGGAGCCCGATCCAAGTTAACAGCTTGAATCGGCCCATTTTCATCGAAAGCCGGCTTCAGATAGTCGATATGGTATCGCATTAGACCTTCGGCTGTCTCCAGCTCACAGGTGGTACCTCCTATGAACCTTCTGATTTTATAAGGCCCGTCCCACTTGGGTCCGAGCTTCTTATTTGCCTTGGGGGGACAGAATCGGTACACCACCTCCCCCGCCTCAAAACTGGGGGGCCCAGAACGCTTGTTATAATCTCTTATCTGGTGAACGGCAGATACTCCGAGATTATCCCTCATGTACTGGTGCCCTTTTCTCATCCACTGTTTCAGGACAGGCACGTATCCATCGCATCAGATCATATCTCATACCCGTCCAAAAATATCTCATCTTTACTGACCAGACATTCTTGCAGGTTCCGAAGTGACCCGAAGTTTTAGGACCATGTATACCCTTTCCTCATGGAAACAGGGACTATTTTCCTCCAGTATTTCCTATCGGTGGCTAGTCTCGTCCAACCCAGACATAGCACACCATCTCTCAACTCCATACTACCAAGATGCTTCACAAATGTCCGAAAACTCAGCCGACTCACCAGCAAGGTCTTCCCTGCTAGGAATTGGCTCGGTTCCCTCTAACATTGCAAGCAATCTTTTTACAAGTGGATCGGTTTGCTGAGCTTCTTGCAACACATTCTGCTGAGTCCCTAGGGAAACAGCATTAGTGGCAATGATAGCATCATGCGCACCGCAATCTAGGCAATCTGATCTTCCATATTTTCTGGTAGGTAAACGAGACAGCGCATCAGCATTATCATGCTGCTTCCCTGCCCGATGCAATATCATGCTCTGATCCAGCCCAAATTCCTGTAAGGTGAGTAGCCAGCGAGCTAACATATCGGTCGGATCCTTGAAATTGAGCAGCCAACGCAAGGAGGCGTGATCTGTCCGAACGATAAAATCCTTATTACCAAGCAAGTAATGTCGGAATTTTTGCAGGTAGGTCAGAACGGCAAGCAGCTCACGTTTTGTCGCACAATAGTTCCTCTGTGGCTTAGATAAACTATGGCTTGCAAAACACAGAACCACCTCCCTTCCTTCCTGGACCTGAGACAGAATTCCCGCCATGCCAAAACTACTTGCATCCGTATCAAGGATAAACTTACCCGAAGGTTGAGGATATCCGAGAGTAGGAGAAGAGATTAGCAAATTTTTGCATGTATCGAATGCATCTTGGCAACGAGGAGTCCACTCTATGGGTTTAGCATATCGTTTATCCTTGCCTGCCGCGGTTACAACGTCCTGCAAGGGAATCACTAATTTACCGAAATCTTTCATAAAATCTCGGTAATAGGAGGCGAATCCAATGAATTGCCTTACTTCCCTAGCATTCGTGGGGATTGGCCAGTCCTTGACTTTCTGGATCTTCTTCGGATCCGCCGAAATGCCATGGCCTGACACAATCCGACCCAAGTATTCCACTTTCTTGCGGAAAAATTCACATTTCTTGGGTTTCAAACGAAGACCATAATCCCGTATACGCTCAAGGACGAGTCTCAGGTTATCTAGGCACTCTTCGGGAGTTTTCCCAAAAACCACGATATCATCCAGATAGACCAGACATGATTTCCAACGAAGGCCATCCAACATCTGATCCATCATGCGTTGGAAGGTAGCGGGGGCATTACACAATCCGAAGGCCATAACCTTGAATTGAAATAACCCTACACTGGATAAGAATGCAGTTTTCGACTTGCTATCTTCATCCATCGCCACCTGCCAGTACCCACTCTCAAGATCTAAAGTACAGAACCACTGGTTACCACCAAGTGATTCTATGCACTCATCGATCCGAGGTAGTGGAAAGCTATCCTTTATAGTGACAGAGTTTAGCTGACGATAGTCAACGCAAAAACGCTGTGTGCCATCCTTCTTGGCCACCATGACAATAGGAGCACCCCAGGGGCTACTGCTATGTTCAATCCGGCCCTCTCTATACATTTTCCAAATCTCTGCCTCTGCCTTGTCTCTCTTCGCCACAGGAATACGCCGGTATGCTTGTTTGATCGGACAAGCATCTCCAGTGTCTATCACATGGCGAACTTTATCAGTACAACCAAGGGCTTTGCCACCTGGAAGAGAGAAACAATCTCGGAATTCTTCCAGCAAAGACAGAGCAACGTTCTTCTCGTTTTTCTCGGATAAATCCGAATCATTGACCAGCTTTTTCAGCGGGCACTCTGCACTCGGTGGTACCAAGATGTCGGGAGCTATCAGATCATCATCCGCCACAGGCGATTCTGTAACCTGTATAGAATTAATGATTGCCTCTCTGATAATATTGCTACCGTCATCCTCAGACAAAGCGGAATCCTCTGCCACAAGAGTAACTCTACTTAATCTGCCCACCATCCTTCGTTTGCCAATTTTCATTGGGCGATCGGACGGATTGCTGAAGGCTACCAAAGCGGTTGAACCTCCACCTGAAACATATGTATTCAGGCTCCCTAAGGCGAAGTCTTCTAGCAATCCTTGGTCTGGCTCGAACATCCAAGCATCCGATGCGTCTGAGCCACTATCAAAGTCCAATTCTGCGAGTGTAATAGATTTGGGCTCCATGATCACCGCTTTCCTAAGTGTCACAGCTATTCCAATATCTACTTCGTTCACAGTCATGGTCTTTATAGAGGAAAATTCTTCACCTTCGGACTTCTTTTTCCACTGTTTACATACAGTAGAATGTCCGAAGTTTTCCAAATAAAACACTCCTGACCAATCCAAACAACAACGGTGCACATAGTAAAAATCTGCACCTAATATCCCGTCTTCAGGGCCCTTCAGACCGCTGACTACCAGACATGTCATCATGTAAGTCCGACCCGACACTTCATATGGACAGAGCACGCTCCCATATGTAGTTATAGGCGTTCCATTACCCATCGAGCACGCCATACGCACCGAAATCATAGGCGGCGCATGTGGAAGGGATTCGTAGAAATCCTTGGTAATCAAACTCGTCGTCGCGCCTGGATCTACCAAGAAATAACCACTCTTCCCACCTATGCCTACAGGGGCATACCATCTCTCCCTCACCAGTAATTTGGAAGGAATCTCCAGAGTTTCCAGCTGTTGAACAGAAACTTTCTGAATCCGAGCAGACTTCTCTTGGCCTTTTTCTACCAAGACAACCTGACCTGACTCAGCTTGGTACTCGGCCTGTCCCTAACGCATGCCAGGGCTCTTGTCCGAGCATCCCTGAATCTTTTCAGGAAGAAAATCACCGTCCGGCAACGGCCTAGGACCTCCAGCTATCAGATCGGGTAGCTTCTTGTCGCTAAGCTTTAACCCTATCTTACACACCGGTGCCTGGGCTGATTTCCCAGTTTCTAGACTACTACCAAGATCCTCGCGGACTGTGGTACTAAGAAGCGTGTTGTCCGAGGCTCCCGTCTCGCTTCAGGAGCCGAACCTAGTTTCCCGAAGTAGCAGGCTTCTCATTAGAAGCGTCTGCCTTCTTCAAGAGTTCAAGGAGAGCTACTTTCTTGGGACAAGTCGAGGCGAAATGTCCCTCCTCACTACAGAAGTAGCACTTCTGAACCTGCCAGGTTCTTTACCCTTAGCTCCAGCAGTTGTCATCACCTGCCGAGCAGAGGAACCAGTCTTTTATTCTTTCCTTGCCAAGCCTGGACAGCTTGCACTACGGCATTGCTAAGATCTTCGGACTGATCATCATCGTCAGAATCCTGCAAAGCTAGTGCCTGGCTGACCTGAACCATGGCCTTTTCTTTGGCGTTCACATTTCTGCGTCTCTTCAACTGGGAAGCTTCGGCTGCAGCTATTTCCAATGGAATAACTACAGCCTTCGGACCCATGAAGGCGGCTTGTAGAGCAGCAGCAGGAACTAAGTCCAAACTACAACTTCCCATACTTCGGCCCAGAGAATAGCATGGAGAAGGTCAAACGGCTGTTTTAGCTTCACCCAAGCAGCTTTCCCCTGGTCGATTAAGCCCCTAAGAAAAATTCTTAGGCACAGAGTACGTAGAGTATTGTCCAAACCACTCCATGAATCCTTCGGATCCCAGTTCCTAATTATTGCCAGCTTCGGGGCAAAATTAGCTTCCTACGCCAGTAACTGACACCTAAAGGTGAGTTCTGATCCCATTGCTCCTTCATACCTGAAGCCCTGCACCCTTGGGACAGGATTTTCCGAAATCCGAAATTCCATGAATCCGAAAATCCGTCCGAAATCCGTCCGAAATTCGTCCGAAATTCCGTCCGAAATCCGTCCGAAAATCCGTCCGAAATTCGTCCGAAATTCGTCCGAAAATCCGTCCGAAATTCGTCCGAAAATCCGTCCGAAATTCTGTCCGAAATCCGTCAGGAATTCCGCCAGAAATCCGTCAGAAATCCATCAGAAATTCGTCAGAAATCCATCAGAGATTCCATCAGAAATTCTGAATCTGAAATCCGAGATTCCAGATTCACAAGAGGGGCCAATGCAAGGATTTTTCAGCATTGAAAAATCCAGGCAAATCTTGATTCTTCTCTGAAGAGGCAATCTTGCAGGACCACAAAGTTTGGCATACTTATATCTCAAGGATATATGAAGAATGGCAATAGGTCCAAGCAAGTGAACTCAGCACTTCAGTGCTAACAAAACCGGTTGGTTAAGTTTGGTCACGGCACCAATTGTAGTGATCTCGCAGGTTCGTATCCCTTAACCTTACCGATGTATAAAACAAATGGAACAAAAGGCAGTCACTACCTGTTCGCAAAGGGTTTTATTCTCGTGAGGAATTGCAAGCTGAGCGTCAGTTTACACAATCCTGCCTCAGTCCGAGGATCTCGGGCCTCCTAGCCAGCTAGGTGACCCTTGACCACAGGTGTCTGAGGCAACATGCAGGTTTAAGTAAACATGGTACAAGCCAATATAAGAGTAACAAGATACTAGTTACAAGAACAAGAACATTCATAACCATTAGCAAAATAAGGTTAACCCAGGTTGCCGTTACTCTGGCAACAACAGCTGGACTGCTGTTATATGTAAAATGCAACAGGTAAAAGTTAATACATAGACTAAAAAGTCACTGCGGACCAGTACTGCCCACTGGGGTAGATTGGCCGAACTAACCCACAGCAGACAGCACCTAGAGATAAACTCTAGTGAAACCCAATAACACCACAATTGTATCGATTTTATTTATACACCATTGGATTTCTCATGCCTCAAAACATTAAAATTATGTATTAACATTTGAATATAAGTTGTGGTATTTATAAGTTATATATAAGTTATGGTATTTCAAAGGATTACTAACGGTCATTTTGTTTTTTGCGATTTTGGGGGTGTTCCCCCACCTAGATTTTTGTAGACTGTTAGTATGTTGATAAGAGGTACTAATAGTATCCAAAACCGTTAAAAAGACCTATGTTGCAATTTGTCCTAGGTTAGGCCCTTTTTGTGCTTAGATCTACTGGACTATTATTTCAGAATTAATTTTACAATCTGCTCAAAAGTCAGGAAACTTTTGGGCGTTGATAAATAGGGTAGGGCTGATGTGTTGGTAGCCGGTTGGCAGGGGGATTTAAACTGTTCATCTAAAACATGTTTTGGTCCTAAATTTCCACAAATATAGTTTGGGTCATACAGATCGTAGCATCGTATATTGATGCTGAAATCGTAGTGACTACAGCGAATTCCTAGAAGTTGGCATCACTGCAAATGAGGTGCTAGGTAAAAACCTGGAGACACAAATTCAAGGTCAAAACAGCCTTCTGACAGCGAGGAGAAATGGTGGAAGATTGTGGCCACTTTGGACTAATGTCATGCAAAATAAAATGTAGAACTTGTTGGTGGTATTGTGGAGAATTTTAATTTTAATTTTAACATCCAGAATTTCATTTTCCATGACCTGTCCAGAATTCCATGACTTTCCACGTCTGGAAAACCAAATCACTAATTCCATGACTGTGGGAACCTTGCCATAGAAGTAGGCACCTCTGGTAATAGTATTTTTGAGTAGTAAAGTGTACTCCTCCGTTTATCTCTATGGACTAGCAGAAACTATCCGAGTGGGAAACACTCAAAGTAAAATATATATATAATAGTTAGCCTAATATATATAGTCTACTCGAAATTATTCTAATAATAGTAATATTATCCATCTCCCCTACAGAGGAGGGAGATGATTATATTAAACACCAGAGGGCAGCACCGCCTTCTTATGAACGGTTCATGATTGTACAACCGGTGATCGGTTACTCACTCTTCCACTGTTCACCAACCAACATCCACGTGTTATTCACACGCACAGATTATTTTCTCGCCGGAATCAGAGTCAGAATGTAAACAAACAGGTTCAGAAAAGGGGCGGGGCTGCTAAATCTGACTCTCCTCGCCCACATTGTTGGTCCTTCAATAAGGACAATTGTTCTTATCTCAATTGCAAATACCCTCACGTGTGTAGTGTGTGCTACGGTAATCATTCAAAAACTACATGTAGATTTGCGTCTGCAACAGACAAAGGTGACAATGCTGCATAATGTGTTTATGGTGTATTAACGGACAGGGGCCATGATATGAGCCCCTCTATCAATGTTTCTTTTTTCCCGGACCATGATATGAGTCCAGGTATTAGAATGTGTGTTATCACTACTCCCAGTAATTTTTCTGATATGTCGAATTACTGTAATATTGTTTCTATTATATCTCCAGGGCGTGATATCGCTCCTTACATTGTTAACAATTGCTCGGTGATACCAGCAGGTTATATTTTCAGTGTCGAGGTTTACTCGAATCAATTTTTACATGTTACCGATGCTTGTCTTTCTGGTAATTGTTCATGTATTTATTATCTTGATTATGTACCTACCCAGGTTAAACCCTGCCGTTTTGCGGCAGCTTATTATGCTTTACTTGATCATGGATGTGTATCATGTACGGACTTGTTTGTCCTGTCGGGTATTTGCCGAGGTTTCAAGATTTTGGATTCTGATACGGATCTATCTTATTATATGTCTAATTACAATTCAATTCTCCAGCCAGAGGCTGCTAGACAAATGTCTGCTTCTGTTATCAAAGAGTTGGAGTCTGGTAATATATCTGTTTTTTCTGGTACACCGAAATGTGTTCATGCCCTGGGTGCTGTCATGAGAGGAGATGGGAGGTTGAGACCGATTACCGATTGCTCCAGGCCTGAAATCTCAGTTAACGATAGAATGTCTACTACTGCCTGTAAATTTTCATTTGCCACAATTGACAATGCGATTGGTCTTATACGTCGTAATGATTATGGTTGTGTCGTTGATATATCTAACGCATATCGTAGCATTAACATTTTTCCTCCCCATCGTGATTTCATGGGTTTTCAATGGAATTTTGGTGGTCGTAACTGCTATTTTAGAGATAATTCACTCTGTTTTGGTATCAAATCGGCACCTTACATTTTCAACTCGATAACAGATTTTGTCAGCAAATACCTAGGTTACTTGGGCACTGACTGTGTTAATTATCTGGATGATTTCTTTACTTCTGGTGAATGTTTTGAGTCATGCCAAAAAAACCAGATGATGGTAATTTCTACTCTAAGGTTCTTAGGGTTTCACATAAATTACAAAAAGGTTACTACTCCGTCCCAGTGTACTAAATATTTAGGAATCGTTATTGATTCGGTTAACTGGTGCTTGAAGCTTCCAGATGAAAAAATTCTAAAGGCGTTGACCCTGGTAAATGAAATTAGACATCGTCGTCGATGCTCTAGGAAAAAATTGGAGACTTTGACTGGCTATTTAGCCCATTGTGCTATGATAGTTCGTGGTGGCAGAACTTTTTGCCACAGATTGTATGCTATTTTGAAAGCTACTAGAGGTAAACGAAGAGTCTATATCTCTTCTGTTGTTATACGTGATCTAGATTGGTGGGCCAGTTTTTTGCCTTTATTTAATGGTTCAAGAAAAATACTGGGTTTTCCAGATTTAACCCATATTTTCACCGATTCCTCCATGTCAGGATTTGGGGGTTTCTGCGAGGTTTTTGATGACTTCTTCTATGGTAGTTGGACTGAGACTAATGATTACGTATGTCCCCATTTTGAAAGGTCTCCCCACTATGATCTGATCGACTGTACAAATATTAACGTGTTAGAGTTGTGGCCTGTTCTGGTCGCAGTTAAACGTTGGCTATTACCTCTCAGGAATAAGGTTGTATTACTGCATACCGATAATACGCAGGTCGAAGCTATGCTTATGTCAGGTAGAAGCGCAAATCTCACATGTATGAATCTCTTGCGAGAATTGTTTTGGTGTTGTTGCTTATATAATATTACTTTATTATCCTGTCATGTCAGTACAGACGATAACATTACAGCGGACACACTTTCTAGAATATTTGCCAAGAGAAATCCTGTTACATATGGCTTACCATTGCTTTTTTCTCTTTGTTGTACTAATAGGTTCCCTGATGTTATTACGTAATAGATGTGTGGCCGTACAGTCCCTTTGCTGGGCCGACTCTACATGGCGAGCAAAACATTCGAGATGGAGAAGATATTTCTCTTTTTGTGATGCGTTTGACTTATCTCCCTTACCTGCCTCAATCGACACTATTTGCCTATATGTAACACATTTAGCTGACTCTTTATGTTATTCAACCATTCTTAACTATGTCAGTAGTGTCTGGTCTTTACATGATATATATGGCATTGCTTGTGTTGCCAAAGGTTCTTTTTTGTTGAAATGTACCTTGCTAGGAGCTAAACGTTTGTTGGGTGACTATGTGCTGTCAGCCCTTCCTATCCTGCCCGAACATTTGGTGCGAATTTTCTACATTCTGAATCATTCTAACATTTCTGACCTTTTGTTTTGGTGTGCTTCGTGCCTTGCTTTTCGATGTTTACTTAGAGTGGGTCATTATACTGATTCCCCTCATATGCTAAAGGTCTCTGATATTGAGTTCACTGAATATGGTATTCTTTTGTGTATTAGGTCATCCAAGACTATACAATTTCGCGAAAGACTTTTACAGATTCCGATTGTTGAGGCTAAATCCTCCATACTATGCCCTGTTAGGTGGTTACGAGTTTATTTACACCTGTCTAAACTAGATAAATCATCTCCATTGTTCATTATGCCAGAAGGCTCCCCAATGTCTTATCGTTGGTTTTCTTCTAAGCTTAGGGCTGTCGCCAAGCTGGCAGGGTTACAAGGTCCTCTAACTTCACATGGCCTTAGAAGGGGCGGGGCTATTTACTTGAGTCGCCTCGGCTTGCCCCTTCATGATATCAAAACCTATGGCGATTGGAAAAGTTTAAGTGTACTGCTTTACTTGTCTAGTGATGTGACCACCCGTCTTATGAAAGACTACTCTGTTGCTTCTGCCTTGATGGCTTATTAATTTTATTTTTCTCACTTACTGTTACTACACCTTTCTGTTATTTGCTGGGGTGGGTTGGGATCTGTTTTTGCGGATCTCGTATTACCCACTCCCTGAGTTGTTACCACTTCATTCATTCGCAAAGCCCCAGCGGCATAATATTATCCATCTCCCCTACAGAGGAGGGAGATGATTATATTAAACACCAGAGGGCAGCACCGCCTTCTTATGAACGGTTCATGATTGTACAACCGGTGATCGGTTACTCACTCTTCCACTGTTCACCAACCAACATCCACGTGTTATTCACACGCACAGATTATTTTTTCTTTTTATTTGTTATTTTTTATATTTGAATAAATGGGATCTGTTTTTGCGGATCTCGTATTACCCACTCCCTGAGTTGTTACCACTTCATTCATTCGCAAAGCCCCAGCGGCATAATATATCTATAGAAAAAAATAAACCATCCTTTGAGGCATGTTTATTTTGAAGAAAAAAAGTTTTTTGGAACAAAAATTTTTAAAAGTTTATTTTCATCAAAGAAAGGTTTTTTGTCCCCAAATTAGAAAAAAAAGTTTAAAACGTTACTTGGGAGCCCTGTGACCCTATTAATTCTTGATCTTTCCATTTCTCATGGATGGGTAAAAGGAGGGGCAGAAGGACGGATGGGTGGAGGGTGAAATGAGAGAAGGAATGTACAAAAGTGGAAGGAGGTGGGGAGAGAATGGTGAATGAGTTTGTGAGTGGAAGAGGGAGGGGCAGATAGGCATGGAAAAAGGAGCGGGGATAGATAGGCCTAGGAATAGAATTTGGTCCTATGTCAAGCCAACAACTTAGAATAAACTATAAATTTTAATCTAAAAATTACACTTTTCCAGAAACAAGTTGTGGGAGTGGGGTGCGGGACCCAGGGCAGATTTCTGTGACTCATCCTGAACATGTTTTGGTCCTAAATTTCCCCAAAATTGTAGTTAGGGTCTTACAGATCGTATTTTCATGCTGAAATCGTAGTGTACTGGATGCAGCATTTGCTACTCAATTGGGCAAGTTCCCAACGTACCTCGTGTAGCTCTAATTAAATCCAAACACCCGAAAGTACATAGGAAGACGGTATCACGTTTTAGCGTTATATTTTCAAAGAGGAAAGATAGCAGGAGAATCCAAATAAGGTTTTTTTAATTGATTTCTCGATTAGTTAGGGTTATAGATAATCCATTTTTTCACACCCCCACAACCCAAAAGCTATAACAACAATTTCAAATAGTTTGGTCAAGAATTTTTATTTCAATTCAAACAACCTCACATTATTGATCTCGTAAGAGAATGAGGAGTTGTAGTAACCTTGGTTCGATAATTCCTTGCAATTTTTCCAAAATATTCTTCTTTTATTTCTTCTTCTCCAGCTTGATGTATTGTAGAGAGGGGGAGGAGGCATTTAGCCCCAGTTCTCGGAGCCGCCGCCGCCGCCCCACTGGTCAGCCACGGGTGCGGGAGCCGCCGCAGCGGCCGCCACAGTACCGGCAGCAGCAGTTCCTCCTGCAGACCAGTCACCGGTGTCAGCCGACCAGTCCTCAGTCTTACCCGCCAAGGGCGCGGTGTAGCCGCCGGTGGTGATGGGCACAGCGGGCACAGGCACTGCCTCGGCAGCCCACTGCAAATAGAGAGCAAACATGGGTTAGTATGCAGACAGAAAGGCAAATCGAGTTGGACTTCCAAGGTTGTTAGAGGTGTCTCTTGTCAGAATAAGTTACTGGCAGAGCACTGACCAAATCTCTGGACTTCTTTACTTCAACTTGCTTGTACACTACATCTTCTGTTTGGATAATACAATATACTATCTACCTCTCTACTACTGCCTTACATTATTTCTTCAAATATCCAACCTAACCACTACTTCTGCAAGTAACAGAGGGTCTCTCAAATCACAACAAATTAACGCAACGAGAAGTACAGAATTATGATCTAAAAGACTGAGTGAGAGGCCCCCTTTGTTGGGCATTATACTAAGAAAATACTTATTGTACTGTGAACACCCCTGATGAAGGCAGCAGAGCTGACGAAACGTTGGGTAAAATATCAATAAAAGAACATCAAATTCAACTCCAAGTCGTCTCTCTGAAAATTCCACAATCAACCCTTAATGGTTTTCTATAGCCCATAGTAGTGAGACTCCCCCCCCCCCCCCCCCCATCCCAAGGAAGTAATGTTGAGCGACTAGAGCCCCTAAGCCACCGTTGTGAGATATTTTGTCTGTATGTACAGGGATGAAAGTGGGGACAAAAATACTGAAATATTCCTGGGTTCGGAGGAAATTTACCTTGATTTTAATCTTTGAAATTTCGACGCAATTTCTTCCGGAATTTCATAGTTATAATTTAGTGAAATGTTTCTGAAAACGTTAAAAACGATTGAATTTGGATAAAACTTGAAAGCATTTAAATGTTTCAAAAATACTGCTTTCAGTATAAATACTGAGGACTTTCCTCCCAGATATATCCATGATGGCGGCTCAGGGGGGCAAGGCCTCGATTGCGTTGAGTCAACAACAGTACTTACTGATTTGTCGCCGCTGGTGATTGGTACAGCAGGCACTGGTGCCTCGGCACCCCACTGTAAATGAAGAAAAGACAATAGTTAGAAATAAGTCCTTGGCCAGAAAGTCATGTCATATAGGGAGATGGCGGTAGAAGCTAAAATAGATAATTGGCCACTGGCTCAGCGATTGGGAGGAGAGCCCGGATGTAGTATCCATGAAACTTGGGCAATGACGTTGCAGGATATTTGAGAGAGAAGCTGGCAGTTGGAGGATGCTTGCAAATATTGTCTACGCCTATAATACTACATAGCTATGCTATATCCTTTTTAATACCAGAGTTATACAGGGTGAAGGAGGGAAATCGTAGTTAGAATATAGAATGTTAAGGGAGATCCGAGATTATAATAAATATATCGCATTATAAGATGAATAGGAATTGGAATTGAAATCAGATAAAGGCAACTCGAATAGTAGTTTGTCACATCATTAATTGACGATTTTTCGGGTCTCTAAAATGCTGTATTACTTATTCTGGAAATGTTACTGTTATTTGCGAAGTTAAAAAAATACACGGGGATTTGGAATTGTAGGCTACAAACTACTATTTGATGATTAGATAAAGTTGAACATAGGAAATTCAGAAATGACAAGGCCCGATAATGAATTGACTTACGTCTTCTGCTTTTGGGAGACCACCACTTTCGGGGGCCCAGTCGGGTTGAGGTTGCTGGAACTGCTCTTCCTTGGCCTTGGCTTCAATGGCAGCTTGCTCATCCTTCTCAGCCTAGAGACAAAATATTTTGCTTTAACATTTTGTTTTGCTTCAATATATTTAACATTAATTGTTAACACATAATCCTTCATGGAATTGTTGCCACCTCAAAATAATCAATCTTAAATTTACACACACCTAAATATATTTACTTCTCAGTATTATTGTCGTGATTTTAAAAGAAAAATATTTTTTTTTTGGTACAACTCGAAGTTTCCATCGTTTTACGCTTGTATCCGTATCATCTTTTTTTTAAATATATACAATTGAGTATACTGCTAGCCTCAAGAAGACCAGTCAAGTGGTGTATTGGTAGAAATGAATTTTTATATCAAATTTTCAAAAATACTGCATCACTGTATGCACTGACACAGGACTAGGATAAAACCCAGAATGCTACAGAATTTTATAAAGGGATCAGACAAGGTTATAATCTCAAAAGTCAGACTTAATTAAATACATCTATTCCTCGAACTGATCGAACTTCAGGGAATAATTCTCCAATCCTTAGGAGTTTTACAATGTCATAAACGATCAACCCTAGTCAAGAGGGAATGGTGATGGTAATATAACTCCTTACCTCTTCTGGATCTCTGTAGAAGTAGAGATCGACCATGACGTCCCATGGTACTTCACGGCTGATGGTTCCGCGGAGGCGGAGTACCTCGCGGGCGAGCATCCACCACATCAGACCGATGGAGTGGATACCCTTGTTGTTGCATGGGATGGCAATGTCCACGTAGCGTAGGGGGGAGTCAGTGTTACACAGGGCCACTACGGGGATGTTTACGTAGGAGGCTTCTGTTACGGGCTGATGGTCAGTACGGGGGTCAGTGACCACGAGCAGACGAGGTTCACGGAAAGCAGCCTGTGAAGTTAATGGCATGTGTGGTCAGTAACAGTGTGCATTTTGTAGCCATGCAAGTCGAATAAAGACCATCATCATGATATATTTGTACAGAATATTTTAAACGTACAGTATTATTTAGGGAATCAAGTACCTGTACTGAATATTAATTTGTAATATTTGTAGAAGTTAAGTAGCAACGACGGAACTGATATTTTGAAGGAAAATTGTATTAAAATGAATCTGTTCATAGTACTACGAACCACAAATCACATGTTCAAGGACCATCTAAAGACTACAGCAGAGGTTGGGGTTACTTACCTGGATCTGGTTAGTGAAGGTACCAGGTGTGAACCTGCCAGCTATGGGGGTGGCACCAGTAGCTGAGGCGAACTTGAGGACAGCGCGCTGACCATAGGGGCGGGCGGAGATGACGCACACATCAGCTGGGTTCTCTATGGCAGCGATGGCACGTGCGGCCAGTAGGATCTTCTCCCAGGTCTTGCGCAGGTTGATGATGTACACACCTGCAAAAGAGGTCAGAGGTCATTTGTTGTTTACAGATCTTATAGCGTTATAAACCAATTTTAATACAACTTTGGCAATGCTTTCGTCCTCATGACAGAAAGCATTAAAGCTGACGTAGGAAAAACTAAACTAAAAATGACAATCACATCGTCAAGTCATAATTGATAAGAACAAAAATTATTGTAAAGTCCTAGACAATATCTCAGCAACGCATTAATTTGACCATCCCTATCTAACCGGTTAAACCCAAAATGGATTTCCATGTAGAAAGCTGAGACAATTTGAGATTGAATAAAGAGATCACTATAAACGCACAGCATCATGATCTGAATGGCATTACGCGCTGAATGGTGAGTGACTGAGTGAGTGACGGCTTAGAGTAATCATAATTTAAAATAATATTTTAATTCATGATAGGCTATGAACAAATCATGCCACGAATCGATAAATCTAGGTAGCGCCACCCTCTTGGATTATCCTACTCCTCTACAACTATTTATAAATAAATATTTAACTCGTTCAACTCATACACACGAGATGAATAACCTCATATCTAAGTAACATTGAATTTGATACAACAAATACACAAGCATTTATTAATTACTGGATTATCATGTCAGATTTTGTATACGACCAGGTAATGCGTTTTATTTCTATCTGCTTAGCAGTATCTATTGTATATTTGATGTGTACGTTCTATTTTGTTGTGAACAAGAATGAGCACTTGTCAAATTTAATTAGTTTTCCACTTGTTTTTTTCTTTTAAGAAGTACATTAGCTCTAACTGGGAAGGTAGAATTGAGATTAAGGAACTTACCATCGGGCTTGCGCTTGAAGACGTACTGCTCGACCTGGAAGTCGGTGTTGGTGGACCCGAGGTGGGATCCACACGCAAGGAATTTGACTACATCCTCCTCTTTGAGGCTAAGTGCATCAAGACCTCCGGACATGGTGCTGTTGATCGTGGGGTAACGGTGACCAACCTGGCAAAAAATAAAATAGCAGATTAAAACCTTGTCATAAGACAACTTAAGTAGAGCGATTTCCAGTAATTATTAGCAATAGCTCTACCTAAATATTAAATATTATGAACTATTTAAGGCAGATACACTAATATAAATCATAACACTATGACGGGAATCTAGCTATTTTAACAAAAAAAAACAAGAATTCTGAATGAATTAACTTTGTGTTTAAAATACAACGGGTGAAAAGGTATAGACATATATAGTCCTATTTGACAATGACAGACTTATTCAATATTGACATTTATTATGACAGACTTAGTTAGGCTACGGTTACCGTAATTGGTAAAGAATGCGTTTACATTGGGCCAATGGCAGTGTCAAGTCAAAACATCCTGTAGGCTGTACCCGAATCCAACCTAACTTGAGAACAATGACGTTCTTGGATTAATTACTGATGTTTAATGGTAATTTTGAAAAATGCAACCCCGAAGTAGGTGCCGATATTACAAGGTGATCCGAAGTGGGGATCTCAGCAGTGAACAGGCTGACACTCAAGTGAACGATGTCATCGTAATAACAACACGATTCTATAGAACTCAAGAACGCCACAACCATGCACACCACTGTGGTGTTATGGTAGCAGAAATACACATACACGACACGGTAAGTATGAATGCTTTTAGGGGTAATGTCAGCGACACTTGCTCATATTTTCAAGGTCTAGGCTGTTCCTTCAACAAGACCACGTGTAGTAGGCCGCCATTGACAGCATGTCACCCGCGCGTTGGGCAAAATATTTCACTCTTTATCGATATTTCTGGCAATCGACAACGGTAATTCAACAAGATTAAAATAAACCATACACGGAAGAATACATAATTGCTGGAATAGTACGTCAGCAAGGCATACAATCCTCAAAAATAAAGATATTTTAGACAGGACTTACAAATGCGTGATGCCAATGAGAGATCTTTGGTAGGAAAGGAAGTGGAGTGGGTGTAGGGCTCTGAGCATGCGCGATGGCCAGCACTTCCGCATGTAAGTAGTTTGTCCGTTATACGAGAGATGACAGCACATAGATTCCCGCGCTCCATCCCTGCAGTTGTCCCTTACGAGCCGACCAAGGCAAGCTCCTCGGCCATCCCACATCATGAGCTATCATTAAGTGATATTGATAGCTATTAATGTGGATTGAGACAGATGCGTACCTGATATCAATAATCATGATATAATATAAAAGTTCTGGTGTTAATGTTATCATTTTACAGAAAATTGGCTGTAGGCCTATACAAAAATTCTAAATAGAAAAAGAAAAAGCGTTAATGTCGATGTTATTTTTGTGTTATGCTTCAACTGACTGATTCATCAATATCATGTATTTCTATTCATTTCATTTCCAGTTTGGCTGGGGGGGGGGGGGCGGGGGCGGCCGGGGAAATCTATCACGAATATTTCTTATTAGGCCCTACTGTTTGGCTTCGTGAAAAATACAAACAGATCCAATTGAATTCAATGAAAAAATATATAAAAAATGAGTTTGTTTAGAGGATTGAATATTACTTTAATGTCAAAAATTTAATATCATTTAAATATCAAGGAATGAATATCGCTTAAATATCACCCTATAATCCATCACTATCATTATTCCAAGATTATATTTTGTATTTGAAATGTTCATGATGTATACTGAAAAGATCGGCCAAGTCGTGCCAGAGTTACTTCGGGAACCATATTCAATTTCTGTTTATTCACTTCAGTGAAATATTTTTTTAATAATAAATTTTGATGTTTCTAATTAAAAGAATGTATGACTTATTACTGGTCGAATAAATCTAGTTCCTTATATAGCTAGATCTATTTTGAAGGCCAGGTCGGACAAATCTAACTAATCGTTTGTCATGAAAAGGCACCATGTGCTGTATTTATTTTGGTATTTTTGCCAACACAAAGTTTTGCTCAAAATCAAACTTTATTTATTTGTGCATTGAATCCCGTGGTTTTGTACTTGAACATACCTCATTCGTTCGTATAAATCGAAAAAAGGTATTGATTAATACCAAAAAATATATAACAGGTATTTCTATTCAGAAAACCATACAAGATTGTTTCAAAAATTGTTTCACATGGCAACTCGATTTTTCTCTTAAATTTATTAAACAGAGAATATATTTGTTTACATATATTGTTTTACAGGGATAGTCCGCTCATGAATACAGCTAGTCTTGGAGGGGAGATCCAAACAGGGTTAGAACCTTTAACATGTCTAACTATGTCTTGTCTTAATCTAAAGACAGCGCTTTTTGGCCGCTTCCTTCGATATAATTATACATGCATACATATATCAGTTTTTTAAAACAGATTTTTATTAATGTAATAAAAGCACTCTCGTGGCCTGAAATTACTATTAATCATCTTGTGGGTGAGGTTGACAGGGTTTCTAAAACTATGCATCATTTAAGTTACCAAAATGATGAATTTATAAACTGTCTTGATACCCCACGCCCCTCCCCGCCGACACACACACCTATACATTTATCCCCAAAGGACCTTAGCTACATAACTGTATGCAATTAAAATAGTTTCTCATCCTATTCCCCCGTCTTTTCATAAATGAGAAGATAAACGGGAATATTTCTTGACATACATAATTGACTTATTCTGATATGCGCTAGTCAATGTCTGCATGCAGCTATATCCTTAATTACCACGTACTTCTCTTCTTTGACAAAGCATCAAGGCTAATTAACGCTATTCATTGATTCTTTTTTACATGGCTAATACATAATCATTAATTCTTTTTAATTGGCTAATGCATAATACATTGCTACATAATACCCTAGACATAGATTTAAAGTATTCTCCCAGATATGTTGTTTGTCGCATTGATTTGATGCTACGTATTTTAAATGAAATGGTTATGGGATAACACATCTGCAATAAGTTGCTATATTTATCGAAATACTCGGTCAACTATTTCTACAATTCTTTTTCTGTTGTACCTTTAGGAAGTTTAGCTTACAACAAACACCATTTCAGATTATTAGTCAATCTTGCTAAATATTTTTCATATTTTCAATCGGCATCGTTAAAAATGTGAACAGAATCAAATACATCTGGGCCTATACAGCCGATCCACTAATCGCGAAGAGCCTCTTGCGACTACATTGCACACTCTCCAGAACTCATCAAACATTAGACACTCTTTTCTTTTGATGTCCAATCGATCCATATATTGCCAAGGACCGCGAAGAACATTCGCCTCAAATGATCGTAAGGCTCTTGAAACATGTTGGAATTACCGCAATTCAAGCCCCGAATCGACCCATTCGGAACCAGTGGATCAGCTGTTTTATATCATTAATAGTTCTAGCCCAATGGATTCAAACCATTTTAAAGCCTTAAAAAATGTCTATTATAGATCTCATCTGTCACTTTTTGACTTGTTTAGCTGATGGATGTTACTACACCTGCTATAGTTTAACCACAACCATGACACGTATGCCTACACAATCACTTGCAAACTATTTGAATATTTAATTATTGACGAAAATGTGCTGATGAGACAAAGGATCCGTTAAATATGCCGAACTTTATTTTCAATACCAAGAGAGATCAAAAGGGTTTGGCATGGCGACGAGGTCGATAAGCAAGATAATAAGTCAGGTGTTGAAATAAATATATGAACTGCTGCATCCCTGCATAAGGCAGGACTATATTATATACATGAGTACATTATTTTTCGTTCTGTTCTTCCTGCTATTCAAATTATGAATCAAATTGTCTACGATTAGAAAATCTATTTATTAAGGAAACCCGTCATTGGTCCATGTAAAATAATATTATCATGTGGATATTAGATATAAACTATATATAAATATCCTTGCAATATTCGTGCTGCATTACAAAAGAAACCCTTATAAATATATACATATATGTGTGGTGTGTGATAGAAAAATTACTCTTAAATCGCAAAATGAATCAAGCAGATTCCAACAATACTAATCTTTATAGACTTCTATATCCATGGCTTTATGTTTGAAAAGAAATTAGCGGAATTAGTTTCCGGAGGGACAACCACTAGTGATGGAGTTGAATATACTACTAAGGATGACCTTATAGATACACATAGATTTATTCAATAGTCTTGTAATTTGGTATATATATTTATACAACAGAGAGTAATGAGCGCCTGAAATATATGAGAAATATTCCTAGAAGGTGGTCCTGTGGGAAAAGACCTTTAAAAAATATTGACTTTGCGACTTTAGACTCATTTTCCTGCAACACGTAACATATATTACATTCTCTCCAAACATCATTATTGTTTGTGGCTTTCCATTTTGCAGTCTATCAACCGGCCACCCACGCCAAATGTTACATTTCCTCGTCAATAGCGGATCCACCTGGTGATTAGCGCAGACGGAAGTGTTTCTGGAGGTCAGTGGATCCAATTACCAGAGTCATCGCTTTTGTATTAAGATTCATTGCTAAAATACTAAGACAATTAACTGAGGGTGTGGCCCACGAAAAGTGCCTTGCCATGTACATTTCCATTAAGTGGGACACACCCATAAAGGAGACATAAACTTATCCTGTCACAAAGGACATGATATTATCATTATGAAATTAACCACATAGAGTATAAATTAATAAGTTTATTCCACTAAACAATCTTTGTGGTTTAGGCCTATTTCCTTTTTCTAAAAAATATCCAGAACATTTTCTCCTCACTTTCACTTTAAAAACAGTGTGTTGAATCATTAGTTACTCAGGCAAAATGAGAACAATAAACAAGGATTTGTGAATTGTGTGAGTGCTTTTCTAAATTTAATGGAGTTTTTCATATAACATGGTGGCCAATTTTTTTAATCCCTCAAAAGATTCCTCCGCGTTTGGCTTGATCTGGCTGGGCGGTAGCAGGGTGCCGTAACGCCCGTCATCACGGAGCTCGATGCCGAAAGAATATTTGATGCCGAGAGACTCGTAAGTGTAATCTACACTAGCACCTGAAGCCTCACCTGAAAAGTAGATTAGAGAGAGGGCTTTCAAGATCATAGAAGCTCATAGAGTCATTAGGGAAGTTCCGCAAGCAATTAAACCTATCTCATTACGTAACCGTATCCGTATCTTTTTTGTGACTTAGGACGTATTTCTATGTGCAAAAAAAACAAATTGCGGGATGAAACATTTTGCTTGATATGTTATGTTACGTTTTTCCCGCCATGTTTTGCTGAACCTCTTTCTTTCTTTTCACGTATGTTTGTTTATCAGAGATACGGATAAGTTTATGTTTACGTATATGTTAGACTTGCTGAACCTCACTATTGTAGAGGGAGTGTTATGGAATTATTCACTCAATATTTTGTAAGTTGGGAAGGAGATTAATTAAGCTTTCGATTACATATTAAAACCAAGGAGAAAAACTAGTGGGAGTGGTATCAGCCATTCACTCAATGTTCTATTATTATTAAAGTTGAGAAGGAAGGAGATGATGCCTTTTATTCCATATTATAAGCAGGGTGGGGTGTGTGTGTGTGTGGGGGGGGGGGGGGGGGGGGCTAGAGGGGGTGGTTTCAGGCTATCAGGCCACTCACTCAATGTTCTAAGTTGTGAAGGTAGATTAGAGCAGGGGCGTAGAGTAGACAGAGGTAGTCGCATCAGGTCATTCATATCGGAGGTAGCTTGTAGGGAACTTTAATGAGAACATCACTATGCTTAGTAGTGAAACAGTCAGGACATACTTACCGACTAGTTCTGATATGCGTCCAACCCTGTATTTAGTACCATGAACCTTCTCTATAGCATTCACAGCAGCATAACTCATGTTCAGCTGAAAATATAGCACACCCAGCATTGAACAACAAAAAACAAACATGTAAGGTTATCCTTAACTTAGACATATGAGACTGAGGCATTACATAAACAAGAATTACAAGCATAAACTTGTGTAAACGCGGGTTTTTAATTATTCGAATTATATAGAATTGTAATTATAAGTAAAAATTAAGTATATTTTTTTATTATAAGTATAAATATAGGTCGATTACATAATTATAATTATAATTATAAGTATAATTATAATTAAAAATATGAATATATCAGAGCAAGGGTGGAATGAAGGATGGAGTGAAGGATGGATTGAAGGATGGACATTGTGTGCACACAAGTACAATTTGTGTGCACACAAGTACAGTGTGTGTGCACAAGTACAGTGTGTGCACACAGGTACAGTGTGTGTGCACACAAGTTCATTGTGTGCACACAAGTACTTTGTGTGTACTTCAAGTACCCACCATGTACCCACCGTGTACCCTTCAAGTACCATTCAAGTGCCCTTCAAGTACCCCTCAAGTAACCACCAAGTACCATTCAAGTGCCCTTCAAGTACCCTTCAAGTAACCACCAAGTACCATTCAAGTACCATTCAAGTACCCACCAAGTACCCTTCAAGTACCCACCAAGTACCATTCAAGTACCCTTCAAGTACCCACCAAGTACCCACCAAGTACCCTTCAAGTGCCCTTTAAGTACCCTTCAAGTACCCACCAAGTACCATTCAAGTACCCTTCAAGTACCATTCAAGTACCCACCACGTACCATTCAAGTACCACCAAGTACCACCAAGTACCACCAAGTACCCTTTAAGTGCCCTTCAAGTACCATTCAAGTACCATTCAAGTACCTTCAAGTGCCCACCAAGTACCCTTAAAGCACCCACCAAGTACCTCCAAGTACGGTACACTCCAAGTACGGTACACTCCAAGTACGGTACACTCCAAGTACGGTACACTCCAAGTACGGTACACTCCAAGTACGGTACACTCCAAGTACGGTACACTCCAAGTACGGTACACTCCTAGTACACTCTAAGTGCACCACATAGATGCATGCATAGATACATGCATAGATAACACTTCTTCAAGTACACTACATGTATACATACATGCATACATACATACATGCATCCTTCAGTGCTAGTCCATGAGCTTGGACCCTCACTCAGTGGACAGCTGAGTGGGCTGAATCCCCCATTATCGCCCACTCAGCTGGGCCAACGAAAACACCTTTAAAAGTTATTTTATGAATTATATAAAGTAACTAAAGAGATAGGAAGCTTAATATGACTCTTAATTATTAAAGATCCCAAATGAACGATTCAGTTTATAAAGAGAGAGAGAGAGAGAGATTTTGTTCATATTAATAGGAGCATATTGTAAAGAATCACTAAGGGTTTTTAGCCCATAGGTTCAGTAAGATGAAGAAGTGAGACAAGAAGTCCGAGGTTGTAGTTCGTCTGGATTCGGCCTAGGCGGTGGTGACTCAGCGAGTAACAGAGTACCTAGGTCCGAATGGTCACTTTATTTTATACTCCACAATCATGAATTATTCATACAATCAAACCCAGGAAATATTCCACTAGCTCTTCCCCTTCCCTCTAATTGGTTGAGGGAGAGAGAATCTTCCTTGCCCACACGCCGACCTCTGCTCCCCAGGCAGAGACCATATATGGAATGCACGCAGGTCGGATCCCTCTCCTCAGCCTTCCCCCTCCCACCCCTTACTCATGGATCCCATGGCTCGTGCCAGCCCCCCCCTCCCTCTTGGCCCTTCCCCCCTCTTGATACCCCAGAGCCGTGTATAAGTAATTAGGTCGGGCTGGGGGAGGTGGGGTGAGCCCTGAGTGGCTCATCCCCCCCTCCCTCCTGGCCAGGCCACGTGTGGCGTGCGTGCCCTGACCATGATCAGGGCTAAATAGGTCGGGTCTGGGATCCAAAGATGCCAATTCTTTACATTCGTCCCATATTTTATTTTTGTTGAAAGCTTTCTTTCGAACAAAATATTTAGCCACTGATCAACCCAGTCCAACCAGACAAGAGAAATAGAAATAAGGTTACATAATTTACACACACAAAATCATAGAAAAGGGTAAAGTAAAAGTATTATAAATTATTATATCTGTAGACCTAACGGGTCAAGATAGAAAGTTTCCAAAGGGAGTGGCTCTATTAAAAGGAGTGTTCATTTATATCAGAGGCCATCACCCTGCACTAAAAAGTCTTTTAGTCGAATATTATGTAAGAGAAGTCTCTGTGTTTTTAAGTGTGCTCCTGAACACTGTTAAATGTCTTCCTTTGTACTGAGCTAGTACTCACAAAGTTCTCCAATACGGTCGTCACCGCCGTCTCCTCTGCCCGGCCGGTCAGCCGAGGCCCCCGCTGGACCTCGTCGCTGACCGACAGGACGCCCGTCTCTTTCTCTCTCCTCCTTTGGCCATGGAGAGTGAGAGCGGTTGGGTAGTCAACACTACAATATTTCCATTTTTAACCTCAAACGCTACAGAACACATGTCGACTTTACTGTAGCATCACGTATAAACTCTTATTATTTGGAAAAAATACCTCTTCAAAGCAGAATGGTCGGAGACAAGGTGAGGGCTTCGATTCCATGGTGCTTCCTCTCAGGCTCCTCTGTCTCGACCGATTCTGTTTGTGTAAAAACAACTTCTCACAATGAGAGTTGAAATAAAAATACCTATTTGGGCTGGATCCTTGTTCACGGATTCCACCATTTCCTCCCGAGAGAGAAAATGGATTTCACCCAGGTATACTACTCTGTGTTCTGTGATCTCCCTCGCACCCGAGAAGAGGACAGAACAAAAATTAATAGTAAATATTAAACAAGAGTAAGTTACAGACAAGTTCAAAAAGTGTTTGTTACCCCAGAGAAACCCAATAAACATTGGTAGACTAATTATTTCATCCTGGTCAGTCCGAAATTGGCAGCGTAATATGGTGAGGCGGGGGAGGGGGCAGGGATATGCTCGAGGGAACGAGAGCCAGTCCTAGCGCCTGGAGTGGCCTCTCCCTCCTCTCGATCTAGGTCTTGGAGGGCTAGGGCTACAGGGTGGTGGGTTGGGGGTCCTATTGGGATCTTCTCTCGGGGCTTAAGGTTTCTCAGACAACACAAAAGGTTGACTTTGCCTCTTGGGGCGAGCCCCTTTCGGCGGAGGTAGATTATTCCCAGGGTCATGACTCCTAGGAGAGTGGGGATGAGAGTGGCTATACCCCAGATAGAACTTTCGGACCAAGGGGTGGAGGAAATCAGGGGGGAAATGGGTTTAGGAAAATCTGTCAGGGCTAGTAAGGGTATTTCAGCTCTTGGCAGGAAAGTCAATTGCTGATCTAAATGGGGGTAAAGGGATAATTTGCCATAAGTCAGATTAAACCCGGGGAGGGGCATAATCTTGGGGATGGGGAGGGTTATATGGGACTCATGGCGTTGGATGCTACTCACACGCCAATCCTTTCCGACCAGGAGACAACCGCCTTCTAAAATCACCCTGGCATGCCGATGATACGTTTGTATCACTGGTTTTTGCCCAGGGCACCTCAAGATTGTTTCCAGAGGTTCATAAATAGCCAGAATTACAGAAGAAATGGACTCTCCCTCTCTAAACACTTGGTTTGTTAAGTTATTTCTTTTTACAATCTGCGCCTTACAAAGGTCTGGCTTTTTACCTAAAATAATATTTGTTTCGCAGGTCGGGGTTAGATGCTCTATTGCAGCTGAGCAAATCTGGGGTTCAAACCCGATACAATGCTGAGGAAGAAATGACGCGCTGGATATGCTATCTAGGGCCACCTCCTCTTCTCCTACCAACTTTCTCAGGTGGTCAGCACCATATGGGACCGGAAAATACTTTAATCTATAGTGTAAAAATTGAGTGCCTGAAACTGCCGGAATTACTGTCTGGTATATTAGCTCCTGTTCGCCGTCTAATAATAGTCGAACGTTCAGGTGTCTATAATACCAGCGGTTATCTTGTGGGGTGTAATGTTTCCCTTCTTGTAATTTAGACAATATTTCTGCTAAGTAGGCCAGTGGTAAAATCTGGTCTGTTAAGAATCCCCTTTCCAGCTGAATGCGCTGGCGATAAAATAATTCGTTTTGACGGTGGTAATTTTTCCACCGCCCTACTCACTCGCTGCAATAGAATATCCACTTCCCTTTTCATATGAATTCTATGAATATCTTTACTGAAACCATTTAACTGTGTTAGAATGTCTGTCACTTGGCGGGAGATGTTACTTGCTGCAGCTTGGAGCTGCGCGATGTCCAAGCGGTTCTCTGTCATGTAGAGCCTTGTCTGATTCAACACCGACACCATTTCTTCCTGACAATGGGCCAATGCGCTCTCGCTAGCCTGAGCTTCTTGTACTGCAGACCTTAATTCGTTCACCTGACCTACAGTAGCGATGCCAAACAAGGCACGGCTTAGCGAGCCCACAAAATTGAATAGGCCTCTCTTCCTTCGGGTGTCTTGTTGGACTGGTGTTGGAATCTCTGCCTGGAGGAAACCCATGTGCTCCTCCCAGGCACTGACATCTCCGTCTCCCACAACCTCCGCCTGTCTGAGTTCTCCAATTCGCCTTCTTAGGACGGAGACCCAAGCACTGACAGGAGGGGGCGTGGGGGGGTGTAGAACGATCACTGTTGTCCAAGTCGCGGTCAGGGCTCTGACCTCCCCTTCCTCATACACCAACACCCCTTCCTCCTCAAACAAATCGCCATTAGCCATCATAGCCAGGGTGATTATGAGGAGGGACTGGAAGGTGTAGGTTGAGAGAAGTCCGTCACTGGTGGTGCCCCTGGGTCGAACTCCCATGGTTGGGGCTGTGGTGGGGGTGACGGTGGGGGTGGGGGTGTAGGTGGTGGTGATGGTGGTGGCGATGGTGGGGGTATACAGGGCAGCTTCCTCGGCCTCTGCACGGGTGAAGTGGGCGTGGCTGGGTTTGGTGAGGAGTCAGGCCTTTCCCTCTTAGTAGAGCCTAGAGGGTGGAACACTTTGATCCTCTTTTCAGTGCATTCAGAGGTGGTGGTCAAGGCCTTGGGTTTAGGGCACTTGGTTGGGGTCTCTATCCTCCCTCTTTTTGCCCTTGACCTTGTAACAGGACCTGGTGGTGGTGTGCGCGGGGGAGCAGTCTCCACAGCAACGGCTGGTGGCAGGGGTCGGCGCAATGTAACTGGCTTAGGTGAAGCTAGTACTAGCACCTTCTCCCTCGGCGGTCGCTGCTGGGGTGGGCGGGGCACTTGTTGTGGTTGAGGTGGGCGTGGCACTTGGTCCTCGTCCTCCACATGCATGTGCTCGTCCTCTGGTTGCTCTGCTCTCGCTTGGTCTTCCTGTTCTATCTGAATTGGAGGAGGCATGTTTGGTATGGGTAAATAAACAGTGTCGGGCACTGCCCTAGGCTGGGGTGGGGGAGGTGGTGGAACATGAACTTGTTGAGCTTTTTGGGCTTGTCTCCGAGCCTTATTTCTCTTTCCTTGACCCGCCCTCGGTTGCCTAGTTCTCAGTATATCCCATTCTATTTCCCCAGATACCATTTTTACCCTATCCCTATTTATACGCCTGCGTTCACCCTGGGGTCCCCTCATAGTTAGGGTGGTACCCCTTATCCCCGTTATTATATAACCATGATCCCACTTGGGATCTAATGGAGCGCTGGTGCCTGATAGCACCACCACATGATCCCCTATTTTTAGATCCTTTGCATTTGCTCTGGCCCTTAATCTCTCATAATTAGCCACTCTACTGGCCTCAGTGCGCTCAGCAGCTTCTCTGAACGCATCTGTTAAGGCCTGTAGGCGCTCACTGAGTACGGCATCTTCTGTTCCCTCTGGAGTGGGGAATATTTTAGAAAAGGGATATCTTGGATTGGTGCCAAAAGTTAAAAAATATGGTGTAAAACCAGTTACACAAGAAGTGGAGACTCTATGTGCCCAGAGGGTTGGACCTAAATGGCTCTCCCACTCTGCTGGTCTTGCATTGATGAATTTTCTTAGTATATTTTTAAAAGTTTTGTTAAATCTTTCGATTTTACCGTTTGTCTGGGGGTGAAAAGCTGTAGAATGCCTTACTTCAGTGCCTATGGATTTAAGGTACCCTTCCACTTGCTGGTTCATAAATTCAAGTCCCCGGTCGGTGATGAGCACCTCTGGGGGGCCATACCTAGGGACATATTCATTAGCCAGATAATCAGCAATGTTTTTAGCTGCTTTGGAGGGTATGGGTTTGACTTCTACCCAGCCAGTTGCGTGATCTATTACAGTCAAGATGTATCTATTACCTTTATCAGAGACTGGGAAGGGACCACAGAGATCCATTCCCAGTATCTGACCAGGATATTTTGCTATTGGCATCGCAGTAGGAGGTACACGCGCCCTACCCACTCTGTTTACAGCACACCTAGCGCATCGGATTAAGACATTATAGGTATCTCTTCTCATGGTGGGCCATTTATAAGCCTCTTGGATCCTATCTAGGGTCTTCCTCATGCCCTGGTGGCCTACTTCAGTGTGGGCGCGCCTCACTACTCTATGCCTAGCTGAGGGTGGCAGGACCAGGCGGGGGTAGGCTGGCTTGCCTGGGGGAGGGGTGAGAGTAAACAGCATGCCATCAATTATGGTGTAATCCCCCTCATCCTCCATCCCCTGTTGAAATTGTTCCAACTCCCTCTGTTCTAAACGTATTTTGTCTTTCTCGAGTTTATCAAATTCCCAAGGAATCTCATCTATCTCCTCCAAGGCACAGACTTCAAGAGAACTGAGAGTCGGCCCTTCCTTCTTGGGGTTTGTTTTTATTCGAGAAAGCATGTCTGCCCGGATATTGTTTGCCCCTTTTCTATATTCAATGGGAGCCCCAAACTCTGCTATTAATACCGCCCATCTTTGAATTTTGGTGTTTTTAACTTCTCCCACAAACAGAGACTTTAAAGGCTTGTGGTCAGTGTAAATTTTGAATTCGCTACCCTGTAGATAAGGTCTGAGCTTGTTTAAGGCATACACGATTGCATAAGCTTCCTTTTCAATCGTAGCCCAATTGAGTTGTGGCCCAGAGAGTTGTTTAGAGATATACTGAACTGGCCTCTCTATGCCTTCACTATCAGACTGGACCAATATGGCCCCTATTGCGTAATCACACGCATCGCTATAGAGACGATAAGGCTTATCCAACTGGGGGTGCGCCATTACTCTATCTGAAGTTAGTAATTCCTTCAGAGTTTCAAATGAGCTTTGCTGCTCTTCCAACCATTCGAACCTGGCATACTTTTTGGTAAGTTTGACCAAGGGATGAGCTACCTTAGCATAATCTGGGATACATTGACGGTAATACCCAGTCATTCCTAGGAAGGAGCGAATTCCGCTCACATCCTCTGGAGGCAGCATATCCCTGATAGCGCTACATTTATCTGGGTGGGAATTAATTCCATCTTTTGAAACTTGGTAGCCGAGGAGATCTACCTTTTCTTGTTTGAAAATACATTTACTCTTTTTGACTGTAATTCCGTATTCTTCTAATTTATCAAACACCAGAGCCAAATGGTGATCATGCTCCTCTTCAGATTTGGAATAGATTACAATATCATCTATGAAAGTCATGCAAAATTTGCCAATAAATTCCGAAAACATTTTGTTCATGGCCCGTTGGAAGACGGCTGGTGCGTTAGTGAGTCCAAAAGGCATCCTACGGAATTGAAATAGGCCCCTATGACACACAAACGCTGTCTTTTCCATGCTATCCGGGTCCATCTCTACTTGCCAGTAGCCACTTTTTAGGTCGATGGTGGAAAAGACAGTTGATCCTGCTAAACTGTCAAAAATATCTTGAATATTTGGAAGTGGATGAGCATCCTTTTTGCTTACCGAGTTTAGTTTTCTGAAATCGACACAAGGTCTATTGCTCCCATCTTTTTTTGGGACCAACAATATCGGGCTTCCCCATGCTGAGCTGCTGGGTTCTATTACTCCCAGCTCCAGCATTTCATCTAATTCTTTATCTACAAGTTTTCTCTTGGCCAGGGGCAAACGATAGGGGCGTTGATTAATTGGACGTGCATTTCCAGTATCTATGTGCATTTTCACATCTTTAAAGGTACCTAATTTTCCCTGCTTTCCTATGCCAAAAACAGCGGGGTATTTTTCTTCCCATGCTTCTGCCTCTGTGTGGATAGAGGCGAATTCTTGATCTGCACTACCCACTTGTTGCCTTCTGTAACTTTTTCCTTCCAAAATTACCTTCCTTTTTCTGAAGCTAATTTGGGCATCTAATATAAATAAGGCATCATCCCCCAGAAGCAGTTCATGGTGAAGTTTTCTTACAATATAAACTGGAAATGAGCTACCCCCCAAGTTAACTATCGCCTGCCCTTCAGTTTTAAGATCATGACCAGAGAGTGATTTAAGAGATTCCCCCTTTGTCAATACGAGAGGCCGATGATGGGTTTTGCAAAAGGCTCTCCATACATCCTCCCGCATTAGACTCCTTGATGCGCCGGTATCAATGAGGGCACGCATCTCCATCCCCGCCACTGAGATGGAGAGGCAGAACCTCTCATCCGGCGTTTCTATTCCCCCTGGTTAACATATTTGGCTGGCTTTTGAGTGGTAGAGGCCATCTGCATGGCTGCCACCACTGCAGCCTGTACATGTGCATAGCGGTGGGAACATTCTCTTGCGAAGTGTCCCTCCTCCCCACACTCATAACAGACATTTTTACCCCTTAACCTCTTCCCTCCTCCCTGCTTATTTTTTTCCGGTCCTGGATTATCATTTCCCTTCCCTTTCCCTTTCCCTGGGTGATTTACTACCTGAGAACTGGCGATCGGGGGTGGGGGATAGGACGTGTTGAAATATGGGGGATACATAGGCAACATGGGTGTCTGAAAGGGGTACTGGGGTGCTGCACCTGATTGGGGAACGATCACTGTGGGGTTGGATGGTTTCCCCGTCTCCATCCTCTCTACTAATTTCGTAAGGTAATTCACCTTAGACTCCAAATCAGCTATCAGCTTCCAATCTGAAGCATCTGTGGGATTTGGCCCAGAAGGGGCCATTTTCTTAGGGAGGATAGCCCCAATTTCCATTGGTTCATCCTTCCTATCCCCTCTGGTAGGCTGTCCTGCCAGAGCGAATGTGTGAGCCGCAGCTGAGGCTTGTCTTATTGCCTCAGCCAGGGTATCAGGGCGAGCAGCAAATACGTCATGACGTATTTGCTCATCCCTGAGTCCCAACACAAAATTCCTGACCAACGTCTCTTGGACTATCTCGTGGTCCAGGTTATCCACGCTGTAAGCCCTCTGAGACGCTAGTTGGAACTTGCGTCCGTATTGTTTTGCATCCTCATATGGGAGCTGATAGAGATCGGTGAGCCTTGCTCGCAGCTGCTGTTCCTCCTCTTCATTCATGAAGAGGCGGAAAATCTCAGCCCTCGCCAGATCCCATGTCCTATTGGCCGGTACCTGTAGGAATCCTGCCACGCACCTCGCTAGAGGCCCGCTGGCAAGAGTTCCCAAAAGCTCTAGAGTGAGCGTATCATTTGCTACACAGTAGGCTTTTGCCCTGCTTATTCCATCTAGCCACTCTCTCAAAGTGTCCTTATTGGACCCATCATTTACTCCTAGCATGGCGCCATGGCGTTCCATGCGCCTTCTGACCTCCTTAATAGCTGCAAACCTGGCCCTCCTTTGACCCTCGTCAAGCATGGCCAAGTCCGCGGCATTGAGATCCCAATTGATGTCCGCCATGTTTTACACTTTGTTGAGAGAGTGAGAGTAAAGAAAAAAAAGAAAACTAGATGGCACAAGGTACAGAGTTATAACCAACAGAACCCAGAACCTAGCAAAGTTTTTGCCCCGAACATTGCTCACCCACTCTCCTTGTATTATGAGTGTTTGAGTGTGATCATTCTCCCAACCCTATACAGTGGCCCAGATCCACCCTCCATACATCCCATAAATACAATTTATAAGCTCAATCAGAGTTTTTAGAGTTCCACTCACCTACTCTTCCAGCTCATCCTGCCTCTCCTAGGCTCTGTCTCACTTCCAGTCAGAAGATTGGGTTGTTGCTCAACTTAGCAACAAGTCCCAGAAGTGGTTCGCCAGTGTAAAGAATCACTAAGGGTTTTTAGCCCATAGGTTCAGTAAGATGAAGAAGTGAGACAAGAAGTCCGAGGTTGTAGTTCGTCTGGATTCGGCCTAGGCGGTGGTGACTCAGCGAGTAACAGAGTACCTAGGTCCGAATGGTCACTTTATTTTATACTCCACAATCATGAATTATTCATACAATCAAACCCAGGAAATATTCCACTAGCTCTTCCCCTTCCCTCTAATTGGTTGAGGGAGAGAGAATCTTCCTTGCCCACACGCCGACCTCTGCTCCCCAGGCAGAGACCATATATGGAATGCACGCAGGTCGGATCCCTCTCCTCAGCCTTCCCCCTCCCACCCCTTACTCATGGATCCCATGGCTCGTGCCAGCCCCCCCCTCCCTCTTGGCCCTTCCCCCCTCTTGATACCCCAGAGCCGTGTATAAGTAATTAGGTCGGGCTGGGGGAGGTGGGGTGAGCCCTGAGTGGCTCATCCCCCCCTCCCTCCTGGCCAGGCCACGTGTGGCGTGCGTGCCCTGACCATGATCAGGGCTAAATAGGTCGGGTCTGGGATCCAAAGATGCCAATTCTTTACAATATAGTGCTTCTGTTTGCATATACTCACGAACATGAATATTTTATTCTTGTTTTCATTTGATTTTTTTAAACGCGGGTTTGCAACCCGCGTTTATTGGAATGGGTTCGCCCGTGACCGTTTCAGTGACTGTGCGCTCTGGTCAGCATTGCCTCAAGATCATAAGGGAAATCCGAGTGCTGCGCAATTGCGGCTGACGGGACGCATCGACATACAGGTCCGCCGGGAGCCATCACTTTACGCTGCAATCCTAAAATGACATATACTTCTCACAGACTCTCACAGAGAGAGAGAGAGAGAGAGAGAAAGCTTTTAGTACAGTCTATAGAAGGACTATATAGAAGGATTATAGAAGGAGGAGAAAGAGAGTGTTTGACGACGAAGTAGGGGTCCTCTCACGCAATCGTATGCAAAACTACCAGTTCAGCTGCAAAACGCAGCACCAAACCCTACCTATGCCTACCGAAACCAGAACTAAGCCTACGATAAGCTTACATAGGGATTATAACATAGGATTTCTGTGAGAGTCTGTGAGAAGTATATGTCATTTTAGGATTGCAGCGTAAAGTGATGGCTCCCGGCGGACCTGTATGTCGACGCGTCCCGTCAGCCACAATTGCGCAGCACTCGGATTTCCCTTATGATCTTGAGGCAATGCTGACCAGAGCGCACGGTCACTGAAACGGTCATGGGCGAACCCATTCCAATAAACGCGGGTTGCAAACCCGCGTTTAAAAAAATCAAATGAAAACAAGAATAAAATATTCATGTTCGTGAGTATATGCAAACAGAAGCACTATATGCTCCTATTAATATGAACAAAATCTTCCTAAATAAATTGAACTATTTGGAATTTTATGTATCGTTATTTGAATTTATAATCCAGCGAATATATATATATATATAATTTAAAAATTAAACTGAACTATTTTGAATTGTATGTACTATTTTTCGATTTAAAATCAGGTGTATATATTTAATTTCACATACATGTGTTGTAGTTTTACATTGTATGTACAATGTTTTAGGGGAATGTATACATGATTAATGTTTTAATTAAAGAGTGCACTCTGGACTAGTTTTCAAAGCACGGCCAGAATTCGCGAGGTTCGTGAACAATGATGAAACACCAAAGGTTTTCTACTTTTTGTACCATTCTTTTCCTACCCATTTGCAAGTCATTTGGCCAACATTTGGTGGAATTTCACCCTCTTGTTTTACTGTAGGACTTCATGAGCTGTCCACATCAATATTTCGGCGACCCGCTGAAATCCCTTGCTGTAGTGGTTTCACTGCTATTCACCTGGCTTTATTTGATTTTTTGATTTTTTAAAAAGAATTCTATTTATACTGGGTTCATCATATGGTGATATAGTATAAGCCTCAGTATATAATAATAATAATGTATGGAGATAACCTTTAATTGAATACCTGAAATTACTTTTAATCATTTGTGATAAAACCTAGCAAAAATAAGATTCACATTATTGGGATCCTTCATTTTAAAACCAACATTTTCGTATCGTAATCTAATCGTCTTCGTCGGCTACTTAAATGAAAGCATTCATTGAATTCGCCATCATCGTTTTTCTCAAGGACATCAACGAAAGACAAAGGGCCTGCAAGCCCTTCCAAAGGTTCAACACCCATGGGTCTCACGCCCTTTTAAAAGTGGTCTTAATCTGTTCAAGTGTTTTCCATCTTCTCGTATTACTGAAACGGGTCCCTTTGTTAGGAACTAGGAATCCATTGAGCTCCGTTTTCCAAATTCCTTTTATTGTGGGAGAGCTCAAATATCACCCCAACATAAAAACGCTTTGTGTCGTAACCTGAGTTTTAAAAATATTTATAGTTAAAGGGGGTGTTGCACCAATCGGTTTTTACCTTACGCTCTGCTGTTGTTTAATAGTTCAAAGAAAACGTTAGACATAGGACGAATTGAACTGAATAAATTAAGGGACGATTCACAGTATCCACCAGACCTACCCTATTTGGTTGATGATATATATATATTCGAGCTCTTTCTAAAGGTAGAAACGCTATCAAGACGTAAGGGTAAAACGGACTAGTGGAACAGCACCCCCACCCCCCACCCCCAACCCCCGTAATTAATTACCAGTTCCTGCTGCTCTGCAAGTGGAGCTGATTTGGAATAGGAGAAAGGCGTCATCCATAGCTGTCCAAAGCTGTGATATGCCAGGTATGCCACCACTGAACCGTTCTGTAGACGCAGGAACTCTGCAACTGATTGGATTTCAGGCTCTGACATGGCAGAGGGCCCTATATACATACGGTCACACGGGTCGTTAGCAGCTGTCTCCACTTCTGGCAAAAGACAAAATACATGAAGTCGATCATCTTGATTGCTATTAACAGATTTCACAGCCAACAAAATAACATAAAAAAACAATTTTTTGCATCTTGTTCTTTGTCACCAACAATTGTTTATTATACCTTTCTTTAACCCCTTCAACCCCAGCCTCCCCAGGGGAAATTGGGGGTAAATTTCCTACAATTAATATGCATATATCTGAATAAAAAATACAATTTAACACTTTGTTTCACCATAAGATATATATACCACCTTGAAGCACTTCCCATAGAGATCCCGAATTTGAAATGGTTATGTACTAAAAATCGGTTACCATGGCAACGCATAGTTTTATTAAAATAATTAGTTTAGTCTTGGTTTCATTCAAATATTTTTTGATATATGATTTAAATGATATTGAATCTAGATTGGTTATGTCACTAGGAACATTTTGATACCAAACACATCAGGGGAATCCCAAAGGTTGCCTTGGAAACATCATACAATCATACCTACCCCTATAGGGTTAACCAGAATACCATTATAGAGAAGGTATGAAAATAGATACCACTGTATTCAATTTGACAATTTTCCTACTTAATAGGGATTTTTCAATTTTTTGTGTTGCTCAAGTCAATCTAAATGATTCCCCTATTCAATTAAATTAGTTTTTACAACATTATATGAGTCTGTTACCATAGCAACCAAATGAAAACACATGAATTGAATAATTAAGGAAATTTTCTATTTTTGGTTGCCATGGTAACAGAACTACCCCAATTTGGAAATAAATTATATTTCTGAATTCTCCTTGTTAAGACCAAAGAACTCTAACCAATGGTTTATGGTTAGAGTTCTTTGTTAAGACCTTTCTTCTGATACCACACTTGCCTATATCAGGTGATTTCTGAAAAATCATTATTTTTCTGGGAGAAATTAGCCTAGGGTATATATCCTAAGTCGTTTCCATGGTTACTATTGACAAACATAGAAAAAAAGAAATTTGTACAACTAATTTTGGTGTGCTTGGCAAGAATTGAGAGTTTCAGCAAATTTGGGTAAATGTTTTAATGAGAATTAATCATTTCAATTTATAAATAATTTTGAGTGAAAATTGATGTATTTGATCAAAATCTGTTTCCATGGAAACAGTTTTTCGAGTAGAACTATATTTTTTCTTGAAAAATATCAAGGTACCACAGACCTTCAAATCTAATGGTTTTGTAAGGACAAATTCCTCAAAATAGCTAAATACAAACAGGAAAAGTGACAAAAATAAGCCCTAAATTGTTACATTGTTTCCATGGTTACCATTCTAGCCCCATTGAGTTGCCATGGAAAAAAATACTGGGGAATTAATTTCCATGATGTATGCTTTATAATGATACTAAATACTCTATAATACATAGTTACCCAAAATTTCTATCACTATGTCAAATTTGGTAAAATTTGCCCAAATGGGCAAAAATGGGCAAGATTTGCCCACGTGGGGCTGGCAACAATTGTTGCCAGTGTGGGTGAAGGGGTTAAAACGTTGTTAAATGTGTAATGAACCTTAGATTAATATTAAAATATTACTCTAAGAATGAACCCAAAATAATAGTCCTCCTTAATTAGTGATCAAACCCATACCTTCTGTTAGATGCACATACATTAATAACATATTTAATACATTTATTTGATTTTTGTTTGTTTGATTTTTTTGTGTGCAATATTTCTCTGTGGACAATTACTAGTAAACTAGCTAAATATACTACATTGGATGACCTTAGAAACGCAGCGATATATTAATTACTTTGTCTTTGAATTTGTTACATATGTATTCATACGATTTAAAGCGTTAGATAGCCAAATATTTATATAAGACCATTTCAACAAAGAGATCGGATGTGCATAAAACACTTTGAAAAATATCAATTTTGCGAATTGTGACTCATTCTTCTGTAACAAATCACACATTATATTGCTCAGATTTTCAGAAAAATGTACAATTCAACTTCACCAATCTTCTCAAATAACCCAAATTTTAGACGAAAATAAAGTCCAAAATACAGTTCAACTTAACCCAAGATTGCTAGAATCAATGCAATACCAAATATACTCGAATTTATCTAGTATTGGTCAAATTACAGCCTAATTTAGCGGAATTTACTAAATGTATACAGCTGCCAATTGTACATTTTCTGAAATCTGACCCATATATATAAAATGCCTCACCTCCCCAATGAGCGCCCCAGTTCCTGTTCAGGTCCACCCCAACACAGTCAGATCCAGGCGCCTGTCTGCGATTCTTTCTCCACAGCCTATCCTGAGGTAAGCACAACAATAACGAAATAAAGCTTATCCCAAATTATTATACATCTTGGCGGGATGATATGGACAGCCATAGGCTACTGCATTGAAAAGTCATATCACCCTCTGGGTGATATCTACATATCATATCTACCTCTGGTGGAGGTTAAGCGGGAAAATAGTCCCATGTTCGCGTCCTTATTTTCTGTATTTAAATAATTATTTACGCGAAAAAAAAGATGCGTTATACATCGAAACCCACTCACTTATCCCAAGGTATCACATCAGGCTTCCCCTGAAAACGTTGTAGTTAAGGGTGTACTCCACTGGTGCGATATTACATGCGATATGCAAGCGACACATGTATAGACTGCATGCAACAACAAGATGAGGAACATTTTGGTGGAAATCAAACCTCCCGCATATGAGGCTAAAATAATTCCGAGAATGTTCAGAATCACCTTTTTGTTGCATATAATTATATGGGTCAAGGCGTCGGAAATGTACAATGGACAGCTCTACATATTTATCAAATCTTGCTAATTAAATTAGACCGAAAATAAGGTATATCTGAATTAATCAATTAACTGAAAAACTCGTTTTGTTATGTTGAACTTTATTTTAACCTATTTTTCATATTGAAATTTGAGAGAATTTGTAATGGCAAATTGTGCATTTCCTTTGATTTCACCCAATATATTGTAGAAAACCGATATTTTCTAGAGTCAGAGGAAAGTGCTGGCTTGACCTCGACAACCTCATAACTTTACAATATGTCATATCCCATTAGTGGTGCCCACCTCTAGGATGGAGGGTTGGACAACTAGATCTCCGGTGACAGTATTAGGCACAGGTCCCTATAGGGGACACCCCAACATTGAACCTGCTGTTAACTAGCGCCTTGGGCTTAATTAGCGAATAAAATAGGAGAATTTGTGGTCTGTAAGCAACAGAATCTAGGCTCACAGCCTCTCAAATCAAAGAACGATATGTCAGTGATTGGATTGTCCCGGCCCTGGAGTAGGCGTCCTAATAGGATTATCATAGCATTTTGCGATTTGGAGGCGAAAGGCTTTCCCTCAGTTTGGAGGAACTCTCTCAACTCGCGCCATAGGCTGGACTCATTGTCATAACCGGTCATAACTTGTATGATTATGTAACAAGGCATAACCTTAATTAATATGATTTATGAATATGAATAACTAATGACTATAATAATAATAAAGGTAACGGTTTGATTATGTCTTTAATATACATATCATGTCAACCTTATGTTGGCTGGTACTTCTACCATAATCTAGAACATTCATGTACATTGCATCATCAATGATCTAAAACATTCATGTACATTGCATCATCACTTATCAACGTCACTAAAAGTGTGTGCATGGTGCATGAAAACGCCGCTGAAACTACCAATCTCGCTGAGTCAGAATCCGCTAAGACCAGCCATTTCAGATTCCATGTAAATAAAGATTCATAATTGCCAGAGGCATGCGAGTCAAACATTATCAATATGATGAATGGCAGCATATCATCATGTGTTACAGACCAGGCAGTCCCTGGATTGATTACAGGTGAATAAGTAGATCAATATCTGTGCAGTTTATTGTATGTCCTTGCTCTATGTGAAAGGTCCAATAAATGCATGGGATGCAATACAAATATACAGCTTGAGCGTATAATAATCGGAGAGTTCAGGTTCGGGTTCAGGTGCATAAACGTGTTATGTAACATTACGTAACATTGTGTAACCTCATTATATTTATATCAATTATTAATTATCACCCATTTATCATATTACCTCATTACTAAAATCGCTAATTATGCTTATTGTATAGTCACAACTGGCCAACGGCGATCCCAATATTTCATATATTAGATGTGGGGTAGCAATTGTAGGAAGCGAGTGTACCGAATGAATAAAATCGCATACCCCAAGCGTAAAATGGAACATTGAACTTGCTCAAGGGTAATTTTGTATTTATTAAACTTTGCCCAACATTTATGATGGAAAAATAGTGACAATTCGATGGAAATTAATGTAATAGCCAGTGCAGTGTTATTTTATCAATCTGAAATCCAGGATCGATTGTCGACATGATGCATTTCCGCTAGGGGGTGTTAAGCCTCATTTGTCGTACATTTAATACTTCAAATATCTTTAAATTCTCATACACAAATACTTTACTCATTGTTTGCTTTAATTCAATATCTTGTTTGTTAATATAACATCGGTATTTCTATTCGATTTTCTATGATTCTTTTTAATATAAAAATAAATGATAATTCCACATTGATTTTTGAATTCTGCTCATTGAATGCTTTCAAAGAATGTATGTTTGCAAATTTTAACATGAATTCCACACGGGACTCCACATGAGTACCCACTCGTATGATAGTATAGAATGTATAAAAGCCTGTTTTACTAACCTTCATCCATGTGTAACTGTAGCCATCTACGTTCAGTACAGGCGTGATGTACCAGTCAAACGTGTCAACCAAAACTGCTATTTGTGGGTCCGATTCGTACTCGGTAATTAACTGAAACATCCATATAAAGTATTTGTACATTAGATGTGTTTTTAAAAAGGGTTGCTACATTGGCCTTGTGTAGCAGGGTCGGAATGTTGTATTCCTGTCTTCATCTCTTCCCCATTACAGTCATAATTATTTAAAAAAAAAGAAAAAAAAAAGAAGTTTTATTCAGTTTCCTGCCATCGAGGCTCATACACTCCTAAGTACAGGTTCACCGCGTCCCTTTATATATTTTTTTTTTGGGGGGGGGGGGGATTTTCAGTTTTTCTATCGTTCTCTTACCAACAATGACCAGAGAAGAGGAGTTCCTCTTACAGTCATGATTATTTCACCAGGACAATTGTTATCAATCAGACCATCGAAAATATCCAATGGGTTTGTGCCTATTAAACTAATTCATCTAAATGTACAGAAGATGCCAGAAGAGACAACTGTGTAAATAAGTTTCCAGTCTCTTCCAGTGAAAATTAGATTAAATTTATATTAATGTTATTTTGGTTATATTGAAATCAAAGATTAGTTAATTATTGCCCATATGTGATGTGTTTCCGGAAAATAAGTCACAAGTCGCAAAAAATGGATTTTGAGATATCATTATATTTGAAAAGATGAAATCAAGCCGATTCTAATGATAGTAAACAGTCTAATAATCTAATAAGTATTTCTAGATTCTAAGTTTGATATTTATATTTTTGAAAAAAAAAATGTTTGCAATATTTCGGGTGTGTGTGTGTGTGGGGGGGGGGGGGCAATAACCAGTAAAGTAACTAAAAATACTCCATATGTTGACCTTTAAAATGAAAGGATATATTACATACAATGCCCCCGTTGCATAACAATCTGCGAGCGCAATATTAACACTGAAAAAGCTACTCGGAGATTGTTATGCAACGGGGGCATTGTCCTGAAATTTGATACATCGATCGATGTAACCACGAGTGATAAAATCTTCAAAAATCAGAACATTCCAATAAAGTGATCTTGTAAAATAAATACTTTGGAAAATATCATTTTTGCGTCTTATGACTCATTTCCCTGGAACGCATCACATATTATCCTCAAGTGCAATATGTGAAGTGTTCCAGGAAAAATGAATGTACCTATATATATTTTACTGGACGCTGACGGTGAAGGTAAAAAGAAATGCACCAAAGACTTGTGTAATAAGCTTTTGTCAACACAAATTAGTCTCAAATCCTAGTACTGTCTTAAGCATTTTGTCTCTTTATTATGAACAGCCCTTCACGTCATGCTTAATTTAGCTGGTGCTGATCCTCGTAGTCAGCATCTTTCCTTATGCTACAAAGTACATGGGTCCAGCCTCGGTATACTATTTAAGTAACAGATACCTAGAAAAAGCTTTCTCTGCAAAGAGAAGCTTTATATTGTCTAAATTATGATATTAATCCTCGTTGACGGAAAATATACAATTTGTCTTTGGGGACTGTTCATAATTAACCACTAGGGGGGGAGGGTCTGCGAAAGATTCTTGTGCAAAATTGTATGACACCTCCCCCCCGACCCCCTTAAAGTCTTGTGCAAAATCCCCCCACCCCCACCGTTTGAAGGTTTGTGCAAAATTTCAGTACTCCCTCCCACCCCCGCCGCATCACTGTAGTTCTGAGACTGCAAAAAGGCGTCCTTCAAATACCAAAAAAGGACGTTTTAGAAGCCCCGAAGCAAAAATGACCAGACAGAATCAAACAAAATTTCGGTCCAATGACTTTTAGATGGGTTGGAAAAGAATGGTATAATAATTATTATGGTTTTATTTTTCATTATATCATTAGTTTAAGTGAAAAGGTCTTTTTTGAAATCAATGTTAACTGAGTGTACCTTTAAATCCCCCACCTCCAAGGAATGAAAGTTATATGTTCACATTATTATTACATTAGGGGTATCAGCTTTCATTAATTGTAATTTAAGTGAATTGAATCCTATTATGTAAAGAATAGTGAAAGCAGGTTCTGATAAAGGAAACAGGTGACAATGCTATAGTCCGGGCCTATATTGTCTTTCATCATCTATTGTTCGATGTTGGCAAATGAAAGGGAAAAAGGTAACTAACTGAATGGAAAAATGGTTTAAATGTTACTATAGATGTATCTGCTCAAATGCTGTTTTGAGCTGCTTTGAGATAACTACTGTTTGTGTGCATTGATCATAACAAGAAAAACCATGATCATATAATTATGTCTTAGTTTCATCTTCAAATGTCAATGAACCGATTGCATGCATTTTTTAAGTTCATCCCATATGGGAAATGTTACAGACAAAGGAGTCACAAGTCGCAACAAATGATATTTCTCAGATGTTTTTTTCAACAGGAACCATTGGTCACAATGTTTCATTTTTGAAGTGTTTAGCCTTGTTAGGAGCATGAATACATGTATGCATTTTAAGACTGTATTGAATGTAATTATGCATATCTGCGGCTATTCTAAGGAGTTTATTATACACGCATTGCTCTGAAAATAGAGAATCTAGAGTGATTTACGCATAGTGCGTATTCACTAGCGATTAACGCATGGCATGGCAACCAATCTGTTAAGATTACCGGTAAAATTCAAATTTATGACTTGATTTTTTTCTATTTTCATGTTTGAAAGCATGTATAATAAATCTGTTAACTAACTCGTTGGTTTCAGTCGCTTAGAATATTCACGCTCCTTCAACCAACTCGTTAGTTAACCTGTATATATTTAACTCATTTACTAGTGATTGTTTAATATGAATGTAGAAAAGCTTAAATCATAATACCTTTTCTATGAAGTGTAGCATCGTGGCAGGGCCCACCCATTCATTGGAATGGATGCCCGCATCAAGCCATATCGCTCGCTTCCTTTGGTATTTCCCATCATCATTGCGTGCTATCTGAAAACAAACCACTTAAGATCAACTAGACTGTAATATTGCCATGGCAAACAATGCAGGGTATTCATTTCGAAGTGTGGTCTTTCCATCTAAACATACAAATTATTTCAATTCATGAAAATATCTATATGGTTGCGACAAAAATAAACTAAATACTTAGCCTTTGGCACTTGCTCATAGATGTGCATAGAGATAAAGTCTCGCTGACATGGTACCACCAAATAAAGTATAACAAACAAACAATAGAGGGTATTAGTTGACAGTGAGACGAATGATTTGCAGGAATATAACTATTGATACCATTGCAAGATCCACATATTTCACAGCATTAATACATATTCACCCAGCCAATTTAGTCCCGATAGACTCGTCATAATCGATTTTTCGATTGTTCTACTAAATAAGGAAAAAAGGTCTCCGCATATCTCTGAATATATTTGGCATTGCGTTGATTTAAAAGGTTTGTCGGGCCAGGTTATCATATTTCTCATGTATTTTCAATATTCAAGATCATTTAAATCTCATCAATTTGATTAAAATATGAACTTTGCTTCTGCGACCTGACCCTGATATTTTATATAGCCTACATGTAACCATATTCCTTGATAAATGTGTTGTGTTATAGAAAAAATGAGCCACAATTAAGTCGTACAAAATGGATTATGAGATGTCATCATATTTGAAAAGGTGAGATTACATGGATTCCAATGATGTTAACATTTAACTTTTAAAAAGTAATTCTATATTTTGTTTGATATTTTTATCAATATCAATTTCGCGACTAATGACTCATTTGACACATCACAAATTTATAGAGGTCGACATTTTACAAATGAATAACAAGTATGTATTTCCCATACAGTGTAGAGCTGATTTGGCAAAGGACTTTTCATAGAGACATCAGAAACCCCCATGCCATGATCAGATGTCTTGATGCACAGTTTGGCTTTTAGGTTAAAAGGTTGATTACTTGTCGAGACCTTTTACACGACTCTGAGGCACATAATCAATGTAAGGGATACGCAGAGATGGACACCTCTGCATTCAAGGCCAATGCAATAGGAAAGAGCAGTACTTAGATATTAAATGAACAAATTCAAAATTAAAGGTGAATTCTGTATAAATGGACAGTCGGGTATATCTGTTTTATGTTTTGGTTATAGAGCGAAGAAAAACAGTGGAAAAAAGGTTCATATTCTATCTAAATCATATGATAAATACTAGATATATCAGAGTATATTTGGTATTGCGTTTTTTATTAACAAATCAGTTTATTCAATTTCCTTTACAGTTCCTGGAAGGTGGTTCCCTAAATAAAGGTACAATCCTCCCTACCTAGTTCTCAGCTACTATTAATAGGAAACACACCTATTTGGGAGCCCAGTAAAGTACATTATGTCTGCAACACATAAATACTCACATTTTGTTTGCAGAACGCAAATTGACATGCTTCGCGGACATTGCCAAGACACTTGATAATGTTGTAGACCAAATGTAAACAATGTTGGGGGAATGATCCACGAGGTAATTTCACCATTTAAACCTGGTAGATGTGATATAATTATTGAATACAAACTCGTGAATTCAGACACACTTGGAGTGACATTGGAAATGTAGTATTATTACCGAAATAATGAGATATGATTGCCATAAATGGCGAAATCGGTGTTAATTGAATTACTATTTGTCTTTTATCAAATTGCGAATGAAAATCTTATGATATTGTATGTAGGTGTGGATGCTTTTTAAGTAGTCTTAAAAGCAAAAAAAAGTTGATGTAAATACCGATATATGTGTCATGAAATGTTGTTAAACTTATAGAATGCTACAGGTAAACACATTTTTTATTATTATGTAATTAATGAAGTTAATCGTTAAACATGTAAATACCTTGATTGGAGATGAGACATATCACATCGGGAAAATCTGCCAAATAAAAATATTTAAAAAAAAATGTACGCATTATCGCGCATGAGTTTGCCACTCATGATGATAAGCACATTTTCACTCCTCATGTGTCTGCTTCAATGTTTCAGAACAATCACTAGTTGCATTCCATCTAATTACCAATTGCTCTCAGGTGTATACCACTAGAAGACTAGAAGAATTACCTTAGCGGTATAGATAGGACGGCCCTCAACGGTGCTGCCAATCTGCGAAACCTTCAAGAAACCAGGATGTTTTTCCTGCTGTTGGAAAAGCCAACTGACAATCTGGAAATAAGCAAATTATTATAAAACAGCGACATGCTTCCTAAAATACTGATGCAGGAGCTGTAATATGATGTATGAAAATACAGGAAGTTATACTGGCCAAAACAGCTCACTTAAAACCTAATAATTACTAGACATGCCTATGTATATTTGGTGTTCCACTTATTTATTCAATTTGTTTGGTCATGTATTTTGAACCTCATTTTTGTCTTAAATTTGGATCATTTGATTGGATTAGAAAAAGCGAATTGTACATTTCATGAAATTTTACCCACATGCAAGTCACTCCTTGGACTGTAGAGGAAAAGTAATGCAAAAGAAATATTATCTTTGACTTGACAAAATAAATGGTTCAACAAACAAAGACATCAGTGATTAAATGTATAAATTACCTGATCAAAATTATTGTATTTGTCCAGACTTATACCCTCGTGAGGTTTACCCGCTTCGGACTGGGCCGCGTTCTCTGGAACAGCAAACTGTTCATCGACCAGGTCCTGGAAGTTGGGATGGGAGACAACGTATCGTATGGAGTGACCCTGCAAACAAGAGTAAGGCCTTGGTTACCATAAGGTATATTTAATTTATTACTTAAATCCTAAGCTGGTTTATATGGTTAGCTGAGACGAATGCACTTGCATTGCTCTAGCTCACTCATACAAAAAAAAACAATTAATGTACACACCTTGAACCTCACTCACAGACAGACCCACTCACACACAAGCACTCACCCACTCACAAACACATATGGGTCAGATTTTCAGAAAATGTACAATTGGCAGCTCTACACTTTTAGGAAATTCTTCTAAATTAGGCGAAAAATGATGAATGCCGGGTATATCTGAGTATAATATTATTTGGTATCACATTGATTTAAAGTATCTGTTCTGTTATTTATATGTTAAACTGCATTTTGAAGCTCATTTTTGTCTTAAATTTGGATTATTTGAGAGGATTGGTAAAGGCGAATTGTACATTTTCTGAAGATCTTACCCATATACATATGATATACCACCAACTGCCTACCCCACTTCACTGCTCTTCAAACCTCTACACCACCCACACTCTTTTATGCACTTGTCAATTGCAAAGTTCCGCTAATCTTGAAATGAACATGCAATGGACATAATGAACAAGTCTCATAATTGCTGCTAGAAAGAAGGAGGGTGGGGTGGGCGGAAGGAGTAATACCAATTAAGGCAGGGGTGCAGACCAAAACAAACAAACTGTATTACTCATGGATTCTTCCTCACAAGGGCAGAGTGAAATGTATGCAATGTTATTTCCCTCTCTTTTGATACATTGTGGCACCAAGGTATCACACATTTTTTATGCGTTTCAGGGAAATGAGTCACAAGTCACAAAAAAAGGATTTTGAGATAATGACCATATTTGACCTTATTTTGTGCTCCAAAATGCATCAAATGCTCCAAAATGGCACTTTAAACACGCAGCAGTGTAACACTGCTGTAAACTAAAGGAAATCCCCGCCTGAGTGGGGGTATATTTTCTCAGATATTCCCCTACTATTCCCCCACTTCCCCGGGTGTGTGTGTGTGGGGGGGGGGGGGTCAATTGACAGATGCATTAAACCCACCCACCCAAACCTATCATCATCTTCTTCCTTTCATCATCAACCTTTATCTTATTTTATATCTAAATTCACATCAAATCTCAACTCATGTTGAATTCAACTTATTTCAATATTTATACTTTTGTTATTCTATATTTCATAATGAAATAATTCCCCACACCTGCCTTCTCTCTTTCATCATACGAGCTAGTTAAAAAGTAATGTTACACAATTAATACTAGGATATAGAAATACCCCTGTCTATCTCACTGGTCAACTCACATACAGTTTAAATCTGTGATTATTCAACAAATTCATATAAATCTTTGATTATCATTTTCCTACCCACATGTGAATCCTTGAAAATTAGTCACAATTTGCAAGAAAAAGGATTTTGAGATGTATCTGAAGAAGAGATGAAGCTGATTCCAATGATGGTAAACATTAGGACATCTAATAAGTATTTCTATATTTTGTATACATGACAGAAAGTTAGCTATATTTCTTCAGGGTCAGTCACTAGTAAATTAATTAAATATACTGCTCAAGATGACCTCGGAAACGCATATTTGTGATGTGTTCCAGGAAAATGAGTCCCAAGTCGCAAAATTCATATTCTTAAAAGTCATTTAATCACAAGGTATTCTTTTTGGAATGTTTTCATTTTTGGAGTACTTAGCATTTCTAGGATCATCATATGGAATACATTTACCTACTTAATCAATAATTGTTCACCCAAAAATATTGAAAACTTTTTTTTTTCAGAAATAAAAATATAAAACTTAAAATATAGAAATACTTATTTAATGTCCTTAATTTTTACCACCATTGGAATCGGCTTGGTCTCCTCTTTTTAAATATGATGGTATCTCAAAATCATTTTTCATAAATTAATTTTCATAAAACGGATCACATATTTGGCACACAGTCTTGTGATTTGAACACTTTTCTTTTGGGAATATCCTTTTCTAAGATTTTCTCTCACATTTTCAATAGGACTTACGGATATTTTAATATCCTAATTGACACTATCTTGGATTGGGGATATTCACTCTGTCACAAGGATATCCAAATATCGAGATATCCAAATATCAGTTAGTATTCGTACTCCTTTTCACCTCCATATTATATATACCGCGTCCAAAATTGACAAGAGGCTGGAGGGAGGGGTAGGAGGGAGTGAGAGAGGGAGGAGGAGGGGGAGGGGTAGAGGAAGGTGGAGAGGAATGGACTAGAGGGGGAGTGGGAGAGTTAGGGGAGATAGAAGGGAGAGGGAGGAAAATGGAGTGAGGGGGAGGGAGAGATGGGAGGGACAGCAACAGGGAGCAAGAGAGAGGCATAGAGAGAGAGGCAGGGAAGCAGAGAGTGAGAGAGCAAGGAGTGTGTATGGTGTTTTTCTGATATGATTTATATCTATTCCAAAGGAGGAAAATTCAGTACCAATTACATAATTCAGAGAGATTGCCACTATTGGACGCAACATATGCCAATAAGCTACTGGGTCTGACTATCTACTGTTTGGTGTCAGGGTTGGTAAGGGTTCTGTGGTAGGTAGGGAGTTTGTGGTACCACAGAGGGTAATTTTGCATAAATTTATTATACTCTTCCGATATTTATGGCAGAAATGTGCTGTAGCCCATGGTATTCCATATTGCCGGCTAGAAAGGTATACTAAATATGAAGATCACAATTGCATTTTAGATTTTTACCAAATGTTATCAAAGCATTATCAAACTACTGTGCCAACACTTAGAATTATCACACTAGTGTCATAACATCTAGAATTATCAGAGTATGGCCATAACCCAACCTCAGATGAAATAACTTGTATGTTTAACTAAACTAATGATACTGATATTTCATCATAAATGAAGATGAATTGATGAGAATGAACAAATAAGGATATCTTGGATTACTTTCTGACTTTTTTGTTCTTTCATATTTATACATACCTTTAGGATTGTGTGAAATATTCCTTGATGTTTGGGGTCAAGCAGAATATCGAGGTATGGAGTTGGTCTGTTGGGACTATGCCAAAACTCTGCCTGAAAATAAATTACAGTTATACCATGGTAGATTGCCACTACAGTGGTACACGGCAAATACACTAGTAGATTGCAAATACAGTGGTACACTGTAAATACAATGGTACACAGCAAATACACTACTAGATTGCAAATACAGTGGTACACTGTAAATACAATGGTACACAGCAAATACACGACTAGATTGCAAATACAGTGGTACACGGCAAATACAGTGGTATATGATAAATGCACTAGTAGATTGCAATTACAGTGGTACACAAAATCAAAATTTAAGGTATCAGGAGCCTTAAGTCTGCCAAATAAAACAGAGACACATTATCCCAGTCCCCGCACTCATATACTATGATAGGATGTAACGAGGTTGGTTTCTGACTTACTGTACACAATGCTCACAAGTTTTTTTTCGACCAGGGATCTCATGAGAAGCCGCCCTGGTTGAAAAAAACGAGTGAGCATTGTGTATAGTAAGTCAGAAACTAACCGAGTGACATCCTATTTTTTACCACGATCTCATATTTAAAATAAATTGAAGAAACAAACTATTTATTTACCTCGCTTCTCTCTGATGACCGGCCATATTGATTTTTGATACCAAAGCGCTATACAAGTGTACAACTGATTGGCTAATCAACGACAAAATGGACGGCATATGAGGCCAAAAAAAAGTTCATATTTTCACGCGTGGATCCATTCAACAAAATACGATGGCATGTATTCACTCATTTGCAGCGTGTACAACCCCCGATTGTGGTATAAAAAAAGTAGCACATATGCTTGTTCCACCTATCAGAAAACATACCCTTTTCCGCGGATTTTGAGCTGAAAAAGTACCCCTTTTCCCATGAAAACGCTAACTTTTCAGCCCTAAAGAACACCCCTTTTTTCTGAAAAATGCTGACATTTTAAAAATTAAATCCTTTTTCTTAAAAACACTGCTATTTTATAAGACATAAAATTAACCCCTTTAGTAGTCAATAATTCATTCATTTTCTTGCTGCAAATACTCCATAAATGACTGATGAGTTACAAACAATCAATGCACAATGTACAATGAAACTTATAATCAATTGTTCTATACCATTATGGCCACACTACCCCTGACATTCATGGAGGAAGGTTACTAGCTACTACATAGGCCTAATTTATAAACCTTCCTGTGCTCATTCATTAACATTCACTTTCCCAGAAACAAGACAGAAGTGACCAACCCACATGTAATCGATGCTCTGAGTTTCCTGTGTTAAGAGTGATTTAATTCCCTATGGGCAAGATCAAATGACCAAGACCCACACAGTAGAGCGGATAATCTCTATCATAACTTTCCCTAGCTTGTATCTTTAATGTCACACACAAACTTTTCACTTCACCACCACTTTTTTCCATTTTCGCAAATTTCCCCATAAAAAAGACCCTTTTTTTTCAGGTTTTCAAGGACATGTGAACCTTCACCCGAAGATCCCCTATCTCCGCGGAAATGGGAACGAGCATGCATGTCATTTTGTGTAGGGAGTGCGGGGACCGGGCACATTACATTAAGACAGGCTGGAAGTGCCCGGATGTACTGACCTTTATATCCTTGTTATTCTTTAGCTTCTCCAAGACGTGCGTCTCACGCCTTGTTCTCGGAAAAACTCTCAATAATTGATGCCTGAAAAAGACAGAGCCAATTTGTACTTGTTACCAGTCATATAGCTGGGCCCTGGGTGACCCTAGACCATGGTCATTCAATATCTATTGTTTGACTTGCATTGTGGTAACGGTAATACCTGCACATCATTATTTCTATTCAGAGCCATACACTTCTCGCCTCTCTCCATCTCCCTCTTCGTCCTGGAGAGAGAAAGAGATGGGGGAGTGTGTGTGTGGGGGGGGGGGAGACAGGGATGCTAAGAGAGACAGATAGGAGAGGGGGAGGGAGGGATAGATTGGAGAGAGAAGGGACAGAGACAGGGAGAGACAGAGAAGAGAGACACCGAGGAAGACAGACACACAGAAAGACAAAGTCAGAGAGATAAAGACACAAAGAGAGCCACGGAGAGAGGGGAGAGATAGAGAGAAGTACTGAGAGAGAGGCAGACAGACAGGGAGGCAGCTCTAGAAAGAGAGTGTGTGTGGTAGAGGACAAGAGAAGTAATGTTCGAGTGGAAAGAAATGAAGAAGAAAATGAAAAGAAGTGCAGAGCTTGAAAGAAGAGAGAAAGGGGAGAAAAAGTGTGGGACAGGGGGCAAAAGGCAAAGAAGAGAGAGAGTTTAGTTCCTAGTTTGGCCTTTTTTAGGCCTTGAAAATTGTATATTATATAATTACATTACTACTCTCAGAATTTGCTGACGATATATATATACTAGAAAGAGAAGTAGTCAGTATTGAATATTATTGAATACATTCTGTAACAATTTTTCAGTGATAATAAACAAGATGCTCACGAGAGAAATCGGCATAACATTTAATCATTTATATGGGCAGGCATAATTATTTTGGTAAATGATTAGACATTTATTCAAGGAAAATCCTAGAATGAGAATCCTAAGAAATGAGTTCTTGGAGACAATGCAAAATCTGAAATGGACGAACAAATATAATGTATCCCTGATACTAATGGGTGTTAGTATGGCTCCATTGGCTACGTAGACAATCGGGTCAGATTTTCAGAAAATGTACAATTGGCAGCTCTACATATTTAGTCATTTCTGCTAAATTCTGCTAAAAAATTTTGGGTGTATCTGAGTATATTTGGTATCGCATTGATTTAAAGTATCAGTCCTGTTATGTTAAACTGCATTTTGAAGCTCATTTTTGTCTTAAATGTGGGTTGTTTGAGAGGATTGGTGAAGGCGAATTGTACATTTTCTGAAAATCTGACCCAATTTATGAGCGTCTCATGGTTATTTATCCATCAATCAATCATAATCAATGGTTCCTCGTGGATCTTCCTGGGTTGGCCAATCACTAACAATAACACAGCAGGGGTCCAATTAGGAACAATGACACTTGCATGATAAATCAGAATGAGGCAGAAAGACTTCACCAATTACTCACTGCCCATGAGTGAGTGACAAACCTCAGGGAATTAGCAGATCCCACTGACCGATAGCCCCTCCCCTCCACCCCCTTTAATCAAGTTCCCTCCAACTGACCCTCCCGACCCTTCCCTGAGATAACAAGTTATCCATCAGTTAGCCACACCTTATCCGGTGAGCGCTGATTGATAAGTGGTGGCGAACAAAAAAAAATGGAAGCGACTAGATACTAGGCGCCAGGATGCTCACACAGTAATGTTGTTATGCACTGTATTTTCATGTGTTCTGAGAAGTGGAATAGAGTATATGGATTGATACCAATGCTAACTATAACCCTAAACCTAACCTTAAATTTGTGGTCCTAAGTCAATACAGGTAGTAGGTATACCCCATTAGCATCCTGGCGCCTAGTATTTAGTTGATACCAGGGTCAAGGACACTCATTTTTCCCTTGAGCCTCCAGCCGCTAGTCTTGGTTACAGAGCTTTTTACATAAAAACAGAAAGTTTACTTGAAAACTTTACACTATATCGCTTTTTACATGCTTTTTAATGTGTTCCCATCTCATTCCACTCTCCTTATTGTATTTCTGCATTTCTGTATTGTTGAAAGGACCCTCATTTGTACCCAGCGCAGGAACGAGGTGAAATCTATGTTGAAAAGGGAAAGCCTAATCAACCATTTGGTAAGGTAACATAATATTATGTGGAATTATATATTCTGAACTCAGTATATATACTCATAAAATTAACGTTGACTACATGGCTAAACATGTAAGACTAGTAACGTAACTATTTTTAACTTTTCAATGGTGCTAAGTATGTCCTGGAAGATCTGGATTAAATTCAAGAAGGATAGGTGAGTGAGTGAGATTGGTTGCTTTACGCCCTTATCAACACATTTAATATGGTTATATCAAGGGCGGGAGAGCTGAGAGGGAGGCAGTTCATGATCATTCCCAGGAAATAGAGATAGAGAAGAAGGGAGAGAGAGACAAAGAAAAGAGACAGAAAGGCACTTTATGGTCATACCCAGGACCAAGAAGGATACATATTCCTGCTTAAGGGTCAGATCAGGCTGCAATTTAATAAGTTTACTAGGTAAATTCGAGTATATTCGGCATCGCATTGATTCTAGCAATCTGTTTGGTTCGGTTGAACTGTATTTTGAACTTTATTTTTGTCTGAAATTTGGGTTCTTTGAGAGAATGGGTGAAGGTGAATTGTACATTTTCTGAAAACCTGACCCTTAAACAGAATATAAAAAATACATAACATAAAAAATAAAAATAAAATAAGCAAGAGCCCAGAGCAATGTCCAGTTGGGCTGCTGCACCGAAGGCCAGGATGAAGGCTGGTGCCTCCAGGGCAGGCCATACACATGGTGTTAGAGCGTCATTAGAGGACAGGTTTAGTGTCACTTTACTACCCACTGACCTCAGCACAAGCCTCCAGTCACTCCACTGACCATTAAGTATTTGCACCTCTTCCCAACACCTTGCAAGATGAGGCTATTAGTCTTACCACCACCTTCATTATATAGACCAGTGGAGGAGGCATGGCGTAGGGGACAGGGGAGGGCACAGGGGGTAGGGGCAGGGGGAAGGGGAGGGCACAGGGGGCAGGGTAGGGCACAGGGGACAGGGCCGGGGGCCAGGGGAGACCACAGGGGACAGGGCCATGTGCACAGGGGACAGGGGAGGGCACAGGGGACAGGGCCAGGGGGCAGGGGAGGGCACAGGGGACAGGGCCAGGGGGCAGGGGAGGGCACAGGGGACAGGGCCAGGGGGCAGGGGAGGGAACAAGGGGCAGGGGAGGGCACAGGGGACAGGGGAGGCCACAGGGGACAGAGCCAGGGGGCAGGGGAGGGCACAGGGGACAGGGGAGGGCACATGGGGCAGGGGAGGGCACAGGGGGCAGGGGAGGGCACAGGGGGTAGGGGTCCAGGGGTAGGTGAAGGCAGGGGAGGGCACAGGGGCAGGAGAGGGCATAGGGGGAGGGCACAGGGGACAGGGGGGCACAGGGGGTAGGGGGCCGGGGGTAGGCAATTAGGACGCAAGGAGGCAGGGGGTAGGGGGCTGGGGGTAGGTGGAGGCAAGGAGGCAGGGGGTAAGGGCCAATTAGGGAGTAGGGGGTAGGTGGCGGCAAGAGGGTAGATGGAGGCACAGGGGGCAGTGGAAGGCAAAGGCAACTTTGTTGTTGTTGTGCTGGTTCTGTAGGTGGAGAGGGGCGACGAGATTTTTGCCACCCGTACACTTCTTTAATTTGTGCTAAGGTTTGTGTTGGTTACGTCAATACTACTACTGTTATATGGGGAAACACCCAGCCCTTTTGGTCCCCCACTAGCTACAGAAATGTGTCCATCGTCTAGTGTGGGCGCTAGTTTGAGCTAACCTTTGAAAGGAGCTTATTAGGCTCCAGATTGATCTCGTTATGCATCATGTGGTCACTGACTCCTGACTATTGCAGTTACTACTCAAATAGTCTCACTCTTTCTTCTGGTAAATTCTATTTAGGTTTTATTGTACGGATAAATGTACTTATTCACAGTAGTCCTGACACAAAAATACCTGTTATTATAAAGACATGTGCTCTCATTCTCACTCCTCACCTCAAGAATTTTTTCAAGATAGATATGTACATATCATTCACCATCATTTCTTTAATCATCTATCCACTCTCGATTGATTTATATGTACCTTTGGCAAATGTATATTAATCCACAATTTAGTTAAATTCATCTTTTTGTAAATAACGATGGAATATTAAAATATATGTCTGCAGATAAGCTATAAAAACGCTTAATGTCAGCGACGGTTATTTCTGCAAATGTTTTCCTGTTTTTTCCAGTCAGAAAATAACGCCCCCCCCCCCCCAAAAAAAAAAAAATTGTTATTGATACAGTAGACTATTTGATAGATATCATTATTTCCAAGTTTTTCAATTGCTATATTTCACAGACGACACACGGGAAACAGCAAATAAACTAAATCTATAATGTACTACTGATATCTGAGGTTTCCATTGAAAGTAAGGCCAATAGTGGAACTAACAGTAAATGATTATAATTTTGACATTAGCGTCTCAATGTTACACACATAAACTAGATCCAATGGGATTGACTTCCATCACATGGCATTTGGGAAAGATGCCAATGACCGATGTTGGCGGACCATCAACAAAGTAATGTCATCATTAAAATAAGTTGTGAGATAAATATAAATATTGAACAGAATTGTGATGACCTTTGGATTCGCTCGAGGAGGGGAGTACAGACACAGACAATGTCTAATATTAGATTGAGATCTGTATAAAAGGCATGACTATGTGGGTCAAGTTTTTAGAAAAGGTACAATATTCACCTTCACAAATTTTCTGAAATAACCAAATTTCAGACGAAAATAAAGTTCAAAATACAGTTCAACCTACCAAACTTATTGGTAGAATCAATGCAATACCGAATATACTCGAATTTACCTAGCATTGACCAAATTTCAGCCTAATTTTGTAGAATTTACTAAATGTGTGCAGCTGTCAATTGTACATTTTCTGAAAATCTGACACATCTCTTCCCTGGAGGAGAGTTCGCGAGGAAATATGCAAAACCATCAATTGTCTAAAGGGTTGAATGTTTATCAACCAACACTTTTGATATCCAAACTGGGCACCCTGTACGTTTTCTCACCGGAACCCTTTTTATATTAAAAAAGGGAAAACGATTCACCATATTTAATACTATGTCCTGTCACCACCAAGGAATGTTCATGATTATGTCTTGTATTTTGTATGCTTTAGTATCCTATATGTCGTAGCATTGTAAGAGCCACGAAGGCAGGCTATTTTGAATAAAAGGCTTTTTAAAGAAAATGACTAATATTAGTACTCTGGCTTTTACTGTATCAGAGAGGAGTGGGTCAGATTTTCAGAAAATGTACAATTGGCAGCTAGGAAATTCTCCTAGATTGAGAAAATCTGAAAAATGATGAATACTGGGTATATCTGAGTATATTTGGTATTGCATTGATTTAAAGTATCAGTTCTGTTATGTTAAACTGCATTTTGAAGCTCATTTCTGTCTTAAATGTGGGTTATTTGAGAGGATTAGTGAAGGCGAATTGTACATTTTCTGAAAATCTGACCTGAGTATGTAAGTAAAATGATCATGACAATGATGAGGTGTGTTTATAGAATTGATAGAAGTATAGTAAGGGTAATGTGGATATGATGGCAGGTGAAGAACAGCTACCTCTGGCGGCCTAAACGTCTTGATTTGCCTCCGGCAAGGTGGCGGCAAACGGCGATGCGTTCCAGCGCTCCCAAGGTCACCCGTAGTTTCAATGGTAGAAGTATATGAAAATGTGTCCATATGTATGGCATTTCACAATCTCAAGATTGGTTTTGCTCAGGTTTACCTGTCACACTGACTCTGTGTGAAATTGTGTGCATCATAGGTTGTTTCTGGCACAATTTCACTCCTCATTGCATTGCACTTTATATGTGATGTGTCAGTTTGTCCCAGACAAAAAGTTGACCTTAGAAACGCAAGTATATATTTAATACACTGTCTTGAAATGCGCTCCAAAGGTCACCCGTATTTTCAATGGTAGAAGTATATGGAAATGTGTCCATATGTATGGCATTTCACAATCTCAAGATTAGTTTTGCTCACGTTATCCTGCCACACGACCGACGGCGCTAGACGCCCCAAAAATAAAATCCCGAGAATGAACCAATTGGAAAATATCAATTATGTGACTTATGTCTCATCTGAGAGAAATTTGCATGAGAAATCATTTACCTTTCTAAAAATGCTTGTAGTTTATACACCAACCCTCGTATCTAACAAAAATCCCTCGTAGTTCTAAATTTACGATGGTGCTAATTTAGGGGCCTTTGAAACACAATCCTATCAGGGCCCCTTGTGTGACAGTAAGGCTCTCACAAAACTAGCCTTGTGTTGTATTCCATATTTTACATAAGAATTGAATATGATGTTTTTCTGCCGATTCAAACTCATATTTGTATAAACATGTAACCGCAGGAAAATATTGATAATTTCAGTCCTATATGCCGAACATTATTCTTGTAATAGCTGAGAATGCAGCTCTAAAAAAAAATCTTATCTAGCAGAATTGACTAAATATGTAGAGAATTAACTAAATATGTACACCTGCAGTTTTCTGACGATCTGACCCATATATAATTAAAGGGCCTAGTCCACTAAACCGATTCTCATGCGATGCTCACAGAGTGTAGTGCAAAAGAGTCCTCTGCGGCGCCAAATCGCCTGAGAATAGACTCAGTGGACTAGGCCCTTAAGGTGTTTCGTCATGACCTGAGATGGTTCAACGTGAACAATTCATAGTGACTGGAAGAAATTGAATTGAGACGGCATTATTAATAATAGTAGTATTCAAATTTACTACGTGTATTCTACACAAAAGGAAGCATTAAACTGCCGGATATTCCCCAGGCAATACAATGAACAAATGTCATCCTGGCCAAGCTACTATAGGGAATAGGATCCGGCCGTTGCAAGTGGTATAATGTTCACAATGGTCTTGATTAGTTTTGTGGGGATTCATTTTCAGACCCATCAGATTTATGCAGCTTTTTCCTACCTTTATCTGATTTAATTTCATCAGTGGATTCTTTTTTTATCTGTTTTGTTGAATGCAAATGTAATTTGAAATTGTAATCTACGGCTGTTATATATTATGCAGTGTTGTTTTGTTAGGGTGGAAGTATTGGGTGAATGGCATGCACTGTTCAGAAGGTTAAACTTAAAGTCGAATTGGACGAGCCAAAAAGGACGTTGGTGAGCGATAATAAGTAAAGTCATCAGAGGAAAGCGGTTCGGCGGCTCCTAGAAATATAAATATGGACTTTTGTGAAGCACTTCAGCAAAAACAACCCAACGAAATCCTCCAAGTTTTTGGTCAAACGACTTTTCGATGGGTTGGAAATAAAGGGAACAAAAAGTAAAAATTCTTTAGTGCAGCTTTAAAGCCCCATAACATCCTATATTATCGTTTAAATGTTTCTGTACTATGTGGGAGGTATGTTCCTATCTCTTGGATGGTTAGTGCTGTCATAGCTGCATAAATACACAAAGCCTAATCACAAATAAAAAAACGTATCATGAGATTATCATGTATCATGAAAATGTGCTCAATAAAATTCATCAAAAAAAATTGCCATTGATCAGGCGGCAATATGTACCAGTTTTAGGCCTCATGGATATGATGTGCGATGCATTTATATTGATTGATTGATTGAGAATGATTGACAATTGTTTTTCATTTCGTCCTTGAAGTTAATAAGATGTCCATATAGCGGATAAATTTATATATTTTTGATTAATTTGATATAGCATATATATATATAGAGGCAACGCGTGAAAACGTCCATGGCGGACATGCACGGCGTCTTTATCATTTATAAATATGATATTGGCCTTTAATGAATTTTAAAAAGTCTGTATTCAAATTCTGTAGTCAGTTCAGTTTTTATAATTCAGAATAATATTGTACCAAAATAACATTGAACATGAGACACGCATATATTAATCACCAAACAATTAGATACCGATTTCTGCACAAGCAGACCTCATATATTCTCCCCAACGTTACCCTGGACTATGTTGGTGGGGAAATGCTGCGTGCGCAGGACCATGACGCAGGACATACAAAAGCCATCATATCCACCAGCACGTGCTCACACAGTGGCGCCCCCCTGCGGTCAATATTAGAATTATCCCCGCCAGAGGCGCTAATAAACACAGCACTCAGCAATTGTGAGGATTGTGAGGGAAGGTCAATCCTCCACACCAATATCATCTACCTCCACTCCTAGCAACGGTGGTGCTAAGCATAGAAGATTATCATATGGGTCAGATTTTCAGAAAATGTACAATTGGCAGCTGTACACATTTAGTTAAATCTGCCAAATTAGGCTGCAATTTGGTCAATACTAGGTAAATTCGAGTATATTCGGCATTGCATTGATTCTAGCAATCTGTTCGGCTATAGGTTGAACTGTATTTTGAACTTTATTTTCGTCTGAAATCTGGGTTATTTGAGAGGATTGGTGAAGTATAAAGGTGAATTGTGTAGTATACATTTTCTGGCGATTTTATCCAGGACCTCAGAAAATCTTCAATCGTGGCAGCTGTACACATTGAGTAAATTCGATTAAATTAGGCAGAAAAAGGATGGATATTATCGGTATATCTGAGTATATTTGTGATTTTACAGCTGTGTTACAGTGTTTTATTCCTTCAGATCTCTTTGACGGAATGTTCTCATTTTTGAGGTATTGAGTGCTTTAAGTTGTATAAATTATACATGTACCAAATATCAAGAAGAATCACAAGACAGAAATAATGCGAACCTTTTTTTTCAAAACTAAAAATATCAAACTTTTAAAATATAAAAATACTTATTAGATATCCTACACTGTTTACTATCATTGGAATCGGCTTGATCTCATCTTCTCAACTATGATGATATCTCAAAATCCAGTTTTTGCGACTAGTGACTCATTTTCCTGGAACACATCCCATATTTGCCAAGATACCACTCTTTCTGATCCACCCTTCTCCATATAACATAGATAGAACGGGTTGATAACGCAGCTTCTAATCTACCCCCACTTTTCCCCTTCCACCCCTGCCTCCTCGACTTAGGTGAATGGCCTGATATAATACCACTCCCTCTAATCCACGTCCTTGCTACGTCCCTGCTACATTAAGCAAATGGACTAATACCTTTCCCGTCTTGTCTGCCTCCCTGCTCATGGTAGACAGATATCTTATATATAGATATATTATGTATAGACTGATACCAGTTTTGTCTAATCAATATTTCTGCTGATAGAGCTAAGTGTATGTATGCCCTGATACCGCATGTGTCGAATCTACCACTCTGGTAGGAGCACCTATACATCAAGTAACTCTATAGACCAGAGCTTTCTAAGAGTGCATGAGTGCATCACCTCTTGTATCCAATAGCCTGGGGACACTCAAGGTTGACAACCGATATGAGGCCTCCTGTTCCTTCCTCTTGGACTTGCCTTTCACAAGACACTTCACTGGTGGGAAGGGGAAGCCAGGAGAGGAGTTGGAAGAGAAGCCACGAGAGACATGAGAAGAGAAGCCACGAGAGATGCCATGAGAGAAGCCAGGGGAGAAGCGATGAGAGAAGCCATGAGATATGTCATGAGAGAAACCATGAAAGAAGCCAGGGGAATGTAGGAGAAATGCAATGAGAGAAGCCAGGGGAGAAAGAAGGAGAGAAGCTGTGAGAGATGTCATGAAAGAAGCCATGAGAGAAGCCATGAGAGAAGTCAGGTGAAAAGTAAGAGAGAAGCCGTGAGAGATGCCATGAGAGAAGCCATGAGAGAAGCCAGGTGAAAAGTAGGAGAGAAGCCGTGAGAGATGCCATGAGAGAAGCCAGGTGAAAAGTAGGAGAGAAGCCGTGAGAGATGCCATGAGAGAAGCCATGAGAGAAGCCAGGGGAGAAGCCAGGTGAAAAGTAGGAGATAAGCCGTGAGAGATGCCATGAGAGAAGCCAGGTAAAAAGTAGGAAAGAAGCCATGAGATATGCCATCCGAGAAGCCAGGGGGAAAGTAGGAGAGAAGCCAGGAGATATGCCATGCAAGAAGCCTGAGGGAAAGTAGGAGATAAGCCAGGAGATATGCCATGCGAGAAGCCAGGGGGACAGTAGGAGAGAAGCCAGAAGAGAGGCCTGGAAATAGGCCAGGGGAGAAGACAGGGGAGAAGTCAGGGAGGAAAGTAGGAGAGAGGCCAGGGGAGAAGCCAGGGGAGAAGCCAAGGGAGAAGCCAGGAGAGAAGCCAGTGGAGAACCCAGGGGAATAGCCAGGAGAGATGCCAGTGGGGAACCCAGGGGAAAGTCGGGGGAATAGCCAGGGGAGTAGCCAGGGGAGAACCAGGGGAGAAAAGAAAATCAGGGAAGAAATCACAGAAGAAAGTAGGAGAGAAGCCGAGGGAGAGGCCAGGGGAGAAGCCAGGGGGAAGCCAAAGGAGAGAAGCCAGGGGAGAAACAAGGGAGAAGCCAGGAGAGAAGCCAGGGGGGACGCCAGGGGGACGCCAGGGGAGAAGCAAGGGAAGAAAGTAGGGGAGAAACCAGGAGAGAAGGTAGGGGAGGAGCCAGGAAAGAAGTCAAAGAAGAAACCATAGAAGAAAGTAGGAGAGGAGCCAGGGAAAAAGGTAGGAGAGAAGGTAGGAGAGAAGGTAGGGGAAAAGCCAGGGAAGAAATTAGGGGAAAAGCCAAGACAAAAACTAGGAGAGAATTGAGAAAAGAAGCCAGGAGAGAAACTAGGATATAATTGAGGAAAGATGCCAGGAGAGAAACTAGGAAAGAATTGAGGAAAGACGCCAGGAGAGAAACTAGGAGAGATTTGAGGAGAGAAGCTAGGAGAGAAACTAGGAGTGATTTGAGGAGAGAAGTCAGTAGAGAAACTAGGATATAAACCAAGAGAGAACCCAATAGAGAAGCCACTCACACATGACCCCTACCAGGACTGTGTCGTATTGCTAACGAGTATGGACGTGCGCCATGGAGGGGACCTTTCCCTCAACCAATAAATAAAACTCAGCTTATAGACCCCCCGCACAGAATATGGCAAGACAGATTATGTATTGGGAACTTGCATTGGGGCAAGTTTAAGGCCAGAAATCTTCGCCCTCTTGATGTCTTGGTGTCCCGAACGTCGAGAACCTCCCTATCCCACCATGAATGGAACATTTGGTCTCATTTCTGTTTTAAGAGAATATATTTTCCTCAAAATACTTTTTCATTTCAGGGAGGATTGAAGATGAAGGTCTATAGTATGGCTAGGTAGCGCTATATGAGCTAGAAATAAGGAACAAATCTTCCCTCTGTTTATTGGTTCCAAGTCACATTCGAATTATTAGTCTCTGGGTGATGCTTACTGCATCTCAGCCCAATCCTCGCTTTTGTTCATATTATTACCCCAATATATCGTTAAATTTAATAGCTGCGAAAGGCTTATAAAATATATTCTGCACATATTGGGCCCATTGCACTATCTGTAGGGTGAAGTCGCCAGAAAATGTACAATTCACCTTCAGCAATCCTCTCACATAACACAAATGTCAGACAAAAATAAAGTTCAAAATACAGTTCAACCTAACCAAAGAGATCAATGCTAGAATCAATGCAATGCTAAATATACTCGAATTTACCTAGTATTGACCAAATTGCAGCCTAATTTAGCAGAATTTACTAAATGTGTACAGCTGACAATTGTACATTTTCTGAAAATCTGACCCTATATACGATCAGATCGTGTCTTAAATCTATAACTAGGAGGGAGATATGACAGGAGGGGTGGTGCATAAACTCCTGCCTTTGAGGAAGAGGTGTCCCAGAGGTCTAGTATGAGGAAATATAATCATATATGCTAGTTATGAGAGGAGGGATCGAGTTACGAGACCTCTAAGAGTGGTTTACCATACAATCATATAAAGTGCAATGCACCCATTGAATGGTAGAGTATTATAAGGAGAAAGAGAAAGATTAGAGGAATTTAATGGGCAACCCCACGTCAGATCCAATGCATATATGATAAAGCTTGTTAATTTTATCTCTGGTTCATCTTAGACTTCAGTTTATTGGTTGCCCCTCTGCCCCTCTGGGCCCACACTAAGGTAAAATATTAATACTGAATACTTTATGACGCCTTATCTTCCCAAGAAGCAGTTTTGATTACAGCTGTCATGAAGAATGCTCCTGTTTACGAGAAAATAATTGATTAGTCTGGAGGACAATGGCCGTCCTGTCAGCCCTGTCTCCTATTGCGGATGATGTGCAGTTTTATACCTGCACAAAAACCTCATCGCCCCCAGATGTTTTGCCAATAATTTGGCTTTAAATTTGTGCCTCGCTTTTTAATCTCGGCCAAATCCAGCAGTTGTCCGGACAGTCGAGGGGAAATGGGATAACCAGGAGTCCACATGTCAGAATAAATGAGTTCTGGGGAGTGAGAGGGGGAAGAGACAAAACAAGCATCCTGAATACTGACATGCGCTGAAGCATTGTTTGTGCATTAACATAATAAATAAATATATAAATATTTTTTAACAAGAAAAAACAGCAGGGGCTACTTAGAACACTGCCCCACCCCTACCCTCTGCTCCACTGCACCAACTCTCCCCTGTACAAAGCCAGCACCATATATACCACTCCCTCCCTTATGGAAAGCCTACACCTTAGACCACTGCACCACCCCTCCCCTATACAAAGCCTGTACCATAGACCACTGCACCTCCCCTCCCCTATACAAAGCCTGCACCTTAGAACACTGCACCAACCCTCATTGATATTGACCACTGTGCGGCCTTGTCACTGCCTTGAACAACTTTGGGCTATAACCACCTAAGGCAGAGACTAATGAATGATTAAATGAGGGCTTGCTCTGTTTGGTGCATAATCCTGAGGCAAAGCCAGGAGATTATTGTACCAAATGGCATGAAAGAAGTTTGTAATTGTGTCTAGGCATGCTTGGAGAGTAAATCAGTACCACATTGAGAGTACCAGTTATTAATGGGTAGCTACATATGAATAAGTGGCTTTGTCAACGATGCTTGCCATACTACACTGCTATGCCTATGACATTGGTCAGAAGTCGGTGGACTTCTGCCCGCCGGCCACAGGCTGAATGTACGTCCTAACATTTATACTTCTAAGGGATGCTACTTTACCAACACGCCACCGGCGCCCCCTCCCGTCATGCCTGATCGCCCCGGCGTCGGCAGCCTGCCGTGGGACGTAATGTTAGGACAAATGTGAAAAAGCTGCTTGGTCTGGGATTCGACCTCACAATGTTCAGATTGGAAGTCCTAGGTGCTATCCATTTGACCATAGAGGACTGTTGAAATGATGCATACAAAAAATAGGCATATTTGGACTTCACCGTATAGTATACCTATATTAGTAGACCTGTTACGTAATAGCTGCATCGGTGGATAGCCGTGAATATTTCACGGCTGTTATGGACGTCCATGCATGGATGATGGGGATATATGTACTTCTCCCAGACAATGCCCATATTCTGAGATTCAGAGTGTATATGTAATGAATGGAGCATGTTACTGGTGGGAGAAAAAGTGTAATGAATGGAGCATGCTACAAGGAGCTGAAGGAGGAAATATGGATACGTTTGGTTTCTGGTTTTAACTCCTTGTGTTATAATATTTAGATTATACCTACAAGAGAATGCAGTGACTTGAATATTGAGGCAGCTGAGGGGCTAATTTAACTGTATTATATATGCATTGAATCTGATGGAGACATATTCCACATTTGTAGATAGATTTAGTAAGTATCTTATCAATGCCGTAATTGTTTAGGTAATATCATAACACTATACAGCAAAGAGTACAACGTCTTAAACCTTGGAGTAATATAATTTCTATTACTCCAAGCTTAAACCAACCAGATTGTGTCATTTAGAATTAAGTGAACAAGTATGTACAATAATGAACCAGTGCACCAACAGGCTGTAAGTGGAGGTTATTAATGCATTAGACCACCATGCCTCAGCACATGGCGACTTCAGTTCGTGTTAATGATTAATGCGATTCCATGCAAGAATGGACGCCAGAGTGGAGGAGAGCTTAAATCAAAACTCAGCTTTTTGCCTCCTGCAAATATGGTATTGGTTTCCTAGCGAGGATAGTGTGAATGATGGAGGCGCATTGGGGGAATTCTGATTCACAGCGAATTAAATCTAATGATTATCTTACAGTTTGTGGAAATAGATCAGTCTTGCCGTTTATTTATTTCCAGAAGTACAAGAGCTCCATATGAGGGTTTGCTATAATTGGGTTTGTCAGGGTGTTATGTAACAGGTTAATTTCCATCGCTTTTTTTTGTTTTCTCAGCTATTTATAGCTGAGAAAACATATGAGTCACTATGAAATGTGCCAATCACTGATACTGGATCTACATCTGATAATATTCTTTAGCTGTTTGTGAGGTGTTTAAGGATGCCTTATCTAATCCTTTCAATCAAGTCCTATATTTCACACTTCACTGATTCAATCAGTCATAGATTTCACACCTAGACGTTATTGAAGGCTGATTGACAGCCTTTCTAGGTTTAGCCAAGGGAGTTGATTGGCTGTTAGTTAGATGCTTCTCCAACCATGATAGGTCTGCAGAAGGCCCTCCCACCTCCCACACCATCCCTCTGCCCACCACCCCCCTCGCCTGCCTCAGGTGCTCAAATGGACACTGCTGCCCAACACATTTTCTAAATTTTAAAAGTAAGTTACCAACTATTTAGCCTAGCCTAGCTTACTACTTTTTTATACAACCAACTTTTTTTTTTTACGACCAACTTTTTTTTACGACCAACTTTTTTTATGACCATTTTTTTTTTACGACCAACTATTTTTTAACGACAATTTTTTTTCAACCAACTTTTTTTACAGCCCTGGCTATTGCGTTGCATACTGTTTCCCTCTTCAAGAATCAAACTACTGTATAACTATAAGTTGACATCAGGCACAAATGATTGTAGCTGAGAAAATCGTTTCCAGTGGAAACGCCAAGTATATGAATTAAGTTGACATTGATTACAAAGTTAAATATGTTAACAGTTGATCAAATCGGTGCATAACTTGATAATTAGTTAACTTAGTACTTGTTGGCGCTTGTTTCTATCTACTACTATAGGCTACATTTTGTTCTGATCATGCCGCTAGTATCATTGTTGGTTCAATACAATGGTTTCGTGATGTAAATATATTCCAAAATCCTCACAAAAACAATCTTGCAAAATCGTCTCATAGTTTGACTTGTAAACTTGTATATATGCACAATGTATCATCTGAAGCTCAAATACAATAGTCTATATATAAAATGTATCACTTGGTTTTCTCTATGATATTAGTGGCCATTTCTATTTGATTTAAGTCATTTGTACGTTTCAGTCCGGTTGAGAAAAGCCTCCTTGTTATTTATTACATGCCCATGTTCTATGAAGGGTGCCAAAAGGAAGTGCAGTAAAGATATTATTATCATGCATGTAGGATTAAATTAATTAATTAATTAAAAGGTTTATATTTCAAAACTCTTCTTTTCTAAAGGCATAAAATAAATAATGAATGGAACGAGGCACTAGTAATTGAATATTTACTAATTATCATACATATATTATATGCGTATTGGAGTTGAAACAACATATTTGATTGGATTATGTGACATGCATATTCAACTGAATGGTATATGCAACCCCGCCACCTAAACCGCTGAAAGTACCTTTGAGAAAAGTCCACAAAGATGTTTAAAGGCATATAATAATAAATCAGTTAATTAGCCTGTTGGCTCCGGTCATCATATTACATAATACATTTTATTACAGGAGAGGAAAACAGGGATCGTGACAAAAGAAACATTATTATTAGTATTATCATTTTCATATGTGTCGAGGTATTCACAAATCCCTTATTATAGCCATGGATTACTGATGAAGGTGAGTGGAATAAGCCCCTCCCCCCTCCCTTTTCCCCTTGCCTTCTCCCCCTCCTCCCCCTCCCTCTCCTCCTCCCCCTCCTCCATCTCCTCCTCCCCTTCCTCCCCCTCCTCCCCCTCCTCCCCCTCCTCCCCCTCCTCCTCCTCCTCCTCCCCTTCCTTCTCCTCCCTTTCCTTCCCTCCTCTCCCCCCTCCATCTCCTGCTCCGACTCCTCCCCCTCTCCCCTCCTCCTCCCCCTCCTCCTCCCCCTCCTCCTCCCCCTCCTCCTCCCCCTCCTCCTGCCCCTCCTCCCCCTCCTCCCCCTCCTCCCCCTCCTGCCCCTCCTGCCCCTCCTGCCCTTCCCCCCTCCTCCCCCTCCTCCTCCTTCTCCTCCCCCTCCTCCCCTTCCTCCCCCTCCTCCCCCTCCTCCCCCTCTACCCCTCCCACCCCCATACAGATGGTACTAATGCAGTAAGGGATGATGACATGCTCCATTCATTACATATTGAGGCGAGCATCATTGACAAAGCCACTTATTCACCTGTGGCTCCCCATTAATAACTGGCGGCAGCGGGGGACACTAGCGGGAGAAAAAGTCTTGATGGAGGAGCTGAAGGAGGAAATATGGATCCGTTTGGTTTCTGGTTTTATCTTCCTGCGTTAGATTAGTTAGATTATACCTTAAATAGAATGCAGTGACTTGAATATTGAGGCAGCTGAGGGGCTAATTAAACTTTATACCACGATAGGGGGTTGTACACGCTGCAAATGAGTGATTACATGCCATTGTATTTTGTTGAGTGGATCCACACGCGAAAATATGACCCTTTTTTAGCCTAAGTCTAAGAAGCATTCTTATTCGTTGACTCGAAGCCTGCGGCTTCTCGTGACATCCCTGGTCGAAAAAAACCGAGTGGGAATCGTTTACAGTAAGTCAGAAACCAACCTCGTTACATCATATCATAGTATACGCATTGAATATGACGGAGATGTATGCCATATAGTCCATGCAATGTATTTATCATACATTTCTAGAGGGTAATATGGAATTTATAACGAACTGTTTTATTATATGCAAATGTACATGCTTACAAATAAATTAATTCAGAATATAAATGAGAGTACACTGCTTAAAATTAATGGTTAAAATCAAGATAATGTGTATTAACCATAAGCTACCATTTGAGTGATGATAGTTGCAATTTTAACATATATAATTATATGGACCTGCTATGGCAGAAGCCAAATGCTCCTATTATTTCTGAGAAAATTGAAATAGATGAACAAAAACATTCGGTGTCCGGTGGTTGATTGTGGTTGATGTGATAGGTAGGAAATAAACCCTTTATTTATAGTTGCGATATTTATTTCACTAGCTTTCGGGCTGAATATTGCCCTTCATCAAGTATATATTATATGTGTGCTGTGGCCTTTTCCTGTGTATATGGGCATCAACCTCCCCAGAAGTATCAATCTCCATGATCTGGGGCAAGCAATCATGTGTTACAACATTACCTGGATGGCTCATTCACTCTCATTGGGTTACATGGCCCGCTAGTTGTGCGTCCTTAAGTCAACAAATCACAGAATATCAGCTACAGGGATTGGGTGCATTGATATCTACTGATGAGCTACTGCTATACTTTACGTTTCCTCATCAGTAGGGGACCCTGGCCATTCCTTGAGACGGCTTCTGCTCATCTGGTAACGTGACAGTGCATCCACAAGTCTAGACTGATTTTGTCCAATTTTCAAATATAATCATATATATAATATTAATTCCATATCATAAAATATATATATCATGGACATCAGAAACATTTCCGCAACATTTATTGCCTAAAAACAACAGTAATCCTTAGATTTAACCCATTGTTTACTTTTGCCCTACTGGCTGGCAGTGGGCCAGGCCGTGGGGGACTCCCGCCCTTGACGACCATAGCAACCCAGCTTAAAATCTCCAACTTTCCCCCTCGATTTCTTAAATTATACACAATTGTCAGCAAAACGGAACAAGCAACTGCAATGTATGAACATTAATACTTGATATATCCATGTAAAATCATAGCATTTTGACCCGTTCATGTAATATTTCAAAAGGGTTCAAAACAGGTATTTTAGCGTTAGCGCCTATAGGACTCAGCGGTTGTATTCACCCGAGTGCTTGCCGTCGATCTTAGCGCCACCTCTAAATACCCGGATTCTTGTCTCAAAGAAGTCTTTTATTACAGTGCATGCTGGGGTGAATTCAGTTTACAATAGGTGATTTTCCTGTGCCACTGCGCATGTCTCTTACAGTGCATACACATACCTATTTAGCTAAGTTTATTTATAGATAATTGACTGCAATATTTTTGTACAAAATCAAAAAAATATAAGAACGACTGGCTCTTCACTCCACGTTGGTGTATGTACAACATGCTATTTGTATGGGCGGGAGTAGTGTGGTAATTTGCACCAGTTCAACGTGTGTGGTATGACATTGCCATTCCCTCTTCCTCCCCCCCCCCCCCCAGTACACAGCTATATACATATACATAGCAACGTGGGAGTAAATATAGAACCTAAATTTGAATGTGGTACTCGGGACACTATTGGCACTGTCCTCGATGTTTAACTTTTTTTCGTAACCCATGAAAGAAACAAAGATCTTGGACAGTTCAATAGTGTCCCTCGTACCACATTCTCATTATTTTCTATCTATGTATATCACCATCTGAATTTTTCCATAGAAATAGCCGTGCAAACTCTGTGGCAAGTAAGAATGATGTGTGAAATCCAAATGTATGATGAGAGAGATGCATGATACACACGTCCTTACTTGGCAATACTGATGACATTGCAGGTCTATATATGGGTCAGATTTTCAGAAAATGTACATTTGGCCACTCTACATATTTAGTAGTTGCTGCTAAGTTCTGCTAAAAAAATGATAAATTTGGGGTATATCTGAGTATATTTGGTATAGCATCGATTTAAAGTATCAGTTCTGTTAAACAGCATTTTGATGCTTATTTCTGTCTTAAATGTGAGTTATTTGAGAGGATTGGTGAAGGCGAATTGTACATTTTCTGAAAATCTGACCCATATGGAATGTTTTCTATAGATGTTCCCTGACATATTACTCCCATAATTGCATGTGAAAGTTCAGGATGGCGCTTATGCAAGTCAAATTAGTCCCTTAATTAGACCTTCTCTGAGATAGTCCCCATCAGATCCTTAATAGTATCTTAATATTCTTCCCAGCATTTATAACTTCGATTCAGAATGAGTAAGTGTAGGCAATGTTGTGGTGCAACTCACTATGCAGAGCAGGAGAGTAAAGAAAACAAAGTTTAAAGTGGGAAGAATGTCAGCAACATAAATATAGTTTCAGGCATTTATCCACAGGACAGCTACCATGGACAACTATAGGATCTATCTACAATCCATATTATCCTCAAATGTGCATGACATCCATTGATCATAACATTTTTGTACACTGTACATGCCTGCCTATGTTCAACTGTCATTTTACAGAAGATTGGCTGTATAAAAATCCCCCCCCCCTCAACCACAAGATGTTCACCCACCTTATATGGATGGAGTATACTACATAAAAGTTCGTGAATTAATAATGTAATCTATATGTAATCTATAACTTGTGTTACCCCACCCTACAGACTGCCCCAATACCTCCCCCCCCTGACCCTACAGACTGCCCCAATACCGCCCCCCACCCCCACCCACCTGTCCCCAATAGTGGCCAGACAGTTACCTAATCCTTCTCAAATTATGAATGAAACTTGCTCTTCTGAGGTCCAGGCATAATGATAAAGACAAACAAACCTGATCGGGATAATACCATTAAACCTGAAACCAAATCACCATCACGCGATCAAGAGATGGATATTTTGAGCTACACTTGTCGCCTCCCACCTGCAGCATTCTACCTGTGTTAGTCTGGGTTATAGAGGGGGGGGGGGCACCAGCATTCCTTATGTGATGTCTTACAGCAAAATGAGTCACAAGTTGAAAAAAAATAGATTTTGAGATACCATATCATTTGAAAAGTTGTGATCAAGTGGATTCCAATGATGGTAAACATTAGGTAATCTAAAAAGTATTTCTAAATTTTAAATTTTTAGACCAGGACCATACTGGAAGGCCTGGAATTTACTTTCCAGATGTATATGCCTCCTTTTTGTACAATGCTTAATTTTAAGTACAAATACATATAATGTTGAATTGAATTGGATTGATTAACATTGACAATTTCTCAGTATAATTTAGCCAATTGTACATAGATTTTCTGAAGATTTGACCCAATTATGATATTCATGCTAAAGTATTTTGAACCTCCTTTTTTTATATAAAATAAGAACTCTCCTCCAGAAATTGAGCCTCCTTTTGAGTTATATGAGAGGATTGGTAAAGGCAAATTGTATATTTTCTGATGCCCTGATTTTATGTAACATTGCGTAATATTACCAACCTAATCACGGTTATATGAATTATTAATCAACACCCATTAGGCCTAATTATAATTATAATATTTCCAAAATCGCTGATTATGTTAATGTCATTTCGAGGGATCATTGTCTAAATTGAGTCCAAATATAATAATCTAAAAAAAAATAGCAATAACGCTAGTATACTTGCAAACCAGGATCCAACCCTAGGTTACCTAATATTCTTATCACTACAGACCATGTTTATACTACGGATCATTGTACAAGGATGCTATATGCTACCTAATAAATCACTGTCCCACATATAGCCTTAAAGCATACCATACATTGTTCCTACCAGGGCACATGGGGTTGCTTCATATAGGTGCAGAAGGAGGAGCAGTTTGTACCAATGTCTATTGGCCATGTCTCACTCAATGCTGCTCACGTACCTAGCCTACATCCTACACAATTGTCAATCAGAGCGACCGGGCCTGCCGGGACAAAGTTTACATTTGACTCACAATTAGCCTTCTCGCTATTAAAGCTGTATTACCCCTTCCTAGACGTAACATACACTTTGTACAACTGTGGTGGAGGTGCTATTAAAGTTATAATACCTCCTCCTAGACATAACACACACTTTGTACAACTTTGGTGGTGGTGCTATTAAAGTTATAATACTCCCTCCTAGACATAGCACACACTATGTACAACTGTGGAGGTGGTGCTATTAAAGTTATAATACCTCCTCCTAGACATAACATACACTTTGTACAACTGTGGTGGTGGTGCTATTAAAGTTATGATATCTCCTCCTAGACATAACATACACTTTGTACAACTGTGGTGGTGGTGCTATTAAAGTTATGATACCTCCTCCTAGACATAACACACACTTTGTACAACTGTGGAGGTGGTGCTATTAAAGTTATAATACCTCCTCCTAGACATAACATACACTTTGTACAACTGTGGTGGTGGTGCTATTAAAGTTATGATATCTCCTCCTAGACATAACATACACTTTGTACAACTGTGGTGGTGCTGCTATTAAAGTTATAATACCTCCTCCTATACATAACACACTTTGTACAAATGTGGTGGTGGTGTTATTAAAGTTATAATACCTCCTCCTAGACATAACCACACTTTATACAACTGTGGAGGTGGTGCTATTAAAGTTATAATACTCCCTTCTAGACATAACATACACTTTGTACAAATGTGGTGGTGGTGCTATTAAAGTTATAATACCCCCTCCTAGACATGACACACACTTTGTACAAATGTGGTGGTGGTGTTATTAAAGTTATAATACCCCCTCCTAGACATGACACACACTTTGTACAAATGTGGTGGTGGTGTTATTAAAGTTATAATACTCCCTCCTAGACATAACACACACTTTGTACAACTTTGGAGATGGTGCTATTAAAGTTATAATACTCCCTCCTAGACATAACACACACTTTGTACAACTGTGGTGGTGGTGTTATTAAAGTTATAATACCTCCTCCTAGACATAACCACACTTGGTACAACTGTGGTGGTGGTGCTATTAAAGTTATAATACCCCCTCCTAGACATAACACACACTTTGTACAACTGTGGTGGTGGTGCTATTAAAGTTATAATACCTACTCCTAGACATGACACACACTTTGTACCAATTAAAGTTATAATACATCCTCACTTTGTACAAATTAAAGTTATAATACATTCTCACTTTGTACAAATTAAAGTTATAATACATTCTCCTAGACAACACAGACTTTGTAAGTAGGGACATTGGTGTTAAGAACTCTCCTCCTTCTTTGGAAGGATACCCACCTTCTACTTCCTCCTTACTATAAATACTCTCTGTTCTTTTATAAATACTCTCACTTGCCTTCATTTTCGTCGTTATTTTGCCTGCACCCCACTACACACTGTTTGTCCACCCACCCTCCCACATATTCTATAATTCTGCATAAAATGAATTTCATGACAGGTTTTATTCTTTTATACAAAATGATATCATCATCTCACATTTATTTATGTTCATGTACTCATCTAAATCAAACCAAATATACCAATGTATTTTAATCAACAAATAACAACTTTTTATGTACAATAAATTATCTATTAATGAAATACTTTATTTCCCAAACTTGCATTTCAATCAGAAAATCACTAATGTTGATAAAAACAAGTATCTCGAGCATTATAAAACAGGTAATATTAAAGGAGGTTTTGTGCATGTGCAGTAATGAATCAAAACAGGAAATGATTGAACTTTAAAACGCTCAAATGAAATACTTCGACGGACATGAAGGGCCAATTTTGGTGGTGACGTTGAGTTTGTATTCCATATTAATATCACAACTGCCTTGTTTTCCCTCTCCAAAACAACCTCTGGCTGTATTCCACGTTATTCCATTGTACAGGCCTCACCTTTCATCTTTTTAAATGTCTATTTATAGAGAGAATGGAACGAGGTGCTAATAATTGAATATTGATTGGACGGAATTGCGTAGCAATTGAGTCCAGTAAATATTCAATTACTAGTACCAAGTTCCATTCACTATTTATTATATGCCCTAGCATAGACACATAAAGTATCTAAAAGCCAAAGAAAACCCAATTAAATTTTTTATTGTACACATACAATAAATATTTTTATTACACCTTTTGAATTAAAACACATTCTTATACGCCCATGGTGTGTGAGAGTAGGGAGGCATATACAGAGGGAGTAGAAACAGCCCACTTCTTCAAGCGGCAGATGCATGACAGGTATATGGTCTGGCCACTGCATGCCAGGTGATGCGGTAGTACTGTTATCAGTAATAGTATGACCTATAGCCTAGGTAGTCTGATTGCCCTTTTCCAGCAACAGCATACCAGTGATACACTTATAAATAGTGCTAGTAGTAGTAGTGGCAGTACTCCCAACCCAAATAGTTGGGAGTACTGCTACTACTACTAGCACAGTTCATAGTAGTTCTTTCTATGTGTCTATTCATATATATATATATATATATATGTGGTGCCACAAGAAACACCAACTTCTATAAACTACTCGGTAAATTTCCATTTGTAATTCCGTGCAGTATGCACACACATATGCAATTATGCCCATTTAAATCTCCACTAGGTGGGGTTATTATTCAGATATTACTTCTTTTATTATTTCATTTTTATCTTCCATGTTAAGAAATACAGACACCACTTTTGCATTCATATCATATCAACCATATCACCCTTCTGTTAAATAAAAGAACAGAGTTGACACAAATTGGACTTGTTTCCTATTTGTAATACTTCTCCTCCTCAAACCCACCCCGGGTCATTACATATATATGAATATTGCATAGTAGTGAAGCACACTATTATTACAGCCTTTTCAATATATATAGACCTCCTATATACTTTGTATCCAACTGTCAATTGCCTTAGGAGGAGGAGTTAGGGAGGGGGAACGAAGGAGTGCTTGATTCCTTTTCTATAGTTGATTTCTTTTGCTTTTCGTCTTTCTCCTTCTCCTCCCCACATATTTTTCCTCCTCCCAACATCTCTTTCTCCCCCTTCGGAGAAAGAGAAAGGAGGGGTGTGAGGAGGAGGTGTTCTACATTATAGACCTCCTATAGTCTTTCTTTCTAACCCTCCCCATATGTTCCTTAACGCCTTGAACTGAAGGGGAGGACTCTCCAGGGAGGAGGGAGGGGGAGTCGCTCGCTTCGTTTCCTGAGCCCCTCGCTAGTGGATGTAAGTAGAGCACATAATTGAAAGAAAACAAGAGTCCCTGAGGTGGGTATTAGTGCCACCTTCTCACCACTAGATGGGGTGCTGTGCTTCCGGCCGCTGTATGCAGCTATCTGTGTGTGTTCAGCCAGCTCAGCTGTCATCCGGGGACTTTGGGAGGAGGACGAGGAGGGTGGTGGTGGGGAAAGGTGAGGAGGGTGATGGGAGGTGGTGGAGGAGGAAAATGAAAGGAGGAGAAGGGGGATGAGGAAGGGGAAGTGAAGGAGAAGCTGGAGGAAGAGAAGAGGCATTGGTGGAGAACGAAGGGAGAGGAGGAGGGTGGGTGGTGGAGAAGGGGGAGGAAGAGGGGGAGAAAGAGGGGAGGTAGTGAAGGAAGAGGAGGAGAGAAAGGATAAGAAGCAGAAGGAAGAGGGGGAGGTGGAGGAAGGGAGGGGAAAAGGAGTGGAGATATATAGTGGTGGAGTAGAAGGGAGAGGAGGAGGGTGGGTGGTTGAGAAGGGGGAGGAAGGGGGTAGGTGGAGGGGGGAGGAGGAGAAGGAGGGGAGGTAGTGGTGGTGGAGAAGGGAGAAGGAGGGGAGGGGAGTTGGAGTAGAAGTGGGAGGAGGTATAGATGAGGGGATATTTTTTAGGAGGAGGAGTTGTTGGGGGGTGGGGGGGTGGGGTAAGAAGGACGGGATGCGAGGACAAGGATGTCATAGAATAGCATTTATTAGACAAATTTATTTCATATTTACCCCTGCACATGGCCTGTTGAATTATAGGTCATTTTTTCTCTGAATTGGTCAATTGAAACACCCCCAAACTATTTGTCGCCACCCTCTCACCCCTAGCTACCCCTACCCCTAAGATGTTATGGTACCCCTCCCTGGCAGCCCTCACCCCCCCCCCCCCCCCCACCCACCTCCTGAAACCAGCTCATATCGCTCTAAACTACGAGACACAAACGCAGAGATAAAACAATCTCTTGGCAGCCGTAAAGACCAGTGAAATAATGAATTCAGCCCCTTTAGACGAAGCGCTGCGGAAGTATATTAATTCGTTACTTTTTACATCTTAACCGATGGTGAAATATGGCCATTGCAATGTAGCAATTAGACCGATAAGATCTGCGGCTCGTGCAGATGATGATGGGCCCTCCTTCTGTTAACAGCTTTTAATGGGCTTCAGAAGGAGAGGCCAGCCAGAGCTTGTGTTAAATCCCCAGGCAATGCGCTATGCCCTTTGGCAACAGACAGTGCTTTTCTGAAAAGCTCTGTCTCTCCTATAGGGCCCGTTGCATAACAAATCCTTACTTGAATTGACTTGAAAATATTCTTTATTTCGACTTGAATATTAGTTGTCCATTTCTGATTGCTCCGGTCTTCCAATGGATGCCAGATGCATTATTAAACAGATGTGTACAAAAATCAAATGTGTACTGAATATAATGTCCTTCGTTAGGTACTTTTCCTTGCTGTTCAAAGCACATGAAAGCAATCGGTGAGGAAACTTTAGGCACAGGATTTGCTATTTATATATAGTTTTCATGCCTACAGTAGTAATTTCCTACTTAATCAAGGAAAAATAAGTTAGCAAAGAACATCCCGGGGAACAAACAGTCTGGGTAGTCTAATAGCGGAACTCCACTATAGAAAAAAACGGCGCCAACAGGCAAAACGTGTCGCCGAAGTCCCTAAAAATTGTTTGCAACACTTTTATCCGGTGTCGGCGCGCAAAAATCACTAGTGGAACAGGGGTAAAATAGGTTGTTTGCAACAAATTTTCTTGTTGCCAACAATTGCAAAATATCTAACTTGATTAGATATTTGTTCCCACACTCCATTTGTCGGCGCTGTGCCTGGTCAGTGGAGGAGCTGTAAAAAAGTGTTGCAGCTAAATTTTTCGGCGCTGCAACAAAATTAGTGACCTTGACCTGGATGACCTAGACCTACAGCCAATCACAGCCATGGATACAAGCCTATGCCCTACATTTCAGAAACACAACACTAGCACGTGGGTGCCTAGGCGGCCAGTTGAAAGTCGGAATACGGTCTGATTCATTTAGCTGTCATATAAAATCTACTCATTGCAGATTCAAACGATTTTAGGGACATTATGCCCACACCTGTGTTGTATCACATTTAAAAGCTTTTTATTCTAGCATTTAGATTGAGTCAGTTACAGCGGGATGATTAAGATATGGAAGACTCAAAAATACTTTATTTGCCAAGTTATTACATTTATGGAGGAGGATTGAACAATGGGTTGACATGCTTCTGGACAAATTTCCAGGTCTTCCAGCAGTTACCAAGAAAGGGGACCATTTTAGTTAATTTAACAGAGGATAAAATACAGTCAAATGAAATAGAATATAGGCCTATATACTTAAGACTTTACAAGTTTTTATAGATAATAATACTTTTTTCATGAAAAAAAAAATAGTTGAGATTTAAGTCATGGTAGAGTATACTTTCTACATGTATGGGATCGTAGGATATGCTCAGTGTAAAACACTTGAAGTCAACATTTAAAGTAATATGAGAAAAACTTATATGGAATAGATTATCTACCTAATATGACGTTCAGACTACCTGTTAATAGTTGCCGGGATTCTAATAAACACCGAGGGCTCTATAATAACTGCTGGGGTAAGAATTAAGGGGATTGACTTAATAGCCGCCCCCAGCTATTATTGGAAGTTATAAGGTATGTCATGCAGATAGTTCTTTCTCTATTATTTTAATCGGGAGAAAATACACAAAGAATGAGTATACATGTATGTGTTGATCTTACAAGTATACTTATATTAATGTGACCAAGACATAGTAAAAAAGTAATAGTTGAATCAATAAAAAGAATATTCATTAGATTTAGAATCAAGTGACTGGTATCAATCGATTGGAAATAATATGCCCTAAAATTGGTTTTATTAGTGACAAGTAGATGTTTACCCACCAAAGGTAAATTTGGAATAAAACAATAACTTTTTATTAGAATAATAGAATAATTTAATAGAAGGTTGTGCTTACATCAATACCCTAATATGATTCACTAATCTCTGAGAATCATGGAGATATGAATTATAAATAGGGGATAAAAAATTATGACTGAGGGAAGACATCGGCAACACTTTAATGGCACTAGTGGAGGAGCATTCACAACAATTTTATATACGTCCCCAACACAATTTTCATGACGGCAACACAATCCAGCTAAGTGGAAGAGTGGCCCTGCAACAAATCTCAAGGTATATACAACACTTCCCAAAGAAATCGGCAACAAATTTAATCCTCCTCCACTGGCATTTTTGTTGCCGACATTTAAGGACCAGTTTTTTGTTGGCAACAAAAAATTCGTCGCAGCCGTTTTTTGCCGTTTTTCCCATAGTGGAGTTCCTGCATAAGGTAGTCTAAGTACAGTCTAGGCTCAGGGTCTCTTAGATCAGATAAGAATGCTATGTCAGTCATTGGACGCCTGCTAATGGCTTCCTGTCCCTGGAGTAGGCGTCCTAATGGGAGTCTAATGGCAGGAGAATTTCTTGTGCAACAGGCCCCTGGTTCCAAGCTTCCAAGAGGCGTTTACACTCTTTTCTCCTAATGGCCTTAGCGGACTGGTTTGTCAATGAAGTGCTCCTTAAAATCTAATCAATGCCTTCCAGTATTGTTATTTATTGAAGGGATGTTTTTTGGTAATAATGCGGAGATCCTCCTCCTCCAGAAATTCGTTTATTTCGGGATGTTGGCTGTTATGGTTCTAGGCTCAGAGTTCAAAGAGCCCCTCCAAACTGAGGGAAAGCCTCTCGCTCCAAACCGTAAAATTAAACTCTCATTAGGACGCCCACTCCAGGGCCAGGAAAGCCATTGACGCAGTAGGTGTCCAATCACTGATATGACATTCGTATCTGATCTAAGAAGCTCTGAGGTCTGAGCGTAGACTGGATAGCGAATCTCTTCAAGAAATAGCTAGAAATTCGTAAATTGTGTCCATGCTGGCTGTCATGTTAAGGCTATAGCAAGATCTACTATACTGTATGATGCTTTCCTCATGCTGTGACTCTAATTAAATTTGTATTTGTGTGCCTCAGCAGAGCATATTGTATTTATATAAAAAGCTGTATTGTATTTATATCAAAAGCTGCTTGATGAATAACAATTGGACGATCGCCTTTTGAAATAAATGAGTTAAAAAGTGTTTTCGTTTTGAGAATGAATAAATCTAAGTTCAAGATATAGGCCTATAACGTGAAGCTGCATTCTAACATAACACTATTACAACAAAATCCTACCGAAGTTACACATATTATGATTTATAGGACTGAATTTCTCAGTATTCTGCTACTGTCGAAATGTTAATACAGAAGTTGAAGTCGAATCGGCCGGGTGAAAACGGCCGCATGTGAGCGATAATAAAGGCAGCCACCACAGGAAAGGATTTGAGTGGGTTTCAGAAATATGAATTTGGACTGTTATGAAGTCCCGCAGCGAAAAACAACGAGGTGAAATCCTCCAAAATTTTGGTCAAATGACTTTCAAATAGGTAGGAAAAGAACAGAACAAGAAGTTTTGATTGATGTCAAGTGAGAAAGCAGCTTTAAAAACCAGGGCCAATCACTAAAATCTCCTTACAAGAGATTACACCTACCTGGATATAATTTCAGAGATGGTCTTTCTTTATAAGAAGACATGGTGAGGCATCAGTGCAACATCTTACACAGGTAACAGAAGTACCTATAGGTCAAAGCCTCACAATGTATACAATTTGAACTACAAACCTCAGACATCATCCAGAATTATATTGAACTAAACTCAGGTTTTAAAGTCAATTATTACACCTTTATAGTGGGTAATATGGAACCTCATATAGCCTACAGCATAAATAGTGAGTAATAAAGCCTGTGTATTACCCGCTAAACAAACCATTAATATCCATCGAATTTTCACTGTTCCCCATAAATATCGGGGAGAGTATAATAAATATAAAACTACCCTTGGTTGATTTCCAAGTTGCATTTTACACTTGGGTTACGCGATTTCATTCGCTATGCCTGTGTGTATTGGCAATTTTGTCTATTCATTTATTCATATCATGATTTTTTTCTCACTTCACCTTAATTCCAAACATATTCTCAGTATAGCAATTATGAAATGTGTCAGGTTTATTAGAAATTCCAAAAACTCCAATGATATTATATGTTGGTGCCTTGACCCATAAAAGAAGTGGAGATTGGAAGAAGAAAGAAGTGGAGGTTTGCGGACCTGTAATGTAGGTGATTGCATCACCTGGGGACAGGTACACTAATAGATGGTATTGCCTTCCTTCCCGCATCCAGCCATATTAAATTTCTTTTTATACCATTGACGTCTGTTCTTACATGTATATCATAAAGCATTGCTTCTAAATAACTTTCTCTCTTCTCTTCTTGAATTCATTAAGGTCAAACGAAATGAGAAGGTTTGCATGTAATCCAAATGAGTTGATAAAAACAGATTACAATCTTTTAGTGTAATTCATTGGAACAATAGGGGATTTGCATGTCCGCCATCTTGAATCTCGATTCGCATGGAATTATGGGAGTTGTATGTCAGTGTAATAACTATAGAAAACATGTTATGTTTAGCATGGAATATTTAACAATGATCTCATGTAAATAGGCATGTTTCCATATCACAGGATTTCATCTTTCCCATCATGCATTTGGTTTTCATACATCATATACATCATTTACACAATCTAAGATATTGGTGAAAAGATCCTTGCATTTTTCAATAAAAATGTTGCTGAATATTGTTATGTCAGATTTGACTGAAACCATCCCAGCATGCACAGTAATGAACATGCGCAATGAGACATGCAAATTCCCTATTTGAATAGGATAGCACTTTTTTTCCTAATGTGAATACTTGGCCTTTCAAATGAAATAATAAAAAATTATTTGTAACATATCTCCTCCTAACAGAAACATATATAGCAGAGTAGAGCTGCTATATTTTAGAAATATATGTAACAAAGGCAAGGAAAGAATATATGCATGGTCCGGACGACCTCTGTTTAAAAAGACCCCGATGTTTTTGTCAATGTATCATCACATATAAAAGGCACAAAAGAATTCTCAAATTTAATCTAATCTAAGTATGTAACAATATTTTGAACCTCATGTATGCCTTCAGTTGGGATCATTTAAGCGAATTGGTGAAGGCGAATTGTACATTTTCTAACGCTCCGACCCTTACATAACCATCATTCCATATTCCCTTTACATATGGGCTATTTAGATCTGAGAGAAGATAAGAACCAGTGCGTAGATAGAGCAGCATTCTCTCTTATCTTTCTTCTATGGGAAGCCCCCCTACAAGGCTATCAATTCTGGCAGAGAGCATCATTAGAGGATGAGTTCTTTACCTCACAATGGGCTTGTCACCCGCACTGTGCCGTGTAAAGGACTGGGTGGTGGTGGAAGAGATAAGTCAAAGGCTAAAGATGTTCCATTGAGGGCGGTGCTGATTATGTGCATGTTCCTTTTAAACCATTTCTGTACACAGAAACAAGTATCAGCGCCTGCATAAAGAAGATAGCAGCTGTGGACGTGTTCAGGAGGAGGAGAACGATTTCTTTTAGGAGGAGAAAGATTTCTTTTGGGGGGAGAGAGATAAATAAGTAGAGCGGTACGGGTTTGAGGAGGAGACGCAGAAACATTTTATTGTTTCAGTGAGTAAGGGTTTGTTTTTTAAAAAAAGAATCGACCTGATGGATGCAGTCCCAAACGTGTAAAAGCTTTCTTTTCTTTTTAATTATTAAAAACCGATCAGAGCGTGTAAGGTAAAGCCTGATTCTAGTAGAGCAGATCGTGCTTGAGTGATTTTTGTTGTTGTAACATTTCATTTTAATCTGTGGACATGCACATCTCGATTGCTAACTTTTCGTTCACCCTAATATTATCATGTTACTAATGAGCTTTCAAGTATTGCAAACAAATGTAAAACAATGTAACAGACTATACAGGTCAGATTGTCAGAAAATGTACAATTGGCAGCTCTACACATTTAGGGAATTCCGCTAAATTAGGCTGAAAGATGAAGAATACCGGGTATATTTGAGTATATTTGGTATCGCATTGATCTAAAGTATCAGTTCTGTTATGTTAAACTGCATTTTGAAGCTCATTTCTGTCTTAAATTTGGGTTATTTGAGATAATTGGTGAAGGCGAATTGTACATTTTCTGAAGATCTGACCCGTACAATATTTGACAGCTATATTGCTATGTTAATGTAATATTATTTGACTGTAATTATGCAATTTATGAATACCTTTAACATTTTATGTATTAATTATGATATAATTTTGTTGGAGGAGACCCAGAACACTCTTATCGTTTCTGTGAGTAAGCTTTACATATATTCTGGACATTGTGCTAAATTAGTCAGCAAAGTCCTTGGATGACCTTTGAAATGCAATGATATAATAATTATTATTTAATACAGTCTTGAAACTTAGTACATGTTTTCATATACAACATAAAAAAATGAGATCATTCCTACAAAGAGATCTTGTGAATAAAGCACTTTGAAAAATATCAACTTCGCCATTTATGACTAATTGTCTATGACACATCACATACGGCGGTATATGGGTCAGATTTTCAGAAAATGTACAATTCAACTTCGCCAATCTTCACAAATAACCCAAATTCTAGACGAAAATAAAGTTCAAAATACAGTTCAACCTAGCCAAACAGATTGCTAGAATCAATGCAATGCCAAATATACCCGAATTTAACTAGTATTGACCAAATTGCAGCCTAATTTAGCAGAATTCACTGAATGTATACAGATGCCAATTGTATATTTTCTGAAAATCTGACCCATATAGATCAGAGATAACATCCTCCTCCATCTCTCAGGTTTCCACTGTAGGGCTTTTATTCTATATCACATAGGCCTACTACAATGGGAAGCAGGGGAAGCCATTGCAAACAGATGGGATGAAAGAAGACAATTTTGTGAGAAGGTCTAAAAGACACTAGATAAAACCCATTATGTGGACGGCACAATCATCCTCTGGTTGTAAAAACAGTTTAATGTTTGTCGTACATTTGAAAGCTGCATTGTCAACTATTATGACAAACGAAATCTTGTCAAATTTACTCATATTATGACGTACAGCACTGAATTTATGACTTACAGCACTGAATTTATCAATATTCTGCTGCTGTTATATGCTAATAGGCCTACAAGAATTTGAAGTTGAAAAGGTGGAGAGAAAATGGCTGCCGGTGAGCGATAACAAGTAAAGTCATCGCAGGAAAGCAGTTTAGTGGGTTCTCAAAATATAAATGTGCAGTTTTATATGAAAAAAAAATCCTACAGGTTGCAAAATCAACCAGGCAAAATCGTCCAAAATTTGACTTTTAGACAAATGACTTTTAGATGGGTTCGAAAGGAACAGGGACAAAAAGTAGAAAATATTTAGTTTTTGGCTGGCGTAGGCTAAACTGAGAGTGCACCTTTAAATCACTAATCTAGTAGCCTATATCATAATCATTCTTTTACATAAACATCTGCTTATTATGTTTGCTGTCGTGATGCGAGATTGCCAACGGGGGGGGGGGGGGCATTTTTTCAACAGTTTTTATTAAGGAATTGTTCGAGTAAAATCGTATATAGGCCTAACCCTGCTTCTACACATTCTTTCTGCTGTCCTGTAATTGTTAAACATAACATCAAGCCTAATTCCAGTTATGTATTAGATGAGAACTTCTGCATAGTGAAGAAAAAATATTGAATATGAATAAGAATTCATAAGGATGAAAAGATGAAACAATTTAGTACGAAATCAGTTACAACATTATACAGTTGTTACAGGTCGGCGTAGGGTAGCCTACCAAGTGATATATTTATTGAAGTGATATTTTTTTATTTCCGTTTTGGAATATTAACCTTATCAGTATTTCGGATATTGGGACACTGTTCCCTAAGAAACGTAGAGTTTACTTCATATTTCAGTCATTTCCGACAAATAATTTTTAAACTAGAGAATTTACCGAATTTTCTCTGCATTGAATGTGATATAGAAATATCGCTCAGTCTTACATGTATTCCAGATTGACCAGACAAAATTAGTGAGCCCAATGAGGGACTCAAACCCTCGACCCTCAGATTAAAAGTCTGATGCTCTAACGACTGAGCTAACCGGGCGCTCTGTCTCTGGCCCCTCAATGAGTCGATTAATAATTGATCTATTGAGTCACAGTCGTACATATCTCTGTTTCTATAACAGCAAGTTCTGTGTAACATGCATACATACACAATCTCTCTATCGTCATAAACTTATACACCTTTGTTTTGATTCTTGGGTGGTTTGCTCTTTTTCTAAATATTGTGCAAAACACGTAGGCCTAACAGCTTTCTCATCATGATATATATGGGTCAGATTTTCAGAAAATGTACAATTGGCAGCTGTACACATTTAGCAAATTCTGCAAAATTAGGCTGTAATTTGGTAATACTAGGCAAATTCGAGAATATTTGGCATCGCATTGATTTTCGCAATCAGTTTGGCTAGGTTGACCTGTATTTTGAACTTTATTTTCGTCTGAAATTTGGGTTATTTAAGAAGATTGGCGAAGTTGAATTGTACATTTTTTGAAAATCTGACCCATATATGTAGTGAATCTACGAATGGTTCGATCTCACAAGACAAATAAAGCCAACAAAGAATTGCCAAACAATCAAACTGCTTTATTACTTGCTGCACAAGTGTCCGTAGCAGCCCAGATGCTTTGGTGCCCTTCTTGCGTCACCAAAGCCACACACAGTTGGTAAAGGTGGTAACATCTCATAAGCGGACAACATATGTCCGTGAACAATCATATGAGAGTGTAAATACGGGTAATGAGAACACAAGTGCTTATAAGAGAGTACACAAATAGCATAAGGCCTAAGATAGTTATAGACTGTAGTAGAACAGTGGCATACACCAGCTGCACCTAAGGCAGTGATTAAAAGGACGGACATTGAGGGGCTGTTGATGCACAGTTTGCCTATAATAATACACCATTGTGACCAATCTGTGTACCAGCAGTTCCTCAATGTCGGTCAATAATGCTTTGATAGGATAATAATTATGATTTACTAAAGGATCGACCTTCTTCACACTGTACAGGTCTTACAGGAGGTCCTCATCCACTGTACATAACAACAGCAATAGCAAAAGAGTGTAGGCTTCTTCTGATGGACATGTTTTTTAAACATCTGTTGCACAGGTTTTGGTCAATATCTAATTTCTAATATGAGTCAAGTGGATATATATTTTATATATGGTGGAAGTTACTGCCTAAATGAGTTGTGACATCCTTATAAGTTGCCTTTCTTGACTAGTTATAGGTTCATTTATCACGTCTTTTTGATTTCATGCCTAATAATAATTTTGGGTCTTCCAATTTTTAATTCGTATGGAAAACAACACATCGACTGTGTTACATTAGGTTTATAGTGTAAGTCTCTGTGGGCTGTTAGGCCCAGGTAAAATACGGTTTAACTGTCCCAGTGTACCTGTGTGAGAACACACAATTGTGAAGATGAATGAAACTAGTTCAGCAAATGCCATTGATCTGATAAGATTTCGCTGGTGAAATCTTTATCAGGGGATTCTCGTTTTACTCGATGGAAATCTGATGGCGGTGTGGGATATTGTTAAAGTGAGGAGTAACATTAGTCCTCTGTCTAGGCAGGATAGATGTATGCCTCTTATTCATCTAGCAAAACACATTTTCTCTTTTTAAAGGTATAAACCACTGTTCAGCTGAAAAAGGAACTGAATACAATATTTTGCTTTAACTGGGTCAGATTTTCGGAAAATGTACAATTCAACTTCACCAATCCTCTCAAATAACCCAAATTTCAGATGAAAATAAACTTCAAAATACTGTTCAACCTAACCAAACAGATTGTTAGGATCAATGCAATGCCGAATATACTCGAATGTACCGAGTATTGACCAAATTGCAGCTAATTTTGCAGAACTAGCTAAATTATGTACAGCTGCCAATTGTACATTTTCTAAAAATCTGACCCAACTATGCCTGGTTAAAGAGCATGGTTAAGTGAATGCAAAAAATATAAGACATGTCACCTGTTTACTTTTCATTTTTCTATAGATCAAAAATATGGAATAAAGTTTTTCCTTAAAAATATATGCATCGCGGGCATGTGGATTTACCCTCACATGCAAAATAAACAAGGGGTCACCAGTTTTTTTTTAAAAATATCATTCGGCTGAATTCGCATCCTGGTGAGTTAAAAACGGGAACATTGAAGATCTTCAAAACTAAATAATACCTTTCAAACTATGTGGATACCCTGTTTTCTCATGCATGAGGGCAAAACTATATGTCAGCTAGATATGTTAATTCAGAAAAGATTTCTCTTTAAAAATGTGATTCATCTGTCTGAAATCTTGGAAAAACTGCGAAAATATCCTTTTTCCCAACTGACTTCAATTATAAAATTCAGTGGTCCTTAAAATGAAAAAGAATTGTGGTGAGATCCCATTTTTGGGATTTCGGTTTTCATTCGACCTTGTTCTTTCTCAGGACAAAGTTTGAAAATAATACCGTGACTCCTTTTTTAAGTATCAACTAAATACTAGGCGCCAGGATGCTAACACAGCAATGTTACCATTATGCACCAGTATTTTCATGTGTAACAGTGTTCTGCGAAGTGGAATAGAATACATGGATTGATACCAATGCTAACTATAACCCTAAACCTAACCTGAAATTTGTGGTCCTAAGTCAGTACAGGTAGTAGCATACCCCATTAGCATCCTGACGCCTAGTATTTAGTTGATACCCCTTTGTTATGCATTAGTTCCCTAAACTCCCACCTGCAGCAGGGCATATGACTTTGGTCTATCGCTTTAAAGCTGTACTCTCAGTTAACATCAGTCAAAAACTAAAGATTTTCTCATTTGTGTTTTGATTCTTGTTCAACAAATTCTTGCATAAATGTATACCAGCAAATCATAATATAATGAGTAAAATTGGTAAGAATATTTTTGTCAAGATAGTTGAGAATGCATTTTTAATATGAGCAATATATCTTTTTCGTTAGTTTTCTTAGTCATCTTTAGACTTTTATTTTTAAAATAACCTGCAGCAAAAACAACCAGACAAAATCCTCCAAAATTATGGTCGAAGAACTTAAGATATGTTTGAAAAGAACAGCACAAAAGATAGAAAATCTTTTGTTTTTGACCGATGTTAACTGACAGTGCAGCTTTAATGTTCTGCTGGTCCTATAATTATGGCCTTTCCATGCATTCTGGTACTGATTATGGGCTAGTGTGAAATTGAAACAAAAGTGTTATATCATATTATGCAATCATTCCAAACAATGATTAACCACATTACACATTACACATTACACAACCACATGTGTTGTGTTGCGTGACCCATGTTTTTCCGGCTTATAAAGGAACTCGCCAGCTAAAGCTGTCTCATTCATTTATTAGCAGTAAACCATGGCTCCACCCATTCTGCTTCACAGCTTTTTAGGCCTATGTAAAGTGTATGCCTCAGTGCGACCTGCACATAAAAAGCAGTCCATTCATTGGTCAGGCTACAAGCTTTCCTACAGGGGCATAGTGCGCGACTGCATACTGCAGACACTGTCAATCACCATAGATTTTAATTTGATAAGTAAAGCTATATAAAGGCATATACAGCCTATGTACCAATATATATTGGATATTCTTGCAATAAGGACTTTTTAGAACTGTAAATTACAATCTTCACTATGAAAATAATCCTTACATCGAGCAGTTGTTCTACTGTACATTCCCAATTGTAAAACATATATATAATTTACATCTTACAGTGCAATTCTGCAAAATCGCAATGTAAAGAATTAGGATGTAACAAATAAATGGTACTTTTAATTAATTCAACAATTGTCAATAGTGTGCTCACCAAGATATTATATTCAGCATAATAAAAGTTCCCAGTGCTTCCTTAACAGTGCGTAAAAACCCACCACAAAACTACCCTCAAGCATCTAGGCTACTTTAAGCTACCCATTATTCGATGATACTCCTTCCCCACATACAATACAAAATATGATACAAAATGTGATGTGATGTGATACAAAAACTTCTTGTGTTATGCCTGTAATTAACACACAGCATACTAAGATGAAATAAATTATAAGAAACTATGAACTTACTACAGCCGTGAAAAGCCACATACCTGACACTTCACTCACCTATAATTGGCATTTCACACTCACCTGTCGCTCATTACACCCATCTCTCCCTCCCTGTATTCATAAACCCCTCTGTGCTAAAACCAAACATTGTCAATTGTGCATTTTTAGCACTAGAGGGTGCTACAGGCAAGCCTGTCATTATTACTAATTCTTCTATATCAAAAGCACAACCTTGACAATTTTGACATAATATACACTATTGGAATTAGCCATTATATATCTTGAATTGTTTTCGGTGATATTCTTCTATATTTTGTCTTTGTAATCATTTGTGGGCAATTGTAGAGGATGTGCGATCAAAACACCCCCAATCATTTCCATATCTACATGTAGTGTACCCCCAATGGGTCTGCCAACTCCACAACCAACAACCTACACCACACAAAGAGACAATGATAGATACCTACACTGTCTGTTGACACTGTCTGTGGAGACTGTCTGTGGCAAAATGATGAATAAATGAATGTCTTTCTAAGGATGCTCTAACAGTGGTTATACAATTGTTGGATTCCTCAGCAACTCTAATTGGATAGTCTTTTCACTTGTATGTTCATTAAAAACTATTCATAACTTAATGAAAATTTCCCCTAAAACGAGCTAAATATCATGCATATAATGAGCATTTTGATGCACTTATGATATGCTGTATTGAATAAGATTGCTATATATAGCTTTATAGTACACATATTACTTATTAGTACTGTGTTGTGATGTGCTACATTGTAGTGCTTTCTAACCTGCTACACTGTTGCCTGTGAAACAGCGCGACAAGTAGTAATCAAAAGAACTTGTGAAGGGTGCATTTTCATGCACAACAGGTTGTGCATTAAAATGCGGTGGCCCAGTGCGAATGTGCGCAACGGGCAACCCATCCATTATCCTTTAAATATCATGTCAGTCGGATCCCAGGATCTAATGCCTCCAGTCCCTATTATTTCTTCTTCTACAATAGCTCTACAATATTCTATATATAAAGAGAATGGAACGAGCCGGCAATTGATAATCGAAAATTAATCGAAATCGAAAATATGGGCATACAACTTGATGTGTAATCACAAATGTATTATGTGTAAATCTGAAAAAAGTAGCTGACTTGGTGACAAAGTAGTAATGAATCTCTACAAAGTTATAATCAACTTAATTATAACATGCCATTAGAAAAAGCTGCCATTTGCCTGATTGCCTGAGACAGTCGGCCATATTGGTATACTACTCACCCCTGACCAGGCACAGCCCACACTTTCACTGCACTGCTCAAGGCTATATCAAGCTTATGTGGGCAATTATTTTGCTAAATTTGTTGGTAAAGAAATAGGTTATGAGCTAATCCAAACCCTCAGTTTAGTCGACACCAAATTCCCCATGAAGGATTTGTGGTTGTTGCTAAAATTTGAGTGAGTAGTGCAGTCAAAGTGTGGGCTGTGCCTGGTCAGGGGTGAGTAGTATACCAATATGATGTAAGACCACAAAACGGTCCACTATACCTCAGATAGCATGGACACATAATACCTACTGCATCCCCTCCCCCTAATGGTACACTTCCCCCCTACCCCCGCCCCCTGGCGATACATCTCAGACAGCCTGGGCATATAGATAATACAATGTTGAACAGGCAACTACAGCAAGGAGGTGTGATAATGGTCAAGGTAGTTGTGCTCTGAATTACAGTGGTCAGTCCGACAGCCTGACAGATGTACTATGTACCAGAGCGACAATAGGGGACTTGCATGAGTCACTGGCCATGTCAGTCATATTGCATGCTGCGATTGATTCAATTTATATGTAACACTCAATTATTTGGCACAAAATATCATAAGGTTTTGTATTAATATCCACTGAAAGTGTAGCGTTTAGCTATATCCTTATTTCTGAAATTCAAATACTTGATGGGAAAGATGAGGACCTGTGTTATTACATGGATACTTCCATGGAAACATTGATGTATATTCTATGCTGAATTAACCTGACATGTATAACTATACAACTATAAGATATCGAAATATTTAAAAAAAATGTGAACGGCAAAACCGACTGTTGGACGGCCCTTTACTGGAGAATCTGTCACCTTACTTTTTTCGATATAATAGCTAAGAAGTAATAAAAATTCAATGGAAATTAGCAATGAATGTAGCTGGTAATACACAGGCTTTATTATACCTGCTTTGTGTGGTATGAGCATCAATGCTGTAGGCCTATCATGTGGCGATCCATATTAGCTTGTATGGAGTGCCATTGGGTATTTATTATACCTTTCTAGAGGTTGGTATGATACGCCCATAGGCTTAAGCACTGAGCGTCATATCAAAGAGAGCGGGTAATACGGCCACCGTATTACCCGCTCCCCAACGTATTACCCGCACCTAATGAACAAAATAGTCCCGATCGTTTTTTCTATATTTTTATTTAAATAATTCCTTCTGCAAAAAAAATACACATAATCTAATCGAGCATGATTAATGGGAAATAAACGATTAACTTATTTTCTCTATTTAGTTTATGTTATAATCGATCATAGGTGTAGGTAGAAACTAACCACCGCCGAAGGCGCTTGTGAGAGCAGGCAACTATCGTATAGATCGGCGTGCTTAGTTACGGTATTGAAGCTATCACTGGGAGCGGTCACGAAAAAATCTGATCAAATAAAGGAAATAAACTAAAATCCTTTCATAATTATCAAAGTGTACCTGTTACCAAAGCATTAGTTGAGTTTTTAAAAGATGTAAAGCTGCGAAAAGGCAACAAATTGATTAAAAAACGTGAGCGATTTTCCTGCACAGCACATGTTTTGATTTTGCGAAGCTTAGCCTTAGGCTCTAGGCCTAGTCGGCGAAAAACGCCGAGTTCAAACGCAAAAAGTACAGGAATTTGAATATCAAACTGAACGACATTTATTAAGTAATTTAAATCATATCCATGTCTTGATAATAGTAATACACCGAAAATTAACCGAAATAACGATTCAAAATAGAACTACATTCTGCTGGACTTGTCACAACCCGGCAGGCCAACGCGCATTGATATGTACTGATTGCAAAGACCCGGAACTATAAACAAGATCCAGGTGGGAGGGGCAGCGTAAACTGCATGTTTTGCCATCGATTTTCATCGAATTCCAACCATTTTCCAGCTAAAATGTCGAAAAATGTATCGTTCCAACCTCTATTAAGGTGATAATAAATGCAAAAGTGCATTCGGGACGATCTGTCGTCCCATATTTCCCTTGGGCTACGTGATTTTTGGTTCGTTCGCTACGCTCACTCACCGAAAATCACTACGCCCTCGGGAAATATGGGCCGACAGATCGTCCCTCATGCGCTTTTGCCTATGTATTACATACTGATTTATCAATTCATTTGTTATATTTACCTTCTTAATACTGTTTTCCTTGACGAATTATCAGAACAATGTCTGAAGACTTTCGAAACATACAAGTGTTACGCCGCCAAGAAGCGCCACGTCATGAACCAACCAAATTACGTTATTTGGGTCACGTGCTTCCATGACAACCCATATCACATTGGTATGCGATTTGAATCATCAGATGGCACCCCTGTATCACTTCTTAGAAATCACATATATGTTAACCTATACTAATGTTATGGGTATATGGGTCAGATTTTCAGAAAATGTACAATTCAACTTCGCCAATCCTCTCAAATAACCCAAATTTCAGACGAAAATAAAGTTCAAAATGCAGTTCAACCTAACCAAACAGATTGCTAGAATCAATGCAATGCCGAATATACTCGAATTTACCTAGTATTGGCCAAATTGCAGCCTATTTAGCACAATTCACTAAATGTGTACAGCTGCCAATTGTACATAATATATTATTCTGAAAATCTGACCCATATAGCGCGGGAAAGACCACGCCCCCCTCATTGACCACGGGCGCACGTGACGTGAAATAAATGCCCTATTGCTAGATGCACATGCGCAAGACTACTCCCAGATGATGGCGGTAGGGCTATATCATGTGCACCTAGCAATCACCACCTAATACTAGTGTGTATAACTACCACGTCTTACAGCATTTCTCCATTTCCTCCCCCTCCCTCCCTCCTCCCCCTCCTCCGTCATACTCCAACCCATTCATCACTCCAGCACCCCTGGTGGTGACAGAGAGACTTAGTAATGCATCTCCAGGCAGGGATCTACATTATGGGAGGTGTGTGTAGGGGGGGGGGGGGTCTGGTTGTAGTCCTACATACCTTTAGTTTTCTATATGAGATCATTTATGATATGGGCATTGAATCGGGCGAGGGGTTATCCCATATGGATTAATTGTAGGTGTTATACCACCTGTGGTTTAATGGGAAGTAGTCATTCAAATATATCAAATTAATATTCAAAATGTAAAAACAAGTAAAAAATCAACATGTATAAAGTTCTTCAAAAGAAACAGTCATCTTATCCTAGTTTGACAAACTCCTTTTTTTTTAAAAAAATCATTTTTTTTGTCTACTTCGAGATAAAAAGATAAAAATAAAAATTGCTGATGTAGAATAATGCGTCCTACAGACAGTCTAGAGCGCTGAGAAATATTGCATTGATGTGATCCAATGTCAAAACCAGTGATTCAGTCTAGGCTCAGATTTGAGAGACTCCCTTCAAACTGAGGAAAAACCTCCCGCTCCAAACCGCAAAATGTATATTTAATCCCATTAGGATACCTACTCCAGGGCGGGGAAAGCCATTAGTGCAGTAGGCGTCCAATTACTGACATACCATTTTCATTTGATCTGAAAGGTTCTAAGCCTGGATTAGAGTGCAGGCGGACTTGTAAACCTCTCATACAGAGCAGGCAAGTGCTGTTTTACTGTTAGTCACTGCAACGAGAATAAATTCAAAAGAGTGTGAACTCATGAGTCGGCAGAAAGATGTAACAAATTTCCCCATCTTATCTTGGAATCTGATGGCCCAGGCGGTCACCCCTTTCATCCGAGGTTGTTTGTAAGTTCTTAAAGGGCCTTCAGTCTCCCCCCTCATTTTCTGTTTTGGAGGTGGAAGTGAAGTTTCTTTCATTATTGTTTAAATATTGCATGAATCTGATTTATAAGTTGACAATCAGGTTCAGAACATCTATAGCTCGGGCCCTGTACACCTGATTTGTGAAAATAAAATAAAACTGAGCAAGTATCATGAAGTAATTCATTTGGTGACTAATTTTTTTTCCAGTTTTTTCCATTTGATCATATGATCCGATTTGATTTGAAGCACATAAAACATATCAATGTGTAGCCTAATGATTTCTCCATCCATGGTCTCATGGTAATTATTCAAATCAGATCGGAACAATGTTAAATGTGGGGATATTTCCATTTCTCTGTATAAATTAATGAGTTGAAATTTGCCAGAACATGTGGGTTCTATGGCCTTTTATGGCCTTTTATGGTCCTTTCCCCGATTTTCTCCACCAGACCCCTTACTGTGGTTCCCAGCAGGGTCAAACAAGCTCGGGTATAGCATCGGACATAGTCCTCACTCTCCTGTTCCAAACTCGTTGGTCACTGCCTTGAACAGTCTGGGGCTAAAACAACCATAGACAGAGACTAAAACGATTAATAAGACCCATTTCGGGCCTGCTGGTGCACTGCTTATGCATAATCGCTTATACACCGAAGAATGCACCAGCAATGTCGGTCATTACTCCTTTATTCTATTAGAGGTGCCATTTGGTATGAATATGATGCAATACAATATGTGATGTGTTTCAGGAAAATGAGTCATAAGTCGCAAAAAATAGATTTTGAGATACCATTATATTTGAAACGACGAGATCAAGCCGATTCCAATGATAGTAAACAGCCTAAACAAAGTATTTCTAGATTTTAAGTTTGATATTTTCGTTTTTGAAAAAAAAAATTTCCAATATTTCTGGGGGTCATTAAATAGTAAAGTAACTAAATGAAGTCCATATGAGGACCTTTAAAATGAATAGATATATTACATAGATTGTCTTGTAATTTGATACATCGATTGACATAACTATAAGTGACACACTCTCCAAAAACCAGAAGATTCCAATAATGTGATCTTGTGAAAAAAAAAACGATTTGAAAAATATCAATTTTGCGACTTATGACTCATTTTCCTGAAATACATCACATATGATTTAATCAGTCTATAGTTAAGGATACCTCATGCGACTGGGCATTCAAGTAGAGACTGAATAATAAATAATGTAACAAAGTGCTCCTCATGTAGCGATAATATAAGAAATGAAATTGTCTGCTGCCAATATCCCTGCACAGAAATAAGACACTATTCAATCATATGATACTTACATGATTCTTACTCGGTAATATGATATTTGACGTTTTATTGGACGAGTTTCTGGATATTAATAAATTCGATTACAAGCTCTGAGTCCCATTAACTAGTTTCGATGCCCTCAGCCCGAAGTCCATTCGGTTGATCCGAACTGCACCCATACAATCAGTTTGGGGTTCCATGGTTACATGTAATGACCTGGTTGGTGCAGTGTCTCTTAAAAATGGTGTCATCTCGAGCTGCGCAACTTACAAATTGCGTCGTCTGGAGCCACCTCAAGCTCAAGTTTGGTCTAAACACATTAGATTATCTGGCTTCTGATGTGTCTTGATCGGTTTGACCCCAGATCTAGCGTGCCATTTTCTACAAGTGTAGGGTTAGTACACCCTGGCCCCTTCCATTAGATCAGTGCATTTACATCCATCTGCCCCCCCCCCCCCACTACACCCCTAATCTCTAAGACATTTCTGGGTCTTCCTCTTCTTCCAGCCCGTGTCAGCCCCAGCTGTTGAGTGTTGAAACACGAGGTGGTTGCAGACACAGATGGAGGAGGCGGAGGGAGGTGGGGCTAATCCCATGGAGTATTGTCTTAGCACCAGGTGGGTGGTGGTGGGCTAATACCACACGTTGGAGGTCCCCCCCCCCCATCCCCCTCCCTCGGTCCCTCCACCCCAGGCACTGCTAGGTCAGCAATACTTGAGGACAGAGAGAAGATGATGACACAGGATTCAATCCTTTTATTGTGGATGTACAAGGAATGAAAATCTTATAACCTGTACTCTTTACAGGGATTACTCCTATTTCCATAATTATATGGGTCAGATTTTCAGAAAATGCACAATTGGCAGTACACATTTAGTAAGTTAGCCACCATTTTGAATCTTGATTCGCATGGAATTATTGAACTAATGGTACAGTATAAAATCTATAAAAAAAACCATGATATGTTGTCCATGGAATATTTATCAATCCTCTTATGTCAATATCCATGTGTTATACATAACATTCCATAACATACATTTCCATAACACAAACCTCCATCTTTCCCATCATGCATTTGGTTTTCATAGATCATTTATAAAAGCTATGATATTGGTGAAAACATTCTGGCAATTTTCGATAAAAATATTGTCAAATATTTGTATGTCAAATTTCATCAGAATCCATACCAGGATGCACTGTAACAGACAAATCCCCTATTGAAGTATTCTCTAATTGTACCTAATCTATAAGTGGGTCAGATTTTCAGAAAATGTACAATTCAACTTCGCCAATCTTCTCAAATAACCCAAATTTCAGACGAAAATAAAGTTCAAAATACAGTTCAACCTAACCAAACAGATTGCTAGAATCAAGGCAATGCCAAATATACTCGAATTTACCTAGTATTGACCAAACTGCAGCCTAATTTAGCAGAATTTACTAAATGTATACAGATGCCAATTGTACATTTTCTGAAAATCTGACCCAAGTCATACCAGAGGGAGTCAAGGCTAAAAGTATCACTATACGCCTCAATCCAGAACACATCAATATTTCTTATTTATATTGGCCACTGGCGATAGATGATGGTATATTTTACCCCAGGCGTTGTATATAGATTCCCGGATGATAAAGTGGACTGTATATTATGAGCGATGAGGTGTTTAGACCTGACTTTAACGGCCGCCAGTCCTGTCACATGTGATATGTCACAGAGAAAGGTGATGTGTCACAGAGAAATGAGTCGCAAAAACATATTTTTTCAATGAATTTCCCACACAATCCTTTTGTAGGAATGCTCTCATCTTTAGGTTTGTTATAATAGCGCTGTTGGCAATGGTTAGCGAGAAAACGGAGCAACGGGCCTCCTGAGTGCTAAAAACTAACCTAAAAACTATGTGAAAGTTTTCAATCTAATAAGGGCACACCTTTGCTGCTGTTTGACCCATGTGACGTACTTGGTGGTGAGGTTTAGTGACATGTGACTGATGTGATATTAAAGGATTAAGGGTGGTCTCCACTGGCTGCGGTAGGCTCTGTGGTATGCTCTGTGGTGAGCTCACTGCAGCCAGTGGAGACCACCCTTTAATGAGTGATATTAAGGGATTGCTGGTGCACTATTTGGTGCACAATCCCGAGACGACGCTGAGGGATTACGCACAAACAGTACATCACTATACCCGAAATGCAGCTTATTAATCCTTTTAGTCTCTGCCTAAGGTGATTATAGCTCTTCAAGATCGTTCATGACAGTGACTGACACAAAAAGGGGAGAGGGGGCGGGTGCTTATTATGGCTATGACGTTATACATAATTCTATTCCTGCCAATATCACAATAACAGTTTTATTGGAAAAGGGATCAGCATAGCGTCTTATACTACGAAAAGCAACCCAGTAATGTATCAACATTGTTTGATGTGCGTCATTGATATATATGTAAAATGATGGCCGTAATAGTAATAAAAAAATACTGTGATGGAGAAGAGTCGTCCTGGAGGCCCCTTATAGGCCACCTTCTACACATAACTGGAGATTATTAAAATAAAATATCAAGATGGGCCTTGAACAATATAAATACATTGGAACATGAATTCGCAATATTCTAAGTGGCTGAATCCAACGAATATATGCAAGAACTGATTTATGATGTACCTAATGGTCTAAAATGGAACATTTTCAAGACATTTATAATGGACTTTCCCATAGGTAATTCCGGTGGTTTGGGTGGCTGGGCTGTTATAATGTGCATTGCACTATGTATGGGCCAGATTTTCAGAAAATGTACAATTGGCCGCTGTACACATTTAGTAAATTCTGCTAAATTAGGCTGCAATTTGGTCAATATACTAGGTAAATTCGAGTATATTCGACATTGCATTGATTCCAACAATCTGTTTGTTTAGGTTGAACTGTATTTTGAACTTTATTTTCTTTTGAAATTTGGGTTGTTATTTGAGAAGATTGGCGAAGTTGAATTGTACATTTTCTGAAAATCTGACCCATATGATGGTATGGTAAAATCAAAATTACTGTTATAGACCTCGTAACTCACTCTAAGTGTAATTTGCATTGCATGATATACGATTATTTTATCAGACTACTATGACAGACATTACAGAGCCTCAAATACATATAAGTTTATGCACCAACCCTTTAAACCACGATCGCATGTATCATATATAATGGGTCAGATCGTCAGAAAATAGACAATTGGCAGCTCTACACATTTAGTAAATTCTGCTATAAAATTAGGCTGAAAAATGATGAATACCGGGTATATCTGAGTATATTTGGTGTCGCGTTGATTTATACTACCGGCTTTGCCATGTTAAACTGCATTTTGAAGCTCATTTTTGTCTGAAATGTGGGTTATTTGAGAGAATTAGTGAAGGGGAATTATCCATTTTCGGAAGATCTGACCCATATAATAGTGCAATGGACCTGTGCTATACACAATCACCATATCCCATTCTAGATGCGTTGTTTCTTATAAAATGCGTATATAATAAAGACGAAGTAATACCGAAAGCGCTGCTGTCGCTGTACGATCTTCACCACCACCTTATTCATATTCATTTGTTTCACATCTATTTGCCGGGCGCCTTTTCTTCCATCTAGTTTCTTTTTACAACGATCCATCAGTTTAGTTCATCCAAATTACATATCATCTGTCTCTCCTGTCTAGTGTTTCCCGTACAGAAAATAAGAAAGTAACAAATGGTCCACTCTAGTTTTATGAGACAGTGGTGAAGGAATAGGAGAAGAAGGAGGAGAAGGAGGAGGAGGCACAAGTAGCCTAGAGCAAACATACAGCCCATTTGGTCGCCGTACATCTAGAATGTCTCGGGAGACCAGCAGTTTTTGCCAGTAATCCCACCAATTGTTTTTCGCCAGCTGTCATCTGAGGCTGTCCACAGCTGCGGGGTAAGCGTCTTGCATTTCTAGCCTGTCTGGCTCTCAATGGTGCTGAATGTGAGGTATGGGGGGGGGGAGCAGAAAACATTCTCTTTTAAAATAACTTAAAGCTACACTATCAGTATCAATGGTCCTGGATGTGAGATATGGAGGGCAGAGGAGGGGGGTATGGAGTGGTAGGGGTCGGGGTGGCTAAAACCCCTGTTATGTTTTAAAATAATGTAAACTTAAAGGTGCCCTGAGGGCCCTCTCTCATGATCGTGTTTTTTCAATTATCCTTGCTAGACCCACTTATTTAGGACAATGCCAAAAGAGCTGGCCTTGCGAATATCCTAGGATTCCAGTGAGTAAAGTTGGTGTTGGATAGACTGATTTGGCTAGTATAGAGTATACGGTGGCGGTGGAGTAGCGTCGAGTAGCGTGTGTGCAGTGGAGTGGCTGCATGGTTGTCCTAACGCGTGTCCTAAAGTGCGTCCTAACTTAGTCCTTTGGCCTCTCCAATTTCGTCAATTGGATAGCTAGGAGAAATTTGCGCGAGTTAGCTTACTCCGCTCGGATAGCAGCGGGATAGCGGCAGTCTTGTCCAAATGCAGGGGCCCACACATTTTTGGTTGTCCCAAGGATACGTCCCAAATTACGGTATCGGAAAAGACACGATCATGAGAGAGGGCCCAGTGGTGAAGTATGGAGGGGGGGTCAACCCCCATTGTCTTTTTAAAATAACTTAAAGCTACGTACACTCTCAATGATCGATTTGAGGTATGGAGTGTGTGCATGGGAGGGATGGGGGGCGGCTGAAAGCCCTATTCTCTTTTAGAATAACTTAATTGAACTGTCTTCATCACATATCTTATTTATTGCATTTTTTAAATCTTGTTTGCCTCTCTTTTTTCACAGTCCATCCCTCTAAATCGTTTCATGTGATTGACAGCTAAATGTTTCAGTTCAAATGTATAACAGTCATATTCTCAATGGAGTTAATGAATTAGTGATGTAAGTGTACAGAAAATAAGAAAGTAACATGGATGAGGACTACGATTTTTAATGTAAGTAGATATCATTGCCTCCATATATTCATTTACATCTGTAGCTAGTTACATGAAGAAACATTGGCTAAAACATGAGATAATAGGGAAGACATTCAAAAACTGTGCTCTGCTCTTCATGGGACTGTGTCTGACAGGGGAAAGCTCCCGCTGGCTCCACCCACCCCTTTTATACTGAAAGTGCCCCTTTAATAGGAGCCTCTTCTGGCAAGATCTGTACATTTAAATCACATAAAGGTGTTAAAATAAAATAGAATAAAATCAATCTACAGATCTTGGTGATTATCTCAGTCCAGAGATGTACACTGTAAGAAATCTATGTAAAACACTGAGATATGGGTCAGATTTTCAGAAAATGTACAATTGGCAGCTCTACGCATTTAGTAAATCCTGTTAAATCAGGCTGTAAAATGATGAATACTGGGTAGATCTGAGTATATTTGGTATTGTATCGATTTAAAGTAACAGTTCTGTTATGTTAAACTGCATTTTGAAGCTCCTTTCTGTCTTAAATTGGGGTTATTCGAGAGGATTGGTGAAAATGAATTGTACATTTTCTGAAAATCTGACCCATATATGGTATGAGAGTGTGTATGAATTCAGTTGTGTATGGACAAGCCAGAGAGATTTAAAATTAGTATTATTTTAATAGTAGGAATTTAGTTAATTAAGACAACAAACTGAATCACAGAAAAGAATTTATACAATCTCGCAACACTATTAATTTTTAGAAATGAACAATGACAATAAGTCAATTACAAGAACTATAATCCTATATTTTAATCAAACTTTATGTAAGATCGAAATACCTGTAGGAAATGGATCTCTCAGGAAGACCTGCCTATGTTATGCTTATGTATACATGTATCCAATTTCGGAATGTTATTGTCTGTTCTGAATAAAAATGCGATATATAACTATGGAATGAACTTCCCAGTGAAATTAAGAACATAACAGATCACAATCGTTTTTGTATAGTTGTGGAAAAAGAATGATGTATGTGAGATGAGTATATGAAAACAATTGAATCAATAGGGGATTTGCATGTCTCACTGCGCATGTCTATTACTGTGCATGCTGGGATGGATTCAGTTCAAATCTGACATAAAAATGTTAAGCAACATTTCTATCGAAAATTGCAAGAATGTTTTCAACAATATCATAGCTTGTGTAAACGATTTTACATGAGATCATTGTTAAATATTCCATGCTGAATGTAACATGTTTTCTATAGCGTTTACACTGACATACAACCCCCATAATTCCATGCAAATCAAGATTCCAGATGGCAGACATGCAAATGTCACATTGCCTAAATCTGGATTTTCATCAGACCACCATGTTTTTGATATATTATTAAACGGGTTAGAACAGAGGTCTAGACCGTCTGTTGTAAACTTTTAATAATATCTTTTTGGCCATCAAACTCAAACATGTAAGTAGTATATATATAACCTTTATGTTGTGGGTATTCACTCTATAAGGTAGCCTACTTAAAATGATCATTCAAAATTTGAACTGATGAAAGCGTCCGCCATTTAAATTGCTGTGCTCTCTCCTCGACACATGGTAAAGATATTAATGTTTGGGCAGTATTTATTTTCGCTATTTTAGCGCAGCCACAATTGTGCATGAAAATAAACCCTGTGCGAAAGGTATAATGTGTATTGCATAAACAAGGTGTGAGACTTCCTTGCTGCGGGAATTTAAATACGCGCAAAAAGGTGTCCAAGTACTTAGTGCGTGAAAAATGTATCTGTGCGAAAATAAATACGTTTACAGTATTTACAAACATATGGGCAATTAGCAGCCAATTGACTTTCTGATTGGTTGCAATTTACCGAGATTGATTGTTATGGGAGAAGCACACCTCAAGTTTCTCATTAGCTGCGGCTCAAGTTAGCTCAAACAATATTGACAAAAACATCTCTTCTTGTGCACGCTGTTGTACTTCTTGTATGGAAATTAACCTTTCACATTGATATTTACTTAGCAAGAATGATGTGGTTCTGTAGCCATTTTATTGATAAACTCCTTAGCTTGCCTCCACACTCAAGTCATCGATCACTAATAAATTAGTGACCGGTAAATGGGGCCCCAAAAAGGCCCATATATTATTATTATAGAACTTTTATTCAAGTTTGTCAGATACAAGAAAAGGACATGTGATTCTAAGATTAGACATGCTAAAGTTGGATCTGCCATCCTGCCCTAGACCGTCGCTGACATTAATCACATAACAGAATTTGTATTCATTATCACCTTACTTACTTACATTGCATAGAGAATTAAGATTGAATCATGTTAATCTATACAATTAAACATATTTATACATTACGATTTCCATTAGAAGTATCACTAGACAATAGATTGTATTTTGTAATAGTACATAAGCACTGTCTATAGTAAAATGCACTGAAGGAATTGGCAAGTGTCATATATACACTATATGTATGATTATATGATGAACCAAAGTATATTGTAAGAAACCCAAGGTGAAGTGATTGTAAGAAAGACTTATCAACATCAGATACAACTAGATGCAAAAATAATAGATAGCGTTAAAGGTATATTGGATTGAGAGGGTCATAGTCCATAGTGACGCATGGAAACAATCCTTTTCATTGATTATGCGTATTTTCAAAATACTGTACCATGTAGGCCAATAAAAAGATGTTTCGGGGGTGTTTTGCGCTACTATCAATATGAATAGGCCTATATGTGCCAAATTTCCCCTGTGTATTGAATATATCTATGCATATCTGAGGTTATCCAAAGGAGTATATTTAACTACTTTACTATTACTTGACCATTAACAAATGTTGCGAAAACAGTACAGGTTACTGCCGAAAAAATGGAGAAATCCGGAAAATGTTCGTGTATGGATAATAAAAACGTTCTCAAATCCACTTATTAATTAGGTGTCCTCATGTTTACTATCATTGAGATCGGCTTGATCTCATCTTTTCAAATGTGATGATATCTCAAAATCCATCTTTTTGCGCCTTATGGCTCATTTTCCTGTGACACATCACATATTATGTAGAAATATAAGTGAATTACTTTCTCAGCTTGTTTTTGTTTCTTTTATTCATAAGCTCATGTAACCAGTACAATATGTTCAGCCTATATTTATAAACATAATTAAATGATAATACAAATACTTCATGAAATCATACAATCACTAGTCGAATTAATTAAGTAATTATTTCTAACTTCTAGTCAAATAAGTCGTCGGCCTTAGCCATCTGACGCGACACATATAATATTATTCAGCTATACAGGTTTTTTCCTTTTGGGGTAAAAGGTAAGACAATGATTGATTTGGGAAAGGCGATATGAGGTCATTGATTTTGGGTGACCGTTGACGGCGTGCATCCATACACAGAGTCCGAATGGTCAGCAATTTAACTACACTGTTAAAACTCCGCGTACATAGACTAGGATTGTCGCGGGTATGTTGGCGATTTGTCGCGTTCTGTGTGCTTGTCGCGGTAAATACCGTGTGCGACCAAGCATGATGAGCGGGGCTATTGTTTTAATAACAGGTAATCTGGGTCAATGCATCCATATATACACCAGTAACACAAGAGGGTTCAGTCAGCCACCACCTAGGCTGGGGGCAGGGAGAGTGATTAACTATAGGATTAACCATAGGCTTCTACCACAGGGCTGCGCACACCAAAAGTAATTGGAAGTAGTTCTAGGTATACTAGTAGGTATCCCAGGTAAGTATAATGCCAAATTACCCAATGTATTGTTTCAATTTTGGAGCGTTGGCTGGCCTTCCCCTGTGATATGTATTCATATCCCTTCAAGGGGAGGCGGGAGGGGTTGCAGGGGTATGTCCCTACCCATAGATATAGACGAGATATGCTTCATTAAATCCGCGGTCTTTCTCATGTGTTATACCGTGCATATGCCTTAGACTAGGAGCTTATAAAGTATTGAAAAACTTATAAATTTCTCCTCAAACTTGACAACATATGTCAGAAACACTCAACTACAAAATAAAGGAGGGGAATAATTATTCGTCATTGATATGGTAAAGTTAATCACAACTATGTAACATATACTTAAAATGCAATGATTGCACAAGGAAACACTCTCATCTCGAATCCATAGTTATTACCGATTAGACGATTTTTTACCACCCTGGGTCAGGGTCATCATATTCATATTTACCTCCATAGAAGTCCCCACTAGACGTTGTCACAGAGGGGATATTGTACCTTGATATTGTTCCTAAGTATGCATATCCCTATCCCTAGCACCATACCCCGTCACTGGCCGCCGGGATATTTAGCACCAAACCCCGTCACTTTATATGGTAGCGCATTGGGGGCTGTTTTGACGGGTCTGTTTTCGTGTGGGGACGTTTTGACTGGATACCCTGCCATTGAAATGGCTGACTGACTTGTATTTTCTTGTTACAGAAGCTGGCATGAGGAAGAAACACCTCAACAAGGAAATGATGCACCAAAATGATGATTTTCTAAAAGAATAATTACTTCACCCTCCCTGAAGTCAATGAATGAATAAATAAAATATTAAGCAGTATTTCGTGGGCCAATACAGGCTTGCAATGAAAGGAATGAAGACCGCCCCCCACCCCCACCACATCCCCCACCCCCACCAATGCTAGTTTTGGCTTTGTCATGGTCCACCGCCCGCCGTCCTACTGGCACCTGTTACGTCACACCCCAATGTGTTAGCTAGAAAATTAACGTGACAAGAAAAAAAGTCGTGTAGTAAGACCTGGATAGCCGTGGCATAAAAGTTGACATGTTAATAACAGGTATAATAACGCGTCTACCATGTTATTACTCGCTACTGTGTAGGTGCCTGCAGCACCGCCGGTAATCCCGCAATAGGGTCAGATATTCAGAAAATGTACAATTAGCAGCTATACACATTTAGTCAATTCCTCGAAATTAGGCTGCAATTTGGTAAATACTAGGTACATTCGATAATATTCGGCATTGCATTGATTCTAACAATCTGTTTGGTTAGGTTGAAGTGTAATTTGAACTTTATTTTCGTCTGAAATTTGGGTTAATTGAGAGAATTGGCGAAGTTGAATTGTACATTTTCTGAAATTCTGACCCATTTACTTATGTTAACTCGAGACCTTATTTGATTGCACGACTTATTGCTGCAAGTAAATATCGAACAATCAAAACAGGTAATGGAGACCTGAGCTTTACTCTACACAGTAGCGAGTAATAACATGGTAGACGCGTTATTATACCTGTTATTAACATGTCAACTTTTATGCCACGGCTATCCAGGTCTTACTACACGACTTTTTTTCTTGTCACGTTAATTTTCTAGCTAACACATTGGGGTGTGACGTAACAGGTGCCAGTAGGACGGCGGGCGGTGGACCATGACAAAGCCAAAACTAGCATTGGTGGGGGTGGGGGATGTGGTGGGGGTGGGGGGCGGTCTTCATTCCTTTCATTGCAAGCCTGTATTGGCCCACGAAATACTGCTTAATATTTTATTTATTCATTCATTGACTTCAGGGAGGGTGAAGTAATTATTCTTTTAGAAAATCATCATTTTGGTGCATCATTTCCTTGTTGAGGTGTTTCTTCCTCATGCCAGCTTCTGTAACAAGAAAATACAAGTCAGTCAGCCATTTCAATGGCAGGGTATCCAGTCAAAACGTCCCCACACGAAAACAGACCCGTCAAAACAGCCCCCAATGCGCTACCATATAAAGTGACGGGGTTTGGTGCTAAATATCCCGGCGGCCAGTGACGGGGTATGGTGCTAGGGATAGGGATATGCATACTTAGGAACAATATCAAGGTACAATATCCCCTCTGTGACAACGTCTAGTGGGGACTTCTATGGAGGTAAATATGAATATGATGACCCTGACCCAGGGTGGTAAAAAATCGTCTAATCGGTAATAACTATGGATTCGAGATGAGAGTGTTTCCTTGTGCAATCATTGCATTTTAAGTATATGTTACATAGTTGTGATTAACTTTACCATATCAATGACGAATAATTATTCCCCTCCTTTATTTTGTAGTTGAGTGTTTCTGACATATGTTGTCAAGTTTGAGGAGAAATTTATAAGTTTTTCAATACTTTATAAGCTCCTAGTCTAAGGCATATGCACGGTATAACACATGAGAAAGACCGCGGATTTAATGAAGCATATCTCGTCTATATCTATGGGTAGGGACATACCCCTGCAACCCCTCCCGCCTCCCCTTGAAGGGATATGAATACATATCACAGGGGAAGGCCAGCCAACGCTCCAAAATTGAAACAATACATTGGGTAATTTGGCATTATACTTACCTGGGATACCTACTAGTATACCTAGAACTACTTCCAATTACTTTTGGTGTGCGCAGCCCTGTGGTAGAAGCCTATGGTTAATCCTATAGTTAATCACTCTCCCTGCCCCCAGCCTAGGTGGTGGCTGACTGAACCCTCTTGTGTTACTGGTGTATATATGGATGCATTGACCCAGATTACCTGTTATTAAAACAATAGCCCCGCTCATCATGCTTGGTCGCACACGGTATTTACCGCGACAAGCACACAGAACGCGACAAATCGCCAACATACCCGCGACAATCCTAGTCTATGTACGCGGAGTTTTAACAGTGTAGGCTGTATCTCATATTTGTCCAATTTCGAAGATTGGCAAAAGAAAATCTTTCTTTTTTCTGACAGGATTTACAGAATTTCCTTTATCTCGTACAGCCATAACAGCTGTTTTGTCCCTAAACTGTCAGGATAAAAATGTGTCATAGTAAATATCCAACAAATCCAACACTTTTCTTTTTTGAATATCATTTTCCTTTTCTAAGATATCCTAAGACATAATCAACATGACTTATGGATATCTTAATATCCGAATAGATACTTTCTTGGATTTCGGATTTTCTTTTTCTCACAGAAATGTGCACATAGCCATGGTCTGATGTCATTCCTTGATAGGTCTGCTGCATGCTGGTCATCATGTATAAGAAGGGGAGGGCTAATACATTGTTTGGACTAAGTTTATGTACTAAGTCCTTACTATTTCATTAAATGCTTGAGCTTTTTCAATAAAATCAGTTTCCATGGCAACCATCGAATATCTCTGGAAATAAAAATGATATAAACTTGATGGCGCACAACTCAGTTGATTAGAACTGCATCTCCCCATGTCACACAAAATGGTCCTCCCTCCACTCACACACTCAGAGCGACCTCAAATCTAGGTCAGGGGAGAACTCGTGGGATGGGTGAGTATAACCATGCTCCCAGTCTATCCATGACGGTGAGGAAAAGAACAGAAAAGTCAGAACTCCGATCACTGTCATGGAATCTGATCACTGTCATGGGATTTGTGCGATGTGCAATAGCAGCAGATCACACATGTCATGGGTAATAGGGGAGTCGTCATAGTAAAAAGACTATTGTAATGGGTGAAAAGATCTGAGCAATAACGAAATAGTCGGTGCCATGAATATATTTGTTTTGTAATGGGAAAAGGTGTCTTAGTAATATATTTTGGCTATGCGTAATATGTGAAAAAAAAGAGGAAAAGTCTGTAATATTGCATATATTGTACAGATGACGACTCTGGGACGCAACAACAGCATTAGGAGATTTGGCTTTTCCATGCTGCGTTTATTATTTATACGACATCCAAGAAGATGAATTGTATTGGTTATGACTTTATGTGGCCAAAGGTTTGAGGGAAATTACATTACGAATCAAATCTAAAAAGCTCAAGAATGATATTTAAATTGGAATTTGAAACAAATGATTTCTTTGTGAGTTATGTCAAACAATCCAGATTGTTATAATATTGAATAATAATCGAGAAGAGAGGAATTTTAAGTTTAAGTTCTTACTAAATCATTTAATGCCCACCCATGCAGGGCCGAGGGTAACATCGATCTTAAACAAAAGACATTCTATTTTTTATCTGTTCGTTTCGTACCCATCTGTAATTAATTAATTTACCAATTATTAATTTTTACCAACATTTTGAAGGATTTCACCCTGTTGTTTTTACAGCAAACCTTCTTAAAAGACCACATTAAATTTCGGTGGCCCGCCGAAATCCTTTGCTACCGTGGTTTCACTCATTATCGCTCAATAAAGATCGTTTCTGTTGAACCTATTGGACTTCAAATTCTTGTATAAAACATTATCAAACATTATTAAAGAATTCAATGAAGAAAACGTTTTGACAGTATGGAGGATTCTCAGAAGTTAGCCATACTACTATCTAGGTAAGGAAAGAGCTGGATATAGGGGGAAGGGGTTCTTATAAGTATGATCGTGGTACTATCTTTCTAATACAAATAGAATGCTACTTGGTAATATCATGATGTAGGATTCAAGTAAATGAAGGGAGCTACAGGGACGCCACTTAATGAATATGTGCCCCTTTCCCACTTCTCTGATACACAACTTGATCTACTACTTCACCTCTTCGACGGCAACAATATATATGGGTCAGATTTTCAGAAAATGTACAATTCAACTTCGCCAATCTTCTTAGATAAGCCAAATTTCAGACGAAAATAAAGTTCAAAATACAGTTTAACCTAGCCAAACAGATTGCTAGAATCAATGCAATGCCAAATATTTTCAAATTTACATAGTATTGACCAAATTACAGCCTAACTTTGCAGAATTTACTAAATGTGTAGAGCTGACAATTGTACATTTTCTGAAAATCTGACCCATATATAATCTAATACAAATTGGATCTGTTGCAGTACTTCACTATTGTTCAGCTGTGTCAGCATTGATGTTTTTGTGGACGGTATTATGTCCATGGCTGACTGCAAATCCATAGTTACCAATCATGCAGTCTTCTGTAGTATCCTTATAAATTCTCAATATATGATGAGAAATGTCCAGGATGTTTTAGGTGTTTTCTCCTTAGAATCTGTGTGTTAAGGTACTGGAATCTTAAGGGTTGTCCACCAATATGTTACAACTAGTGTAACACAAAAGGTAACGAAGTAACGAAGTTTAGAGATGTATTTACAGACCAATGGGGACGAGGGATTGCTCATTATAGAGGTAGCCTCCATGGAGGTAGGAGCTACGGTGAAGGTATAGGCATATGGCCATTGATAATTAAAATTTTAGGTACATTAATATATTATGACACAATGAGTTATAACAATATGGTTATACACTCAGGCATTTGAGGAAGGTGTGAGTTCTCACATACTAGTCCAAGATATTATGTGTAATCGATTGCAAGATGGGATATGAGGGTGTTATGAGGCCAATGAGAGTGGTTTTACCATGCAATCGTATGTAATGGGCCCCAGTAGAGCTGCCAGTGTGAACATCTCTTATACCTAAATTAGAGTCAAGAAGGTAATACCGGTGCATAGAGGAATTACATCCACTTCTACCTGAATCCCCTCAATACCGTTGAGGGTAGAATTTCATTATAAGTAGATTCACCTACGGTCTCACGAGAGATTACTAAACGCGATCCCTTCCTAGGATACTTGCAAAGTAAGGTGTAACATTATAGGCCTACAGCTATGGCTCCCTGTACGAGAACTAAGAACCTATATAATTCTTCTGTAATTCTAGTTAGTATCTTTAATCTGCCTTTATTATTAAAGGATTTTATTCTGGCAGTTTGTTTGTACAAATCAGAATAGAGCTTTCACTCTATTCTTCCTGTCCCAGATCTCCAATTACAATTAAATTATCTTAAAGGGTTCGAGGAAGCAATTAAAAAACATTATGAAAATAAAACAAAACAAAGTGTTAGTATTATTTAGCATGAATATAAACATGATTGAATGTTATGTGTTTTCAGTTTAAATTTGTGTATTTTGTATCAATTATAAATCTTCAAGTCTGAATAGCATTAATTCTAACAACACCAACAATAAGGCGATGAACTAATCTCACAGACTCTCAGATCAGATAAAAATGGTATGTTAGTGATTGGATGCCTACTGCTCTAATGACTTTCCTGGCCCTGGAGTATATATTAATATTAATGTGATTATAATAGCAGTATTGTTTTGCGGTTTGGAGCGAGATGCTTTCCCTCAGTTTGGAGGGACTCTCTCAACTTGGAGCCTAGACTGATCAACGGAATCCAGGCCCCCTCCTGTTCTATGCTTCAGTTGCACTTAGAGTAAAATTAGAATAAATGAGACTGAGGTAATGGGATTTCCTATAGCTCACTTATCACCACTCTATTAATGCATCTCTTAATATTAATATTGAATTGCCAGCTTATAAGCCACCAATAGGGGATTTGCATGTCCGCCATCTTGAATCTTGATTTGCATCGATTTATGTGAGTTGTATGACCTTGTATGTCAGTGTAAAAGCTATGGAATATTTGGGTCAGATTTTCAGAAAATGTATAATTTGCCTTCACCAATCCTCTCAAATAACCCACATTTAAGACAAAAATGAGCTTCAAAATGCAGTTTAACATAACAGAACTGATACTTTAAATCAATGCGACACCAAATATACTCAGATATACTCTGTATTTATCGTTTTCCAGCCTAATTTAGGAGAATTTCCTAAATGTGTAGAGCTGCTAATTGTACATTTTCTGAAAATCTGACCCATTTAACAATGATCTCATGGTGCACCTAAATAGCCATGTGTTTTACCTGATTCCATAAAACAAGACTTCATCTTTCCCATCATGCATTTGATTTTGGCACAAGCTATGATATTGTTGAAAACAATGTTGCATCTTTTGATTAAAAATGTTGCTAAATAATTGCCCTGGGGTGTCCCCTGAGAACGCCCACTGATTTCATTCATTCATCAACAAATACGATGAAAGTTGTGCATAGGATTGGTTTTTTATTATCTAAATTAGCGTTTATTACTGTCAGTAAAATCAACACTGAAATAACCCCTCTACATAGCAGAGCAACTCGATTATTTGACGCCCCCGTCCTCCAGATTTTTATCCCTAAAAGGGAAGTAGATAGATTATCCCTCCATTATCAGACTGCTAATACATGGAACAAATTGCCCATTCGAATACGTAATATTCAAGATAAGAATGTTTTCAAAATTTACATCAAGAAGCATTTCCTTGAAAAAATGGATTAAATAATCATCAGCTCACTCGGCTTCCTCCCGCCTCACTCACACCTCTTTTGTAAATTATGAATATTGTACTGTACTCATCCCTCATTATTTATCTTCTCATCCCGTTCCTAATATGTGACTGTATATTAATTATTTAACACTTCTGAATTATGTCATTAAGTAGTAATTTCTCATATATAATGATGATTTCACCGTTTAGAACTATTGTAAATGCTTAAGCAACTGATATCGCCTAAGAGCAGATGGACTCTAACAACGCTTGATGTTAGCGAAGATTTCTTTCCTGCCTTTTCAGTGTATATGTGAAATAATAAACGTTTTTTAAAAAAAAAAAATGTCAGATTTGAACTGAATTCATTCCAGCATCCAATGTAATAGACATGCGCATTGAAACCTTTTTTCTTATTATTATCTATTTAAGGCTAATATAAATCCCCTATTAACAACCAATCAAGAAACAATGTAAAACAGACGGCTATCTAGCCTACATGAGATCATTTATAAATATTACAATTTATTTACAACTTTGATAAGTTGAGCTAGTTTTATTGTTAAGAAAGCATAATAACGCATTGTTTATTTGAAAGTAGAACTGAACTTGAGATATGCGAGAGACTTGAATATTATACACCATCTTTGAATTATCGATGCCATGGAGAGTCACTGACTGGAACTCTTTCATAAGATACTACAAATATATTATATAACAAAAACAATCTTGAAACACTGAGTCGATGTCCCATACGGAGCTTATAGAACACTCATTTAATTAATTATTTATCTAAATTTACAACTATCCTTGTGCATTTATGTTTACTATATGTTCGGTGTGCCCGGAAGAACTGCAAAATGTGCACAGATCGAGGGTCATCATTCTTTTCTGATAATTTGTGTATTCAGAATAAAAATCCTATGCATATATTCCACGCTGAACATAATTAACATGTTTTCTATACCTTTGACACTGACATACAGCCACTCCCATGATTCCATGCGATTCAAGATGGTCGCCATGCAATTCCCCTATTGCCAGGTAAAAGCTTATAAGCCACCAATTGTTGTCCCTCTATAATCTCGTCAGTGCAAGGAAATGCTGTCACATTTAATGAGTAAAGAGTCTTCAGTGCTTACAATGAACGTAATTGGGTCTTGTCCAATCAACTGTTGATGTGCGAGCGCACGAATCACTTATACAATTAAGGTGGCAATATAATGATTCAAGTCGTGGGGTTATTACATATTTTACCTGGGTCAAAGCTCGAAGATATGTACAGTGAAGTCCAGAAAAGACATATTTCCTGAATTGTGTGTTAACAATAGGGGACTTGTATGTGCACCATATTAAATTTTGATTTGCATGGAATTATGGTTGTTATACCTTGGTCATAACAGTTGAAACTATACCATGTGCATAATATTATAAATGCTTAATATTAAGGGTTGCTACATAAAATGCAAGAGACAAACTAAAGCCCCATATCCATTGAGCCGTTTTACCAGTCTTGAGATGGTTGTGGCCTCGTTTGTTAATTAGCATCCAGCCAGTGGACACCCCCTATACTAGTATACATAGTATTCACTGACGTCACGGCGCTCGCCGCGGCTTGCCATAATGTGGGTCAACTTTAGCTGGACATGAGTGCTCCAAGCCTCAAAAATGCAGTTTTCACCTACGAAAGTTTTAGAGAATGTTATATAAAGTATGCTGATAGGTTATATGGTCATTTTGTAGTGTGTCATGATGGAATAATAAGTATAATTGCCATTAGCAAACATTTGAAACGGGAAATCCTGTCGATCTAGTGTCTCCCGCTATCTATGCTGCCACACATTATGGCTGCCAGTGAGGATAGCCGCTGACTGGGGTGACGTCATGTGAATACTATGTATACCTGGCCAGTCTCTTCTAGTCTATTCATGCGTTCGCCAGTCTGATGGACAGGATTACAATTGCCTCTCGGGCACCCAATGGATCCCGGGCTTAACGCAAGGTGATTTCAGTTGCGTTGCTCTCAATTCCTTCTATTCATTTAAAATCAATGATAATAGTTATGTGCATACGTATTACAATAACAGACCCTATCTTTCCCATCATCCATTCGGATTGGATTGGAATATACTTTATTTGCCATGTTTTACAGGTAAAGAGGATGACAAACGGGTAATCAGGCTTCTGGATAAGATCCAGCTCTTCCAGTCGTTACCTTAAAAGTATAGTCTGCTAGGCTATTAGAAGATTGGATTCTAGACATAATTTGTGTAAGGCCAGAAAAATATATACATGTTTCTTTTGCACCCTTTCCGAACCGACCCCACCCCACTATACCCAGATATGATTAATCCAACGTGAGTTCAACACACACTTTTTACTTCAGAATTTAATTCAAGCAGGAACATAATCTTCAAGTCGTTTTTTTTTTACCTCAAGTTGTGTCTTGACATGAATATATATGGGTTGGATCTTCAGAAAATATACAATTCGCCTTCACCAATCAATGCAAATATCCCAAATTTAAGACAAAAATGAGATTCAAAATACAGTTCAACATTACCAAACGGATTCTTTGAATCAGTATAAAAGAAATACAGACCGTAGATATACCTAGTATTTATCCTATTTCAGCCTAATTTAGCAGAATTTACTAAATCTGTAGAGCTGCGGATTGTACATTTTCTGACGATCTGATCCCTATATACGGTAATGTATTCAATTGGTATTCAGTAAACATTTATATCATTAAGTAGGCCTATGTCACCGAATGAGACTAGACCATCTACTCTGTAGGTCTCCTAGACCGTCCTTTAAATAATAATAAAATGAATAGAAACAATAGGCAAGATTTGAATTACCCAGTTTGGCTTGAGATAGGTGCAGCTGACACTGATTTCATACAGGTACCGAGGCCAGTCTGAGGGTGGGTGGGGCTCTGACCACAGCTGTAGGTATGTGCCTCCACACACACGCTCACACACAGCGCAGACACATGCATCATGCACTCAACCTGCACCAACATACAGTGCATCCAATGACCTGTTAAGAATTGGTTCTGGTATTTGTTTTCCATAATAATTAAAAGAAAATAAAGTAAGATGAAAATAGGGCATGGTGTTGTCTCATATATCCCGAAGTTTTGTGGCAACATTAGATGTGTTTCTGTCTCTAAAATTACTTTCAATGAAGGGCCCTCTCTGTGTCCATTGGAACCTGTACCCACATAATGTAAACATAGGATGTTCAGGCCCCTCTTCCAGTCAAAATTACCCATGGCCCTCTACTCTGGCCTCAGTCCACCAGTCATAACTATTCCAAATCTTCCCTATTGTCGAGGTGTTGGTGTGACAACGATCTTTCGTTTCTCGGATGTTTTTAATTGTCACTAATTCGATTCAATTGTTATAGTTGCTTTGACATGTGTTTTGTCTCTTTTTTCAGCCATTGGTCTGATGTTCCATTGTAAAATTTTAAAATACTTTGATTTGATGTGAAAACGATATTATAGGTATATGGTTTTCACCATATTGTCGTCAGTATCCTGGGGTTTGTTTTTACCCTTTGGTATCATTACAGTAATATTCTATCTTCATGCTGTAATTAATCCATTGATGAATTTGCGTTTGAAAACATTCAAATATTCCTTAATTCTCGGTGATTTGTTTCATTGCGAAGGTTGGTGATCACTTTTAGCTACCTTTATGCTGCATGATCATGAGTTATAATAATGTAAAGGTTCGCTGCAGAGCTAATATCACTGCATGTGCAATTATCACTGTGACAAATGTCAGGGTCGACGACATTTGAACGCAGTCGTTCGAGTACTAATACTTCCCAAACAACCTCGACAACTTTGCCATTAAAATGGAACAGTTGAATAATTTCCCATCAATGAAAGCCGATATTGCATTTTGTTTATCAATGAGATGAATGGGACGTTCGCATGCTTGTGACATTCTATTCAACCTGGCCAAGAAAGGCAAGATGACAGATGTGCTAAATCCGTGTCTGGGCCCCGTCCTATCCATCGCGGCGCATACCATTTGTTGTGTGTTGAATTTTAGACGAGTTCTGTATTACTTTGGAGGACGTATGATTATCAAGTTTTATTCATTTACCGAGAGGATTGAGCGGATAGTAATTGAATATATATCTATAAATATTCAATTACGTATATCTGATCATATATCTGATCAGGTAGATCTGATCATATTTGGTGTTGTATTGATTGGGAAAATCTGTTTGGTTATGTTAGCTTTTAACCTATTCCTATTTTTCTTAAATTTGGTTTATTTGAGAGGATTGGTGAAGACGAATTTTACATTTTTATGATGATTTCATCCATATATACCTCGTATCTCAAATACTTATTTAGTTCTATATATTCAGTCCTATATACTACATAGTCTCATGTAGTTATTTTTCTATAAAAGGGGCAATCACTGAAAGACCGGAGCCCCGCTCAGATATATGTAGTTCCCTTGTGTGTCTTTGTTTTGTTTGTTATTGTTGCCACATAAAGAACCCTTTTATTATTATTACGAGATGTTAGACATGTTTTCTAAACGTAAAGGTCATTTCACGATTGATTGCCAAAGTTTGGGGAGTGAGTTGCAGCGTTAATGGCGAACAAGTGGTCGGTGGGCCTAAATCCCTACAGGAAATGTTCACACACTGATTGATGAGTCTACCTTACAAAACACTGCAATACGATGTACTCGGGCTACTCCGCAATGTCCGCGCGCCGGTAAAACCTCGCGTTTCGTTACAAATATTTATATATATGTAATGTGTCACAGAAAAATCAGACACAAGTCGCAAAACATTTTTTTTTATTCAATCAATACGACCATTTCGACTAGGGTGTTGGCTCTTCACTATGGGCAAAAGGAGGTAGGAAAAGTGCATCCAGCGCTATTCCTATGCACGTCATGCTCACTTCCACTTTATTAATTATTTAGTAATATTTACTAATTAATAATATTTACTAATTATTTCGAAATTATACATATCCAGGGGTAGAAAATACTGGTCTTTCTGATTCTGAACTTTATTCTATTGTATTTCAAGGATTAATTGTGTAATCAATAGTTACATTTTGGTGACTGGGAATCAGCCTCTGACCGGAAATATACACGTATGTTAGCCTTGACCGGAAATAGCCCTTTAATTCCTACCTCTTATGCAGATGAAGATACAGATAAGTCGAAATGGTAGTATTAAAGACCAATAAGAAATATTTAAATACATTCACAATGTTTTCATGTGTCGCCTTACAAGATTTCAACACGATATTTAAACATATTTTTCCACAGAATTCCTGGCTCAGAATGTTTTATATTTGAGGTGTTCAGCGCTGCTAGTAACATATTTTTTTTTAAGATTTTATTTAAACTTGGGTTGCCGACTCCCCTTTTCGGGGTTAGTTCTGTCGGTCCAAGATACAAAAAGAATTTTTTTTATACATAGACAGACGTATTCAATATCATTTTTCACCAAGAAGAGATGATGATAATTGCTGTTGATAGCCCTACTTACAGAATATTTCACTATTATGATACTTAGTGTTTGTCACTTGCCACTAGCCATTCAGTTTATACTGAGGAGTGTTTGTCACTTCTTCAATTCCTACATTTCGATATCATAAAACACGCATGAATACATGTTCCAGATTTTAAGGTTGTATGTTGAATGCATTTATGTATTTCTCAGCTTATCCTAACAACTAAATTTAACTACTTTACTAACGATTGACCACCAAGAAAGGTTCTTTTTTCATGCATAAACAAAACTATAAAAGTACTTATTACGTGTCCTAATGTCCGCTTGGTCCCATCTTTTCAAATATGATGATATTTTGTGAATTGTGACACATTTTCCTGTGACACATCACATACGTCTACATAATTATAGATGTAGAGGTTAACTAATGAGCGGTTGAAACCAACAAGCTAGTCAACCGTTTTATCATATATATGGTCAAGCCGCCTGACAATGTACAGGTCGTTCGCCTTCACCAATCCTCCCAAGTAACACACATTTAAGACAGAAATGAGGTTCAAAGTACATTGCCACATGACCAAACACATTGCTTAAATCAATGCAATAACAAATATGATTTAGACCAGTAGTTATATTTCTTCAGCTTGATTTAACCGAACTTGCTAAAAGTTTATATTTGCCCATTGTACATTCTCTGACAATCTGACCCTTATGTAACAAGTGCAACGAATGATTACCTTTTAGTAATAGAAACCGGACTACTTGTTCACGTATTAGTATTATTAATAATCCAGCATGGCTATGCTATAGCCTATACTTCGACACTACTCTCTCCTGCATAGCTCTACCCCATCGAGATCAAGAGACATATCACCTTCTAATTAAACAAGTGCAAAGAATGCCTGAGTCAAAGTCCACTTCCCATATACTACTAAGCCTGTGAGTTGAACACTATATATGCGTCCTGTAGGCAGTAAACATCAAAGCCCTCTACGGCTAACTCTATGGCACGGCGCTGCCTTCAGGACGAGTATAGAGTGTATAATGGTGCAATCGGTCCAGACATCACACTTCCTATTTCTGAGCACATATCCCAATTTCCGCAATATATGGTTACATTGCAATCGTGGTTTATTCACTACAGCATCCTTCCCAACTATTTCTTGGACATTGACATCACAAGAAAAATGGGACCCTAGCTACACCTGTTGACTCTTCCTACATGTTATGGAGCTGTACCCGTGTACATGGGTCAGATTTTCAGAGAATGTACAATTCACCTTCACCAATCCTCTCCAATAAGCCACATTTAAGACAAAAATGAGCTTCAAAATGCAGTTTAATATCACAGAACTGATACTTTATATCAATGCGATACCAACTATAATCAGATATGCCCGGTATTCATAATTTGTCAGCCTAATTTAGGAGAATTTCCTAAACATGTAGAACTGCCAATTGTACATTTTCTGAAAATCTGACCCATTCATGTGTGGCTGTATTTAATCATACATGCTCAAAATGATTCAGAGCAGTCCCGCAGTCACTGACTGCTGAATATGTGAAGTCTCCTATTGACGTTTAAAACTCTTTTCTGGGCCTTATCTATAATTTTTCTTCTATCAGGTAAACACAAGAAATTGGATACTCCTCACAAATAGTTATGTTTCCGGTTCACCTCCCCTTTCCTAAGAGTACCTAACCGTTCTTTTACCCTGCCTAAAACATTTTTGATTTTTTGACCCTCAAAAGTTAACTGGATAAGTGAATCCTAACCAGAAATTGCTTTAAGTTTCTATTGATCAAAACAATTATTGTTTCAAAATAACCATTTTTCTCAGTTCCTAGACGGTGGTATCCGATCTATCTTAAATGTGGGTCATTTAAGAGCATTGGTGAAGGTGAATTGTACATTTTCTGAAAATCTGACCCAAATGCGGGCCAAATGCTCCCCTTACAGGACTGCTCACTTGACCCCACCGCTGCCCCTCACTGATGCGTCAACAGGACGAGAGCTGCACAATGCCTGTCCATGTGTACCCGTGGGTGTATGTTCTTTGTAGATACACCCTGACAAAACTTAGCATACTTTAAAATCTAGTGGGTCAAACGACCTGAAATCTGGCAAGATTACTCTAAACATACCATTCTATAATTCTGCTCAGCATGTTGGGAAACGAGCCAGAATCTTTGGAGAGAAAGGTGGGGAAATATGGTGACCTATGGTGAAGGTCTAGGGGCAATGGACAAGTGCCTATCATACCTTAACTTCAGCTCATTACCACCACAGTGATGCTAAAATCAGATTTGTGAAGTGCCCTATTAATATGTTGTGTTTATCAGGCTCTTTAATCCACTCTCAGTAAAACAGAGGATTATGTTGCTGCTTTAATCAAATTTTAGGTGAGAAAATAATTAGGTAGGGTCTTTAAATTCAGGTAAAATGGGGCGTAAACACACCTATTTTCTTTTTGGCCTAATCCAAGCATCCTCAATTTAATTACAAGGGAACATGCAGCGCTTCCAAAACGATTTCTGAGTTTCTCAGAATGTGATGCTTCACTCAAAAAGATGTCATGGGAAAAACAGCATCAAGTTTGTTTCATTGAGATGGTGTTAGACAGGTGGTGCGGGAATTGTGACAGGAGAGGATAACTGGTTTTATTCTCAGTAGTTAGGATACTGTTCCACTGGAAAATTAAAAATTGTATAAGGCCCACAAAAAATAGGCGTTTTTTTTCGATGTATATGGGTCAGGTTGCCTAGAAATGTACAATTGCTCTCAGAATGGTAAATTTTAAAAGCTGGTAAATCAACATGTTATCTGATCTTGATTCCTAGAGGACATCTTGAATTTTAAGTGGATATAAATTATACTGAAATAGTCCGAGTGGTTCATGGGTTTTTTTCGGGTTGTATTTAAAGGTAAATAAGGGTTTTTTTTAGCTTTAATTAGAAAATAGACCCTCTCCACACATGTGATCATAAAAGGCAAAATAAGTCAAGTAGTTTTGCATGGATACGTGTCAAAGTATGTTTTATTACTCAGTAAGATATCTGATAAAGTTTATGGGTATAGACACTCCCCTTATATCTAGTTCTCAACTATATATAGTTGAAAACTAGGTAGGGGGGTAAACCTTTTTCTTTTATAACTTAGTCAGCTGGGAATAATAAATATAATAATAATATGAAGAAGGGAGGCAGCTTCGATGGTGACTCACGCCACCCTTTATTAAAGAAAAAATTTGCAAGCTCATAAACGTATGTATGTCCGTCGAACCATTGCCAGCATTTGAATGTTCGCGGTTGGGGAAGTCATGTGACGGTCGTGTCATGTGACCACCACTGTCCAGTTATATCCGCATATCATATATACGTCATCATAACTTAGTCAGCTGGGAATAATAAATATAATAATAATATGAAGAAGGGAGGCAGCTTCGATGGTGACTCACGCCACCCAGACCCATATATATTAAGCGAAGCAAGTTCAGTTCTTTTTTTTTTTTTTTAACACACAGCCAACGGGCCAACAAGCCAAGCCCTGAAAAGGACAATTTAGCCAACTAAATAATATCAGACAAGGCTGAAGAAGAAGAACGAGAAATCTCTTCCTTCTTATCTTGAGGGGTAGCCAAATACATCAAAACCGACAAACTGGCCCAGTCTCCCATGCATTGTATATCAGAGAGAGGCACACCGAGTGAATGAAGATGCTGAGCCCCACCCCTACGCAGAGAATGCATACCATAGAGGCCAGGATCAAGACCGATCAACCCTGATAATTTTTTCAAAAAATCAAGCACATGGGTATATAGCAAGGGCGAGCCATTGCACTTGAAAATCGGTTCGTCGTCTGTAGCAGGATGATTCCTTATATGCGACAGAAGCATAGTATGGGCACAGATCCGAAGGTTGGATTTTAGAGGAAAAATAGGCACGTCAAGAAACCTATTCTTATAAATTTGCAAGCTCATAAACGTATGTATGTCCGTCGAACCATTGCCAGCATTTGAATGTTCGCGGTTGGGGAAGTCACGTGACGGTCGTGTCATGTGACCACCACTGTCCAGTTATATCCGCATATCATATATACGTCATCCTTTTTTAAGGAAACCACATTCCAGGAACTGAAGAAATGTCAATTCTGTAACAATAATTGTTTTTATCAAGACAATGTACCTTTTAAGGGTTTCTGATTTTTTTCTGCCTTTTTGGTGAAAAAAAAAGAATCACCCCAAAGAAATTAGGCAATGTCAAAGAAATGTTCTTGACAAAATATATCTAAAGCAGCAGACTCAGCTAACATCAGTAAAAAAAAAAAAGATCTTCTAGATTTTTCTCTCGGCCAATTCTACTTCAAATTCTTGTATAAACATATAACAGCATCAGAATATTGTTAGAGTCAGTCCCGTAAGTCAAAATATGAGTCAATTTTGAAGATTTTGTTTGATTTAGTAGCTGATAATGCAGCTTTAGAAATCTCTACACACAAGCCAGTAGAACAAAGATATGATGTCATTAAATTATTAATCATCATCAATTATCGCATTATATCCACTCACATCTTCCACTACTTGTGTGAATGACATGTATATATATATATATATATATATATATGTAAGTCTTGATTTGTTTATCCTTTTGTATAACTCACCGTCACTTAGGATTGCAACAATGTATCCCACTCCAGATATATATGTTAAATTGTTTCATATAAAATGTGTATATAATAAATAGCGGTACATGCAATTCCCCTATTGAATTCAGTCAGTTGGCAAGTGTTCCGCCTAGCGTCGCCTCGGGGAACTACGTGCACTTCTCAATCCATCACTAGAGCGTTAAAGCGGCCACACTTGGTGACCACCTGGGGCAGTTGGTAGGGGTGGAGGGGTTGGTATACAGGGGTGGCTGAGTGGTCTAAAGCGTTGGCTCTGGACCCTAGGGCATAACAATGTGGTGGGTTCGAATCCTAGGGCTTGTTGCATAAAAAAAACCTTTACTTAAAATGTTCCTTGCTAAGCCCCTTCACCCTTTTACTTTTATTCTGTAACAATAATTGTCTTAAACTAGAGAAATTCACTTTGTAATACCAAATATACTCAGATACACCTTTAGAATTTACTAAATGTGTAGAGTTGCAGATTGTGCATTTTCTGACACCCTGCAACCAAATACATCATTATCACCGGTTAGAAGTAGGTCGCTATATTGGGGGGGGGGGCAGGAGACTCGTAGATGTTTCATCGGGATAGAAAGTAAAGTATTTGTTGCTGTTGCCTTTATTTATAGATACAAGGTTTCCGTCCACTTGGCCTTCTTCAGGTATTGTCATTATCATTATTACATGAAGTGTAGTTGTCAGTAAATGTTCCATGATGTGTAATGAAGTTAAGCTGCCAAAACAAATGAATTAAGCTATTAAAACTATGTACTATGCGCGCTTTTCATCAGGAGAAGATTTGAAGACATATTTCTATTAAACACTTATCTTACAATTGCAAAACTTGTTCTCAATAGAGTTTCATTCCCGCGATGCACTGGAAGATCTGAGAATGTCTCAGAAGCGCAATACCAATTGTATTTTGAAAAGATTAATGCCCAATTCCTTGATAACTATTTCTAAATCTAACCCAATTCCTTCTTTTGGTCTGAATTATCATTTATTCTTAGAAATTTAACCATTTCAAAGGACAAAACATATAACAAAAGGAACGTCATATTCAAGATTTCTATGTGCACCACGCCGAGCTGACTATGCTTTCTTTTGAGACGTTGACAAAAACATAAAAACTATTTCCTCTACATTGTAATGAAAAACTCAATGCCTTTTAAGGTTATTCGGAGGCATTTCTTACTGAAAAAATGGCTATTCAGTAGGTGGAAGCAACCATATTCCCAGAGTTCTATGCAGGAATGATGCTTAAGAACTTTCACTTCAATGGTGAATGCACACAATCAAAAGATTTATCTAAATCTTTATTATGCTCACTTATGTTGATAAACTTGCTATGCTCAGTTACTGTCCATGCAGTCCTATCCAGACACCCACATTCCTCGATACCACATCCAGCGATAAGCTTAACCGCAAGGCTAAGACTAAGGCTAAAGTGTTAATGACTCCCTGAGACTCAGGGAGTCAAAACTGCCTTCTGAACCTGACTGCATGGTATAATGAAACATTGGGATTGCCATCAGGCAATTTTGTATCTATATTGCACTTCACTAATAGTATGCCTCACATAGCATGGACACATAATAATACTTATTGCACCCCACTAATGGTACACTTCACATAGCATGGACACATAATAATACTTATTGCACCCCACTAATGGTACACTTCACATAGCATTGACACATAATACTTATTGCACCCCACTAATGGTACACTTCACATAGCATGGACGCATAATAATACTTATTGCACCCCATTAATGGTACACTTCACATAGCATGGACACATAATACTTATTGCACCCCACTAATGGTACACTTCACATAGCATGGACACATAATAATACTTATTGCACCCCACTAATGGTACACTTCACATAGCATGGCCATGCAATTAATATTGCTCCCCACTAATGGTACACTTCAGATAACATGGCCATATAATATGCACACCATAAGTGGAGTGCAATACATGTATTGCACTCCATGGTGTGCTTCAGAAAGCATGGACACATAATACTAAGTGAAAATAGTTCACATGAGTAGTGTGATAGCAATCCATTAGATCATCAGCTTGATATGTCCCACTATTTCAACCACTAAGTGCATTGATCATTACACCTCCTCCATTGCAGGCGGAAGTGTACACTTACAGAAATAGTCAGGCGGGAGACATCAATGCCAAGATAAAAGAATGGGTGATTCTGATTCTGCCAGACCTAATCATAGACTCCATATGTCACATGCCGTCAGTACTTCACATTTTTCCTTCCCCTGAGATACGATTATATGGTCTAGTCTCTCCTATTGCCGCTGGTAACGTCCCTATATATATCAAGCATGCAGTAACAGTTAAAACAAAAACGGTATAATATATGCTCCTTTTCTCTCCTATATCTTCTGGCTGTAAATGTTGGCTGCGATTGCTGAGAGCTGAATACAGCAGTACAGAATTCCACATGGATTCTGAGAACACGGCTTTATATACTCTCCAAATGTGATGTGTTTCAGGAAAATTAGTCACATGTCGCAAAAATGATATTTTTTAAAGTGATCTATTCACAAGTTCTTTTTGTAGGAATGTACTGATTTCCAGGGTATCTAACGACCCTAGTCGTCATGTATCAAATTTCGAGACGGTGTATTAAATATATCTATGGATACTTAAGCTCATCCTATAGAGTATATTTAGCTACGTTGCTATTAATTATCCACCCAGAGATATTGCAAACTTTTTTTTAGAATATAAAGATATTAAACTTAAAATATAGAAACACTTATTAGCTATCCTAATGTTTACTATCATTAGGATTGCCTTGGTTTCATCTTTTCAAATATGATGATGTCTCAAAATCCATTTTTTGCGACTTGTGACTCATTTTCCGGTAACACATCACAAATATGATAATTTATGTTGTAAATGACACCATATTTACATAACTAAGTCAAGTAAAACTTAAAGATATAGTTACTAATACTTTTCATTGAATGTATACATATTTGATGGACATAGACACTTTTATGTAAACTTTATAGGTATATGTAAGTAAATACTGTAGGATTCCTCATTTTTCAGAGGCGACTTTTAGTTGTGCTTAATATCATGTTAAAGTAAGAGTTGTCAAACTGTTTAATTGGGAACTATACTGGGAACAACTTATAGAGAGAATGGAACGAGCTGGCAATAATCAAAAATTTATTGGACGAGATTCGTCTGCATAAGCACGATGCCGTAGGCAGAGTGCTTATGCGGACGAATCAAGTCCAATAACATTTTCAATTATTGCAGGCGAGTTCCATTCTATATTTATTATATGGGCAAAAAAACTTGATGTGTAATCAGAAATGTATCATGTGTATATCTGAAAAAGGAGCCAACTTGGTGATGAAGTAGTTCATATAGTACTAGTACTATATGAATATTTCTATAGCACCCCACTTATAGCACCTCTCATATGGAATGCGCATGTAATGCACTTGTCAATTGCAACCCCCACTCCCCCACCCCCGGGTAGGTAGGGGAATGTCCTTGGCCTTTTGGGAAATTTGAGGAAATCCCCGACCCCCCAGGGCAAGAAATTCTTGTAAATCCCCGACCCCCCTGGGGCACATTTTTCAGTAGACATTTATTTTTGGACAAAAACTATCGTTTCAAAAATATGAATGCTTTACTATCATGGCTATGATTTTGATAGAAAAGAAAACACTTTGAATAACAACTCGGGAGACAGTCTTAGTGTTGAGGTACAAATGCATGGTACCTCTTTAAGAGATAATTGAAATGTTAAGAGCATAATAATTCAATGTGTACACCATAATAAGATAAGGATTTGTATATAATCACACATTTTTTGTCTTTGTGACAGTGCTTCAGATATTGTATATGCTGTGGATATGTATTTTATTTATTCATATATATTACAGGTATATATAAATAAATATAGATATGGTCTATTCTACCATTGCGAAGAATTTACCATAATGAGTGATATCTTTGGAAATGATTCGTTTATGATGTTCTAACCATCAGAAATGGTTTCTGTTGTGCAAATGAAGCAATCAATACTATCCCCCCCTCCCGCCCCTCTTATACATATACATGTATATACAATGAATATTTAGAAAATTAGTGCAAGGTAATAATTTTGTTCACCCCATTTGTCTTAAAAAAATAACGTATGAATGAAATGAAGGTTCATTTAATCGTCTAGCGCTAGTTTAATGTAATTTCTACATTGGTATTCTTATGATGGCATGAGTATAAATTCATTAATTCATATATTGTATTCTGGCTATGTGTCAAAATGTATTGGTGTAGGTTTTATATGCTAAATTGATAATAATAATTGGTATTGATATTACTCCTGTCATGAATGAGCCCTACCATAAACTGCAATATGATATTTGTATTATAGATAATTGCTTTGCTATGTAGAAATGAAGCAAAAGTCGCTATTCACGATTTTGTCGCCATTCAACATATTTTTAATGTGTTTTATAGATTGCACCATAATAATGGAAAAAATCAGTGAAATTAGATTTTGTGACATAGCCATATTATTATGAATTGAACATCGAAATTTTAACTACCATGAGAATTTGTTCTGCTAAATCAATTCTTCCTAAACACATGATATTTTAAGATAATTGAAAATTCTAATAATAGTTATTGTTTGTTTGATAAATTTATTCTACCCAAACATTATGTCCAGAGGGATACTATTCTCAGTTTGATATAACAGTATAAACAGTATAGAGAACGAATTAATTGTACATTCTAAAGATAGCATAGTACACATTAAGGTAATTTATCAATAATTAATGAGAGCTGGATGAATCAATACCCAATATTAATCATTTTTGTCACTGGAAATCCGGTGATAATTTTCAGCAGCCCAATATTTTCTTAATAATGAGACTATCCTTCAATAATACCCTGGGCTATCATATCTATGTACAATATAAATAGAACTGCATTTCAAGCAGTTTGAATTTTTGGCTAAATTTTTGTAAATTCTTTTCAGCTGGGTTATGGCCTATCTCCATTATTTCAAATCTGATGGTATCTCAAAATCCATCTTTTGTGACTTATGACTCATCTTCCTGTGACACATCACATTTTTCAACAACAACAAAAAATGTTTACAAAAAATATAAAATGTTTGGCATGTGCAGAGGGAGAATGGGCAGGCTTTTACTCGGCAGCTCAGGCTCTGCTTAGTTCAGCCATTCAGCTATTGTCTACATAGCATTATCAGGTCTAGTTCAAGTGTGATGATGACCCCACACCACTAAAACCTTGTCATGTTCAAGGTTGACACTTTTGTTGTATGTATAGGGGGAGGCTTGTAACTTTAGACCGTACTGGCTAGCCAAGCCCATGCCCACTGAAAATCACCAAAACTCTCTTGGGAACAGAGGTTTATCTAGGGATAGGTCCAAGACACTGTATTTGCCCCCCACTCACTTGGGAAAAGATAGCAACACATCTGCTGTAGAGTGGGCACTGGCAGACATTCCCCCACCCTCCAGTTGATACTGCTGTAAACTAAGGGAAATCTCCGCCTGGGTGGGGGAATGTTTTCTCAGACATTCCCCTACCATTCCCCTACGTACCCGGGGGTGGGGGGGTGGGGGTTTCAATTGACAAGTGCATAATAAATCTGTGTATAGTTCCCTGACCCACCATACACCCGACTAAGACACCTCCGTCATAAAACCCTATCATATTACTTCTCTCCTAACTAACCACTATTCCCTGCTTTCTGTTACCGTCCCTTTGTCTTATTAAGGAAGCTCATAACAGTCCTAAGCGGAAGATCGTGGATCCAACTAAAACGATTAGTACCATGTGAGACTAGTACATCATTCAACACATTATGGCTGTATAAATGTGCTAGAAAATAAACATTCCGGTCCCGCTGTAGTATTATGAGCTTTTATCCAGGTTAAATTTTAAATGTTAGAATTAGGGACGGTGTAAATTCCATAATCATTTCACCAAATAAACTGATACGAATCATATTATGTCTCCCTGAAATAGAAAAACAAACTTAAACAACAACATCATGTTGAATAGATGAAGAAACTTAATGTTAAAGCTCACTCACCCATCATATCTCCTCCCTGCGTATCCTAACCCAATCTCGCGGGTATCGCCACTGATCGCTCCATTGGAGACGAGGACTATGTAAAAAGGCAGGAGAAATATTCGCATTTTCGTCCTCTCCTCTTATAGAAAAGAGTTTCATAAAATACTAGAAGTGGTTAATTGTTGATTAAACCTCTCCAGTCCAGTTCCCCAATTGGTAATGAGGATTGGGGGATGGAGAGAGACACAGGAGTGCAATCAGAGAGAAGTAGAAGTAGAAGAAGAAGTCTTTATAGTGGCATGTGCAGCACAACCAATTGTCGTCTGCCGAACTGGGAGTATTGAAATGTCGTCTGCTTCTAGCGGGAAGGCGGGTAGTGGAAGACTTGACCAGTAAAGAGCTCCTCCTCCTCCTCCACCAGCTCCAGACCCGCTCACAGCCTGCCACCAACCTACAGCGCCCCCTCCAGGTGTCACTCAGAAACACCGTGAAGCTTACGGACTGTTCATTTTTAACCACAGGGGCGAGAATTTTCAGGGGGGGCACCTTTTATTGTGCAGAATCTGTAGGGGGGCACCTTTTTGTGCAGATTCTGAATGGGGGGGGGGGCACAGACTCGGAACTACAATTGTAATGAAATTTTGCACAAACTTTCAAGAGGGAGTTGGGGGGGTCCAAAAACGTTTTCCATGACTTTATGGGGGGAGGGTCATGCAATTTTGCACAAGAATTTTTCGCAAATGTTCCACTCCCCCACGCCCAGTGCTTAATTATGAACAGTCCCTTACAAATGGCTGAGGTCGCCTTAAATGTACAATTCGCCTTCAGACTTCCCCATTTCACTCAGATATCCCAATTTGATTACAGAAATGAGGGGCAAAATACAGTTTAACATAACAGCAGATTTACTTGATTGGAACAATAACGAATACGGCACAAATGCTAGTCTTTATCATGTTTCTGCCTAATTTAACAGAAATTACCAAATGCGACGTGACCCTTTAAAAAGAGATTGAAACCTACAGAAGAATTTAGATCCTAAGCTGAAAGTAATTGACGATCCTCTCCAATTCTAATGTACTGTAAAGAAAAGGGGTGATTCGTAGTAGGATCTAAATCCTCCAGATGTTTCAATCTCTACCGTCCGTCTCATCCTATCTCATTTTTATCTCTTGTGTTATGAAGATGGACTATATGATGTTTCTTTGGGGAAATCTGGTTTGGCCCCAACATTCCACATAATATATTCTTCGAAGGCAACTGTGTTAAAAGCATAGACAGTCCTCCGCAGTCAGGTTTGGTGGTTTGGTGGCTTCCATACAACAAGGTTGATTTGACATTGTTATTATATATCTGCTGATCTGATCAGCAGATCATAGTTTGGGGCTGTATCGTTGTTCCTCTTCTATTCTAGATATTTTCTTCTGTGGAGTCCAATCGATATATAATATCTTACTTTCGGCATACGTTTATATGATAATCTTATTGCTAAGGATTTAATCTAATATTTCCAGTTCGTCAAATTATCCAAGACAGTATTCAACTTGCTTATTCATGGATAGCTCGTTTTCCACTACGAAAACGTCTCCAATGTAATTTTTCAAACCTTTCAAAACATTGCCAAAACATTACCAAATTGCCAAAACAGATATGAAATTCAAGAAGATGGCTGTTATAATGGTTGTCTCATTATGAAACGTATCGCAGCAGCAAAATTTTCTGTGTCAATAAACACGTTTTTTAAAAAAATAAATAAGATCTGTTGTTGCTAAATTAAGTTGGAAAACTGGTTTGGCAGGTGCGGATAGGTTAAACGGATATAATCAATGGATATAGGGTAATGAGTAAATGATATAAAGAGTAATTAGTCATTTCTGTAATAATGGAACCGACTCGCCTTCCAGGTTCACCCACATCTGTTTCCTCGAATACTATAAACGTATTAATGTTCGCGCAGTATTCATTTTTGCTATTTTCGCGCACCCACCGTTGTGCGCGAAAATAGATCCTGCGCGAAAGGTATAATTATTGCATAAACAATGTGTGAGACTTCCTTGCTGCGCGAATTTAAATCCCCGCGAAAAAGTGTCAAAATACTTAGTGCGCAAAAATGTATTTGCGCAAAAATGAATATGTTTATGTTACATTTGGCCTTTAACCGAATACAAAAAAAATATCTTATACTTTCATATTGTAGTGTGGGAAGGGATAGAGGTAGGAGCACAGGTGGTATTTATGTTTGGATGGGGTAAACACGTTTGGAACTGAAACAGGCCTGATCTTTAATACTAATGAGCTAGGGGGAGAGTAGAGGTTTGGTGGAGGTAACCCTGGAGGATGGGGAAGTCACAGCCATACCTAAAATCTTACTCTCCTTTGTGTTGAAAAGCTTGGGGTTAATTAATATGTTAATCAGCCTGGGGTATTTAAACCTAGTGTGGGTAGGGATTGGGGCAGTCTTGATTTGGAATTATGTACCACAGTACCCTGGAGTACCCTCAGTGTCAGTGCATTACATAGATATATGATATATATCTATGTAATGCACTGACACTGAGGGTACAAATATTATTTGGATATTATCATCAAATAAACCTGGAACAGTATTTACTCGTCTCTTATTATTCCCCACCAGGATCCCTTAAAACCAAAAGAGATACAATACCCTGCTTCGATCCCGCACTGCTGTGATCGGATTCACGGCCCTTCTGCAAATCCGTTAGTTAATCTGTTTGTACACGTATTATATATACTGTGGTGTTATGCACTTGTCAATTGCAAACGCGAAAAGCGAAAAATGTGCCTCCATAGGGTCGGGGATTAACAAAATGTCTTGCCCTGTTTGTTCATCATTTTAAGATTGATGTTATCATCAATCTAATTGAATTGGGGTGAGATCTGTCAATCATTGATAGCATCTTGGCTCCTCCCATCCTGGATATCAGTGTGAATAATCTGTTGATTCTGATATCAGAAGATGGGATCAGAATCATGCTGGTAATGGCTGGGATGGGAGGGGATGGTGTTTAGGTGTGAATTAAAGGGTAGATCATGTGTGAATTAAAGTGGCAAGTTGAGAAATAAGATGCCTCATATGCAAAGGTGTTAAAGGGACCAACAGAATCACATGGAATGACCAGTCATATATATTGTTGTAGCCGTCATTACTTCACTAATACATAAGGAGAAAGCCATTGAGTTCTCTGCTGGAATATCATTCTACTTAGTTCGGACGAATGCGGACGAATGGACGAATGGACGAGTGGACGAATGGACGAGTGGACGTCCTGCATTGTCTAACAATTACAACAATAAGAGATGAATCTTGGTCTCAGCTAGTAGCCCATTTATTGAAGTATCTTGAAAGGTAGATGTGGACTGCTTGATGTCTGGGCTGCAACTGCCCTTACCCTAAAATCTCACCCCTATTTATACCCCCCAGAGATCCGTCCTCACTCACAATGTGAGACCCTGCGGCTGCCCCCTGGTGGCGGACGAATGTACCCTATACATCATTCGTCCGTCCCAGTCCGTCCCACACTACAACAATATATATGGGATAGGGATTTCATGTTTTCTGTCTCCACTTCCTCTCCCTCCTACTATCCCTCCCTCTCGAACTTTACATTTAACTGACATCAATCTCAATCTCCGTTTCCATTGGAAACGCAATCTTCTACATGAACCGGAAATAAATAAATAAATGAATGTAAACTGATCACTGTTAACTTTTTCTTGTTCCTCAAATGTCCAGGACCTAATTTCCATTACCACTCTCACTAGTTTGACCGATTGAATTATCTTTCCCATTCTAGCCCATTCTCATAGATGGTAGTATAGATCTTGGAGTAATAGAAATACTTCTAAGTATAGATCTACCACCTAGTGCTGTCAGAAGTAAAAGTTTAATTCTACAATATTAGATCAGTGGCCGGGATCATTGGTTTCATTGTGCCATAGATATCTAAGTGCAGAGTAACCCTAGTTTAAAAAAAGGTCCTCCTATCCGAAATATATGAGTGCAGTTGGCTCGGTCAGTCTATCTTGAAGTAAATACTATGGAAAGCCATTTATACATATAACCCAAATGTACAGAATTTTAGAAATACTTTTCCTAATTAACCTAACCATATTCCTGATTAGCCTTTTTCTCAGTGAACTGACATCCTATTTCGGGAAAATTGGCCCAGCTCGGCGGCCAATCCGGAATGTGCCTACTAAGTAGGCCTAGTGTTTTTCTGAAGTAGCAGTGTGTCTAGAGAATTAGATGCCAGCTCGGAGTGAATTAACAAAAGCTATGCCCCAGTCAGGAATTGATGAAGTCTAAGTAGAAATCATGGAAAGGGAAGATTAGCTAAATATTAAAAAGCACAATTTTGGAATTTTAGGAAGTTTCCGATTTGGTTTCTAATTCTCGACTAACCCGGAACAAAATTCCCCAGTTCGCATGCATTTTCAATGGTGAATTTGTCAATCATTTTCCCGGTTAGCCTACTAATTCTCCCGGTTTGGGGTTAATTCATTACAATGCATGTATGGCTTTCCATAATAATCAGTTACTTTTGTGTAGGCCCTACGCTAGGATATGTGGCCGATATTGGGGTAGCACCCTATCGTGTTTTACCCCATTTCTCTGTGATTTAAAAAAGCTTTCAATAAAGATATTCCATGACTATAGTATATTAAATTATAAGATAAGATAAGATAAGAACTACTTTATTCATCAAATTGGTATAAATTACACGATAAACAGGTATACAGACATCTAGATTACCTCCCGTTCTCCCTGACGTTACCTTTAGGCCTAAAACTTTGTTTTATAATCAATATCCAAACATAATAAATACACAATAAAAAATTAGAAGAAAATGACCATTAAAATATTTGTCTTTACCATTTAGGCGATGTTCGATATTTGTTGCAATATTGTACTTGACTGTGACGGTCGACGGCACGTCGAACGCGATACCCAAGTGCATAGGTAGCTGCCACGTGGCATAGGTGTAAGAAACGAAGTATCCTGGCAACCATACCGACCTGTCTGCCCAGGTGACTCCAGGCATCGGTGGTTCAGTGGTAGAATGCTCGCCTGCCACGCGGGCGGCCCGGGTTCGATTCCCGGCCGATGCAACTTTTCTCTCAAATAAAGAATTGCTGTTGCCCATGAACACAGTTGCAGATAGATATGTTTGATAGATATCTCGGTGGACAATTGTTTGTACGATTGGTAGATATTGTGCTAAGTTAGTTTGAGAAATAATAAGGATTAAATGGAGGATAAAAATGTATATACACATTGATTTGATATTGCGTTGAATAAAAAATATCTGTTCGGTTCGGTTGAACTGTATTTGAAACCTCAATTTTATGTCTTGTTTTATATCAATTTTATGTTAAAATTTAAATTTAAAATCTGAATTAAGATACCAAGTGTAAAACCATAATTATAACCGATTTAGAAGTTTATGTACCGTAATCCTACTCTTTCTCTTTCTCTATAAATACAATTATTCAAAAGAATGAATCATGAGATACATGTAACAGAATGTGTAGAGAAATCATTCCATGGCCAGACTAGAAGATTAATCAATATTCCCAAATAAAGACATGACATGGGTGGTTTCTTTCCTCAACCAGGGATAAAAATGTATATAGACATTGTAGGCCTATATTTGATATTGCGTTGATTAAAAAAATCTGTTCGCTTCTGTTGAACTGTATTTGAAACCTCAATTTTATGTCTTAGATTTGGGTTATCTGAGACTGATAAGAGAGCAGGCGAATTCACTCTAGGTCCAAACCCTCAGATCAGATAAGAATGGTATGTCAGCCTACCTCGCTAATTGCTTGTCCTAGAACTCGGCGTTTTAATGGGAATATTATGACATTTTGCGGTCTTAATGGAATTATAATGACTCTTTGTGGTTTGAGGCGAGAGGCTTTCCCTTCGTTTTAAGGGACTCTCTCAAGTTTGGGCCTAGAATAAATTGTACATTTTCAGGAGACTCAGCCCACTTAGTACTTGGAAGACGGCAGTCTCTAATGACGGGTGCACCAGGGTAAATGGTGCACAAGCGATAGCGAGTTGCACCATTTATAACCCTGGTGGACCCGTCATTAGAGACTATAGTCTTCCAAGTACTTTATAGCACAACCCCTGCGGATCAATTAGACCATCATCAAATGACCAACAATCAGTTCATTGTCTCAAATTTCTCGCACCCTTTCAGCTTCATCCAACTACTAGTTTTATGGCTTACACCCTGCTGATTCCTGCCCCAAAGAGGATGGGGGGCCACCTGTGGTGCAACAGGGCTTTGTGAACCTGATAGTCACCGCCAATGCCCACCCCTCTCCAGTACATCCTGGCCTAATTGAGATCTGAGCAAACTGGAGATAATAACTATTATTCATACACACTGCTCCCTTCAATAAGTATATTTCCTATGTTGCAAGCATGATTTTGGTAGTCAAATCATCTTCCTACCATGATAAGAACTCAAGTTATTGTTTAATTTCTTTGGAACACAAGTTTAACTGAAAGCCCCTTTTCTTTTCAAGATTTATATATTTCCTAATCCGTCCTAATTATTGGCATTTGAGTACGTGATTCTGTTCTACAGGTTGTCGTTGTCTTCTCTACAAAAAGACTCAACTACTAGCTATCTTTGATTTGGATTTTTTTTAGATAAGAGGTGCACGGAGATTATATTATGTATTGTATAGTATATATATTATGTGACACTGTTATTTCACCGTACTGATACTTTGGTTGAAACATACGTATCTCACTTTATTTCCTCTACTTTTGTTTTATTGTATTTGTATTTCCCCATGTACACTAGGCTGAGAGCAACACTTGCCCGCCTGAAATTAGTCCTGTACTGGATTCACTTATTAACAATTAGATATGGGTTTTAAAAAATCTATATAAATGATTTTACCCAAGCAAACTGTATAATAGTTATTAGGTTTCATGTATAGATAAAGGGAACGGTAGGAAGACCTAGGTGTAAATCCTATAAGGTACCTATAGAAACCTGTAGACCTGTTCATCGAAAATTAATGTAAGATCTCAGTGATGAATAAAAGATATTTCTATTCTATTCTATTCTATGTGATTATTCCATACATAATCCGAAATTGCAGTCTTTTAGTCTGGTAAATTCTTTACCTATATCTTGGGTTCTAATTATGATAGGGGAAAAAATCGACTACCAAAATATTTCTTGGTACATGGGGAATATAATCCTAGAAGAGCACAGCATGCATGAATATTACCTAGTATAAATTTCTATATTTCCTATATAATGCTCCATTTTGCCCTCAAACGTGCTCCACAGAATCTCCACAGTGCAGGTTATAAAACCCTTTGACGAACCGCATGCTCTACCCGATATCAAAACAGGTCATTGATGAGGGTTTAATTGATTATCCGCAGGGGGCGTGCTATAAACCTTAGCTGCATGGCATTGCCTTTCATTGACGCACTTCTATTAAGGCGTGTCCCTTCTAAAAGCAATGTCTATAATCTTACTCAGGAATTACCTTAGTTTGTAACAGGAATTAGAGGAGACAACGAATGTCCACAGAATGAATATGATAACAGGATTTGTTAAGTTTGAAGACGTGACATAATTAGAGTGCACATTGGTGTTAAAAACCACAACACCGAGGTGGAAATGGGGAGAAATGCTTCTGGTGGGTTTTTTTCTTCAACTGATGTGCTAACGTTAATCCCCTAATGAGTGCAAGAGAAATATGTATGAACGTAGCCTATTTTGGCTATACAGTCACTCCCTTTCATCGGACAGAAACCAATGTTGCTATTCAGTACAATTACAAAATAGTATTTGTATTTAAGATTTGTTTTTCAGCCAAACACTAGATCTAGGGCCTATGTACCGGTATGTAGGCCTACATAGGCTAGGCCTACATCATTCTCAGTTTTAGCCTAACATACAGATATATTAATAAAGCTAATTTATGCTTTGCAAATTACTGGTACAATTCTACTGTAGCTGCTAAATAATTGTACTAAATAGTAAGTGACATGTAACGTACTTAAGGAAATACAGGTAAGTTAATACATTAATTTCAGTGATGTATCGAAGCGGGGTGGGTGCCGGAGGGGGGCAAAGACGAAAGTGCGAATTAAACTTACTAAATGATAATTACTCATTGGGACAAAATTTATTCACGTGAAACATGGCACATTTGGAAAAAATATGCATTCACATGCGATTTTGAACATATTCATCTAGGTTTCTTCTTATGCTATAGGCCTATACCTGTTTCGCGACGACTGGAAATTAAAGAACCACGATTAAATACAATGTTGGGAGTTACATTATTGTCTAACCTAACAGATTATCTCTTGTAGGTCGGCGTAAATCTTTACCATACCTCTCTCACCTCTTTTCAACAAACTTTACCCGGTTCTGATAGACTATCATGCACTGAGTATCGTACCTTCAGATCCACCATAGCATTAAAATTAAAATTAAAATGCTGAGAAATCAATGTAGTATATATAACTGGTACGGTAGATGGGAATGGAACTTACTTAATATTAATTACTCATTTCTAAACTTGAGAAATCAATTTAATATATAACTGGGCCTATAGATGTGATTGATAGAGAGCCTAATTTATTAGCAATTAGCATTGACCAGCTAGACACAACCCATCCGGGAGTTACCAGGATACAGTCTAGGCCCAAAGTTGAGAGAGCCCCTTCAAACGAAGGGAAAGCCTCTCGGCTCAAACCGCAAAGTGCCATTATAATTCCATTAATACCACAAAATGTCATAATATTCCCATTAAAAGTCCTAGGCCAGGAAACCGATTAGCAAAGTAGGTTGACATACTATTCTTATCTTATCTGAGGGTTTGGACCTAGAGTGGATAGATCATTATTCAAGGAGTTGGGCTCGTTCTTTGGGCCATGCCAAAAGTACTGACAATCTTCGGATGAGTAAATCTTATTATTTAGAACCACTACTGCAAAATATTTTAAACTGATTGGAAGATAAACATATTGATGACCTAAATAAATCAGATTTTTAACAATATTATCAAAGAAATTAAGGGTTTTAAATGATGGAATCTGAGGGAGATTCATTTCAGTTCTTTCAATTTCTTTCAATTTCTTAAGTTTAACAATTACTGATTTTTGCGGACTTCCATCCATTACATGTGAATTTCTTTCCAATCGCTTGTGAAAAGAAGAGGATATCCCAGCTACAAGCTCCTAGTAGTCCTTATCCCATAATGTTGATTCATTTTCAACATGAATTATTGTTTAAGCATTTTATGTTTCTAGGAAGTACGCGGGAGCCAAACTACCAAGAAAGGCAACACTGTTTTAGTAAGCGTTTTTTCATCATCCTCTCCCTCCCAACCAGATACGTTAAAGCTTAATGACTGTTGTTTTGCAATAGGAACGCTGGATGGTGTTTGCTATTTGTGATGTGTTACAGAAAAATGAGTCATAGGAACGCTGCATTGTGTTTTCTATAAAGCTTGAGCCGTGAATCCATGCTATAGCGAGCAAAATGCAGGGCGTTCTGCGTCCAGGACATTGGGCGTTTTGTTGATTCTAATCAGTGATCTGGCGTTGGAAATTGACATGGGCGTCTGTACCAAATGGAATGCGCGTGGATCCTGGACACTTAATATGAACATGTTCATATTGAGCATCGTTGAAAACATTGTGAGCAAGGAATCTGGTGAATTAATTACTTTGGAAAATATCTATTTTTTCGACTTGTGACTCATTTTCTAGTGACACATTTCACATATGATTGAATGCCGCGAGACAAATGAGGATGAGGATGGATAATGATAGGAATTAGGCCTAGTTTTGTAATACAAAAGTCAGGCTGGCTGAATGGGCACATTATTGTGTTATGTGAAGATATGATGTAACTCATTATTATGCTGATATCGTCTCCCGCCATGATAGGAGGGATCCAATAAATGGAAGGGCGTGACCTTGCCATCGTCAAATTAATCCTTTGATATACTACTCGCGGACTAGGGCCAAGGTATTAGCAATCTCCTGTTTACAGTTTAGACTCAAAGCCTCTCAGCTCAGATAAGAATGGTATGTCAGTGATTGGACATCTTGGACTTTCCTGGCCCTGGGGGAGGCGTCCTAATGGGATTTTAATGGGATTTTGCGGTTTGGAGCCAGAGGCTTTCCCTCAGTTTGAAGGGACTCTCTCAACCTTGAGCCTAGACTGTTTAGTATTCGTCATGTTTATTCAATCAAGCATTAGCCTACATGAAACAGCTTATCCTGATAGAAGTGTTGTGAAAATTATAAAATTGTGTTTACCGTTGGATTACAAGTAATATACTGAGGAAGAAACATCTCTTACTTGATATTGTCAGGTCTAGGTGTTAATTGGTTACATAATATGACGTAATGAGTGGTAATGACTATTAACCATGAATTATGGAACATATAGTATGTATTAACTATAATGATAACTTATGAGAGGTGAGGTAATGTTATTTTTGTACCATCAGGACTGACACTAATGACACATCACCTCTAAGTGTGTCTATTTGCATAGGTAAGGCCACGTGTAACTCCATTAGCATGATTCATGCTTAGCCATGTAACTATATATATACCATGTCGCACCCAGGCCTCCTCAGTGACACAAGTCGTAAAAAATGGATTTTGAGATATCATCTTAGTTGAAAAGATGAGATCAAACGGATTCCAATGATAGTAGTAGGGTGTCTAATAAATATTTCTATATTCTAATGCTGATATTTCTATTTTTGAAAATCAAAGTTTGCAATATTAGCCTACTGGGTGGACAATTACTAGTCAAGTAGCTAAATATTCTGTATAAGATGGCCTTAGAAATACTAAGACAAAAATGACCAAGGGACATAGCGGGAAGCCGTATCGTCCCGCGGCGGAGGTATCCGACCAAGGGTGCGTAGCGCCCGCGGTCGGATACCGAAGCCAAGGGACGATACGGATTTCCCGCTATGTCCCGCGGATTTTTTTGTATTTATTTCGCCGTTTCTTATCAAAATATATTCGAGCATGACAGGTTTGGTTTACATCAACGTCTTTGTTTACATCAACATCTTTGTTTACATCATGACGCCCGTCATGACTCCCGTCATGACGCATCTGCGTATTTCTACGCGCTGTTTTTTCCGACCTGCGTGGGTCAGAACTATATTTTAGAACGCAAAATTATTTAATTCTGCACTGTCATGTACATTTATTTGGCTTACTGTTTTGAAGTAAATTAGTCTACTAAACATATTCCATCCTTTATTTTCTTAATTCTGCAATTCATTTGTGCGTTAATACTATTTTCATTGGAGAACTATATTCATTCCGTATCAGGCCTGAGGCCTGATACGGCCGTCGTATCGGCCTCAGGCCTGAGTTGCAGTCTCAGGGCTAAGTCAATGGGCCGTACGTATTGACCACAGCCAAAGGTGAAATAAATGGATATATTTAATACACTGTCTTGAAAATTGGGTCTATGTATTCAGGCTACGAGAAGCGTTAAGCACCCCAAAAATTAAAATACTCCCACAAATATATCCTGTGAATAAAACAGTCTGGGCATTCGTTGAATACATCTTTTTAAATACCATTGGTGTGGGTTATTTTTTTCAGCAGCCCCAAGACAAAATATGGACCTTCTTCCTCAACATCCGTACACTAGATGTACTTGTATAATGATAGGAGAGAAAAATAGCTACATTTGCCCCCATTGTCATATCGCTCAGGTAGAAATGAATGAGTAGCAGTTTTTAACCAACGCCAACAGTCCTATCCATTCCCAAATCACATCTCTACATGACAGTACATAATGTATCACTGAGACCGCTGCTCTTTCCAATTACAAGCCTTATTAGCAGAAAGCAAACCACTAAAGCTGCATAACACGGATACATAATCATAATTATATGTCTGGTGTAAGGAGACACATGTCTCAGTGTCAAACCTGCATGTGACTTATCAATAGGGGAATTGCATGTGCACCAACTTGTATTATAATTTGCAATCAGCAAGTGGCATGCCTGGAAGCGTCTAGATACTAGGCGCCAGGCTACTAATACTGCTTTAGATCATTAGTCTTGAATCTACATAAACTTCCTCAACCTTATCATATATGGCCGTTTTGTGAACTAGGCAAATTACATACCTACATCTACAGATGCATGGTTAGTCTGTAAAATTTAGATTTTAAATCTGAATTAAAATACCAAGTGTAAAACCATATTTATAACCGATTTAGAAGTTCATGTAATCCTACCCCTTCTCTTTTTCTATAAATACAATTATTCAAACAAATTAATGATGAGTTGCATGTAACAGAATGTGTAGAGAAATCATTCCATGGACAGACTAGAAGATTAATTAATCAATATTCCCAGGTGAAGACATATGATATGGATGTTTTCTTTCCTCAACCAGGGAGACATTTAGTACTTGGAAGACGGCAGTCTCTAATGACGGGTGCACCAGGGTAAATGGTGCACGAGCGATAGCGAGTTGCACCATTTATAACCCTGGTGGACCCGTCATTAGAGACTAAAGTCTTCCAAGTGCTTTATAGCACAACCCCTGGGGCGGATCAATTAGACCATCATCAAATGACCAACATTGTCTCAAATCTCTCCCTCCCTTTCAACTATCATACCTTTTCTCTCCATGTATATACTAATGCACTTGTTAATTGCACACCCTCACCTCGCCCCGCCCCACCCTACCCCCCACACACGGGGGTGTGGGGGAATGTCTTGGTAGCAAAACAGACCATAAACTGAGCGGAGTTGCTGTGGTGCACAGTTACACGAACGAATGCCATGTAATGGAACTAATTACTGAGTACATCTGTCTAGTATATCCCCAGCTAACGTAATCAGGAGATTAAAGAGGTATTCTCTGCTGATTTCCATGAAAAAAATGAAATTTCATGTTTGGTATATTTTTTCCCAACCCATCCAAAGTTCACCAAGATAAAATATTGAAGGATTTGGGCCTGTTCTTCTTGGTGTAAAATCTCGTTATTTACCAAATTTTTCATTCCAGTAATCCGCTGAAATGCCACTATTTGCAGTGTGACGCTCTTCCAGTTTCTTTAACTTTGGCAATGCTCAATGAAATTTAAAATGTTAGGAGAGCACTGTCTAGATAGGTATACATGAAGAGCGAGGTCAACAAATTGCACTATTGATCCTATTTGCCCCAAATTGCCACTGTAAACTAGGGAAAAACTTCTAGAAAAAGCCATGAATTCCTGAAAAACTCAAGGAAATATCCAATTTTCTTCATTTTTAGTATATTCAAACATTTCATTCTACAGCCCTCATGATCGAAAAAAGAAGAAAATGAGAAAAATATTTTTGTCGATTTAGCTGGTTAATGCAACTTTAATGTTAGGAAAGGTCCATTGTCATTAACTTAAATAGATTGTCGATGGCACCAGGCAGTAGCCAGTAATGCCTTAGACTGTCCTGTATTGATTGATTGATTAATGTTTTATTCTACAGACACATTACATCGCAAGAATGCAATTCACAAAAAAGTCATACATATAGAAGTGCAATATCTGGTATAAAACTTTCATACATGTACAGAATAAGAATAAGAAAATACAAATAAGAATTCAGAAAATCAAAAAATAATTCCTTAATACCTACTTCTCTCGCTTATTCCTTTGAAAGGCAGGGATGTGGGGTGAACTTTACTATCTATCTCTGATGGGAAAATAATTATAAGCCTTTTTAGAGTGCAGGGGTGGGGGGAAGTCTTGTCGTAACCAGTCCCACTAACATTATAATGTCCTGAATTAGTCTGGTCGCTATAGAAGATGAAGAAACACACAACAGAGCCGTCCTCAATGATAGAAACGGTTCCCCCTGCTACCACTCACCGCATTGGGTTACAACTTACATGTGAAGTACCAGAACAAGTACCAGACAATTCCCATTTGTCCAATGCAAACATCAAAGTTTATAATTATTCACCAGTGCGCAGGCCTACACGAGGGCTTATGAAAATTCACAATGTTTGGTATGGCTAGGAAATGACTTCTTTTAGTTTTAGTAAAAAATTAATGTAATTTATCTAAGTAAGTAAATGTTAATTTAATCCATTCAGGAGCATATATGGACCTGCATTTAAGACAGATGCAATGTCCCCTTTCAATTGTAAATTCTTGTTTGTTGTCACTCTGGATGTGGAAATGAAACTATTATATTGAATTATTATGGAGAAACCATTTCCGTGTTAACCTCACTCGAGGCAAGGGTGAGCTACGTCGAAAGTTTGGGCTTTTTACATGCCCCAAGAACAGCTGTGGGAGCCCAACTGTCGCTAGAGATATTTCCCATGGGGAGATTGGACTTTTTCACCTTATAAAGTTAATTAAAGACCGGCAGCCGATGAAGTAAAATAAATACGTTGCCTACCAAAGGACAATTTGTTTCATTATCATATATGCTCGAGTACATGAAAAAGTTCAGCAGTAGGCCTAGCTAGTATTGAGTCCACAAAGTCAAAATGTATAGGCCTACCTCATTTCTGCTTCTTTATAGCGAGAAAGATCAGCGGTATTCCATGACTATTTTCTTACTGTGTGAAAATTGGAACGAGATAATCAAAAACTGTTTTTTAAAAGTAGTCAATTGTGATTTGTAGGTATTATTGGATAGTACTTACATGGAGGATTTACACAAGTCCATCAACCATTTCAATCCTAGTCGCTACCACAGGCGGGAATACTTTGTGTGCTGCCATCTGGGCAGCATCAAGCCAACTAGAAAATCCGCTCTCCACTAAGGAGAGGCAAGAAAGTAAGGTGGCGGGATTTTGAGGAGTTCCGGGGAAAACAAACTGTGCAACTTTTCCAACTGCCAAGAAAAACATGTCTGAAGAAGAATCCCCGTTGCAAAAGCCACCCATACCCCTCAGGGGTAGAGGGTAAGTGATTTTACTTCTCTGTCCTCTGAAGGTTTGGTCAGTCTCCTGTTGTGCTAAAACATTTCCGTGACTCCCCTTGCGCTCACCGTCACAGGGCCACGCGTAACTGATTTAAATGATTTTAGATTAATCTCCAGATTTATTTATTAGTATTACCCACTGAACTCTCCGTCTCTTACTTGACTCGTGATTCATTCCTTCATCCCGGATTCGGATGAGTAATTGCCCGTGAAGCCCTGGAAATATGAATATTTTAATTTAGATAAGTTAGGCCCTTCAACTTAGCTTCAGCCTTGGCTTTGTCTGGGACTGATAGCATCCATCAGTCATCACTGGCATCAGCCGGGGAAGTGATGAATGGATGAGGACTTGGAAGTTGTAAACTTGTGTCTAATATATGTGACATTTCTCGGACGGGTTTCCAAATATCTACTGAGGAAAAACATGGGTTTCCTTTCCAATCTGTCGAATGTTGCATTCTTATCTTGATATGGCCATGATAAATTCTAACTCAAAGAATTTAATTTAAATATAAATTTACAACTCGCAAGCTTGAAGCTGAGTGAAACAAGACAGTGACAGACTGTGAGTGTCACAGTGAAATTTGAAAGACATATTTCTGGCTCTTTCTGTGTCACTCAAACTTGACAAAGTTGGCCAGCTACAAGGACCCCGAGCCCTTCCTGAGGTTAATTCCTTCCAAACCTACTCCTAGATACTCTCGTCTAGTCAAAGACAAAATGTCTGTGCAATTGATTTGGAATAGTCTTCAATAGACAAAATCTGTTCTTTCCTAGACCTAGGCCTCGCTTTTCCTGCCATGTCATGTGGGAATTGAATAAATCGGTTATCGTCTGTCTGGAAGGAAGCATATGTGACAGTAATTAATTAGTCTTTAATAATTGTAATTAAAGGTATTTTGAAATGCGAAAAATTAACCATAGTACCATCCGTTTGCTGCAAATTTCATGACTATATATTGTAAAATTATGAACAATTTTATTCTTATTATAAAGGGTAGCCAAATAAAAGACTCCAAAATCAATAACATGGTTTGTTTCAGTTGAGTTGCCTTCAATCATTCAACTACCTGGAACCTGTTAAAAATGTAGAATGCAGCAGCAGGTAGAAGGCCACAAATGTTCTCGTGTTACCTGTTCTCGACTGTTTTACTGTTAACCATGTCTTGAGATGCTGGATAAATAAAATCTTTAAAAAAAAACAAAAAAAAAACCTATTTATTCTTATTAGTTGACATTTGATGAATATTAATGGAAAACAGAGTGACGAACCGATTAAAGAAATAAATTGATTTCCACTTTTAATCAGATTCTTTTCGCTGTTCCTCATGATTTACATTTTAGTGGGACGTGGATGCACAGTAAACCAAACGCTGCTGTAAATGTATTGGTGTTGATAGTACTTAAATTTGTCTTTTTCAGGATACTACAAAAACCATCAACAAGAACGTTCACTTTCCATAACTCCATATATCGCAAAGAAGGTCATGAAGAAAGCTATGCCAAAATTAGTGTCACGGTAAGATCACACTTACTTGATGATAATTGCCAGACATGGTGAAACCTGCCGGACCGCGGTCCTTAGCCATCGAAAGACATGTGGGACCGGTGAAACTTCACACCGGTGAAACTTCACACCGGTCCGACTGTCCGGTGAAAAATTTGTATGAAACGTTGGAGAAACCATTGGAGGACTGGTGAAACCTTTGGAGGGAGGCAGGACCGAAGCGCCCCAGGATCGTAGTGCCCAGACCCTAGCGTCTAGCGGCCGGACTCAAGCGCCCCGGCCATTGATCGAAGCACCCAGAACGTTTACTAGTCAATTAATTACTTTTATTAGTCTATTTTTACTCGTGACAGTTCACTATGGTACCCCCTTTATTGACATAGGACCACCAATGTAAGATTAGGATTAGAATTAGTTTTGGTATTGTTTACTGTTAACGGTCTGGGCGCTTCGATCCAGGACATGGGCGCTTTGATCCAAGGCCGGGGCACTAGGATCTCGGGACGCTACAGTCCCGGGGTGCTACAGTCCTGCGATCCTTTGAAGGACCATGGAAAGTTCCTTTTCGCCTGTCCTCCTGTCCGGTGAAAGTTCTAACGTTTTCGCCATGTCTGAATTGATATAGGAATTTTTTCTTTTTTTTAGTTCATTAGGATAATGCATATTTAAACAGTTCCATTCCATGCCTAGTATTTGTCATTTTGCAACCTAATTTGGCAGAATTTACTAAATATATAGAGCTGCCGATGAAACATTTTCTGACGATCTGAGCCACTTGATATTCTGTGATATGGATTAATGTTTGGATTTTTTATTTATTCCTCGTTGTACGAATGGAAATAATTGACATAAAACGGTGAAATAAAGTACTAATGAATCAATAAGTGCTAGTGAATCAAAACTGTTTTTAATGCATAAAAATACTCGGGTTCCTGTCATCTTTTAGACATCCATACAATCGGGAATGATATGACGTCCTTCAATAAAGGAATTCAAAATTTATATAAGTAATAACACATTTGACGAACTGCACAAATATTAGTGTCTATTTACTCTGTGTCCAATTATGAGCATAAAATATTGACGCAAATGTTCTAAATACCTATAAATGCGATGTTATTGATAAAAGAATCCATTGAAAGACATAATTATATCAACAAACGATTGAACTAAAAGTGGATCTAGATTAAGATCACCTGGAAGAGCTGTGTGTGACTCTCACAGAAGGTTACAATTCATATTTCCAGAAATTATTTAAATTTTATTAAATAAAATTGGGAAAAAAAACGCAGACATGGCGAAACCCGACGGACTGCGGTCCTTGACCGTTGAAATGTCTGGCCGTTCCTGTTCGTAAAGTTCCTTTTCACCGGTCCTCCTCTCCGGTGAAAGTTTTAAAGTTTTCGCCTTGTCTGAAACCATTACATGTATACTATACACACTTTTAGACATTTATACAATCGGAAATGATATGCTAGAGGCACATTAAAAACACTATTATTTTGTAGAGAAGTATTCCTAGAGCTATAATACATATAAATTGTTATTTTTGTTTGTAGGAAAGTGGGCGTGGACAGATCATTGAGCCGTTGAGTGGTGCTATCATCGCTAACCGTGCTGCACATGATAGCCCAGTGCCCTTCATCATTTCCACTTCCGCATCAATTGACGACGAAGAAGAAGGTATGGTATATTGTGTTTTTAACAGTTTGTTTTTCAGGTTTTAGTTAAAGTGGCTAAGATAGTTAAAATGAGTAGTCATGGAATAGTGTGAAACTTTGTCAGTGTAATCATATATGATAGGTATAGCAATATCTGAAGTATTGAATATCAGCATTGCGTTTTTATTCAATGATTAGTGAATATGTGTAATGAACGGGTCAGAACATAAACCCATGTCAAATCCATGAGGAAATGGCTTTGTAGACCAGGAGGTGCTGCCAGATTTAGCCCTGGTGGCAGAATGCCCTTTGTACTGACCAGTGCCGACCTGGGTGTTACATAATTCCAGATGTCCACCCAACTGCCACTTTGAAATTTCTGGTTGGCAAGCAAAAACGATTTTGCTCACTATATTTAGCAAATATCTCATATAATATGAATTTCATAGTTTTGATATTCACAGGAGTTATTTAGGAGGGTAATGTGCACCAAATACTAGCAAATGAAGTCGAAATTCCGTTACTCGATAATCTAGCCAGCAACAGTGAGAAGTGTCACTTTAACATAATACTTCACGCTCAACCCAGTGGGGTGGTTTTTCTTGGGCCCTGAAATACATAACATAGTTGTACGAGTTGAAGGATTGTACTATAACTGAAGTCCACTTTATAGAACCAGTTTTTCTTGTTATTTTGCTGTTACAAATTGTATTGTATTGAAGTTAAATTTGTATCGGGCTATGGTGGTGTTAGTGTATAAGGTATGTGGGGCAGGGGGCGGGGTTGCGCCCTTGATATAACCATCTTAAATATGTTGATAAGGGCGTAAAGCAACCAATCTCACTCACTCATGCCGTGTGGTCTACCTGAATTTGCCCATGTGTATAGCTCTTTGGATATATACGCTTGTAAAAACCATAGTAAGGTATCACATCCCGTTAGCGTGTTTGAACTTTCCTCTTTTTCCCTAATATGACCAAATATTATCACGTCTGTATGGAAAATCCTTCTAGTTATCTTATCACCAGCGATCATAGACGCCTTATATTTCAAATTTGTGATTTGTCTGGATATTATTTTGGATTTTGATTGATCTTTGCAACTTATATGACAACTGCTATGAGAAGTATAGATGACCAGCTATCACAGCAGTCTGATATGCATGTTTTCTGTCAGGTTACCGAAATCGGTCGATCAAATCACCCTGTTAGTTCTGGTTTTGTGTATGTGGGACAGACAAAAATCATATAATAATTCAATTTTTAAAATCTCGTGATTGTACAATTTAACTGATGCTTTATATTTTATTGTATAAAACCTGTTGTACTAAGCAACTGGGGGCCGGACAATGGAAACACTAAATATTAGGAGTATCTTCATATTAACCACTATAACTGGAGTGACGAAATTAAACATATATCTTCTCTAATCTTATTCCATCCACTTTTAATCTTGGTTGTATGATTATCTGGTGAAGAATTTGACTTTCGTCAAATTCTGCCCAATAATTTTGTTTTAATTTCCATTCCAGAATTTGCAGATTCGAGACCAGCCGCATCTAAAGATGACGCTTTCAAAAGTCCAGAACCAAGAATTCATGAAACCAGTATCAGTGGCAGTGTCTCTATGACGGAGAATGGAGAAATCATACTGACTCCATCTCCCAACTCAAGGAAGTCTAAAAGAGCGAAAAGACCACCCAAAACATTTGAAGACTACGAGGTGTATGCTTCTCCCAGTAGAAGTACCTATAGTTCATCTGCCTCTGACAATAGTCAAACACCAAATTCTCCAGAGGTGAGCACTAGACGGAGGTCACACTTGTCCCCAGACCATTCACAAGCTGCGTCTAGAAGGAGCAGTCATGTCAATGCCTCAGGTGATGCACCTTCTCCCCCAGAACAATATCCCTCCAGATCCAGTAGGAGGCAGAGCTCGAGACAAAGTGTGGAGTCATTTCCAGTTAGATCTAGCCGACAACAGAGCCCAAGACCAACTCCAGAACCATCTCCTTCAAGGTCTAGTAGTAGACAAACATCACCAAGTTCAGAGCCATCCCCTGCTACATTTAATAAGAGACAGAGCTCACGACAGAATGTGGAACCATCATCTAGTCGGCGGCAAAGCTCGAGACAGAGTTCAGAACCTTCACCTGCTAGACATAGTCGCAGACAGAGCTCACGACAATATGTGGAACCTTCACCTGCTACATCCAATCAGAGTCAGAGTTCAGAACCATCACCCGCCAGATCCAATCAAGGTCAGAACTCAGAAACTTCAACTAGATCTAGTCGCAGACAAAGCTCACGACAAAATGTAGAACCATCACCTTCTAGTCCACGGCAAAGCTCGAGACTGAGGTCAGAACCATCACATGCTAGATCTAATCAGAGTAGTTCAGAAACTTCAACTAGATCTAGTCGCAGAGAACAAAATGTGGAACCATCACCTGGTCGGAGACAAAGCTCAAGACAGAAGTCAGAACCTTCACCTGCTAGATCCGATCAGATTCAGAGTTCAGACCCTTCAACTAGATCTAATCGCAGACAGAGCTCAAGACAAAATATGGAACCATCACCTTCTAATCCAAGGCAAAGCTCGAGACTGAGATCAGAACCGTCACATGCTGGATCTAATCAGAGTAGGAGTTCAGAAACTTCAATTAGATCTAGTCGTAGAGAACAAAATGTGGAACCGTCACCTTCTAATCCAAGGCAAAGCTCGAGACTGAGGTCAGAACCCTCCCATGCTAGATCTAATCAGAGAGGAAGTAATGCGTCCAAACTAGAGCAACTTAGAACAAGTCTAGAGTTGTCACCATCAACGCCTCCACAACCTAGGAACTCTAGGGTTGGTATCATGAACACGGAGGATGTGGATGAAGTGCCCTCGTCAGAAAGCTCCCCAACACCTTCAACCACTCGTTCTCAGTCTAGAAGGAGCTCCAGGTATGGAAGTCCAGAAGTGTCTAATCTACCTAAACTAGGTGCTTCCCCGCGCCCGAGTTCACCCATTATGAGACTGTCCTCACGTCGCTCCAACCTGTCCCCACCAGCCCCATCCCGCGTGGTTAACACAAGTGCTCGGCGTTCCCCACGAATTGTCCTTACTCCTTTGAAGTACCAACTGACTGGTAAATCACCGGCTGTCTCGCTAGGAAGCTTACAGAAAGGCAGGTCAGGCCTTGCTGCTACAAAACCATTATCCTCCCCATCTTCATCGCCAACTGCAAGGCGTACAACGAGGAAGTCCCTTCTTGAGGCAGCTTCTTCTCCTGACCAATCACCACGCGCTCAAAATAGATCTGTAACTAACTCCTCAAGAATTAAATCTAAATCATCCCTAGCAGCTTCGCCAGTCCGTTCAGAGATTACTCCTCTAGCCAAGAGGTTAGCACCAACACCTTCTCCATCTCCCAGCAGATCAACCAGAACATCTATAAGAAAGCAAAGAGATGCTGAAGCGTTAGAGGAAGAAACCAGCTCCCTAAACCAACATAAAACTGCCTCTAATGATGTCAATGTGAATGATAAACAGGCCCCAGAGGTTGTTAGTGTTAGTCACAGTGCATCTAAACGAAACATAACTGAAAGGGAAGACAATAACACTATTAGCAGTGATGATGAAGTAGATGTGAGGGATAAGGAAAGCAGTGCTGAATCCGAATCCGATTCACCCCCACCCCCCAAGAAATCGAAGCTTACTCTACTAAGGGAGAAACTAATCTCAGGTTCTCATGCTAAAACTGATACTGGTGCTGATGATGCACCTCGAAAAAGTCCCCGTAAATCAATGTCTCGTATCAGAGTCGCCAAAAGTCCGAGACATTCTGATTTAATTGAAGAGGAGTCTGAGAATGACGGAGCAAATACTGTGTCAAGAAGTAACAAAACCAGAACGCAGCTGACTAAAGACCGTCGGTCAAGGACTAGACAAAGTTTGGTCAATGAGCACCATGAAAGACAAACAGAAGAAAAAATTGCTAGTAGTGAAGTGGATGGCAATGCTACTCACACTCAGGTGTTCGATGAAGCTATGGAGGGCGGGCACTTCATGGACCATACAAAGAACATCTCCTTAACCAGTAAGTCGATGAGAATCCCTCAGGACCTAAGCTTTAATGTCAGTTATCCCAAGCTTCAGAGGCATAGCACACCACTCCCAACCAAGGTCCGCAGAAAGAAACTTCCTGTCGAGGAAGAGGGGGAACAACAAGAAGAGGAGGAGCATGAAAAAGAAGAGGTGAATGAAAAAGTCTCTAAAGCCTCCAAAAAAGCCAAAGATCGTTCTAGAAGAAAGTCTCCAGATCCTCCTGTAGAGGACACTGACGAACCAGAGCCCGAACCCCAGGCAGCTCAAGAACCCCCCGAACCCTTAGATGAGGAACCCCCCGCTGAGGAGCCAGCTGATGAGGAGCCCCAGCCTGCCAGTCCACCTCACGATCCCTCCGATCAAGAAATCGAGGAAGCTGTTGAGGACCAGGATACTTTGTCTGAGGCGTCTGAGGGAGCTAAAGCAAAGTAAGATATGTCTTAAATCCTATTATATTTGAGCTGTGCATAATTATCTAACCTGAACTTTTGAGAATTTTTGCCTAAATTTCAACGCCTTGTTTCAATGCAGATTGTTTCAGGTTTGAGCCCTTGCAGGGCTCCCTTTTTAATCAGATTCCTAACTTATTTACGAATCCCGTTAAAGATACATGTGCATTTTTCATGCTTAAATTGAGCATTAGATACTCGGTAAAATCAAGATAAAACATTTGTTATATATGGGTCAGATTTTCAGAAAATGTACAATTGGCAGCTGTACACATATAGGAAATTCTCCTAAATTAGGCTGAAAAATGAAGAATATCTGGTATATCTGAGTATATTTGGTATCGCATTGATTTAATGTATCAGTTCTGTTATGTTAAACTGCATTTTGAAGCTCATTTTTGTTTTAATTGTGGGTTATTTGAGAGGATTGGTAAAGGCGAATTGTACATTTTCTGAAGATCTGACCCATATACTGATTCAGTGAAGAGAATTTCCAGCTCGGCCATGATAATCTGGCCTTTGGTAGCCAGACAGAGTACAGGACGGTTCCCAGGTCAATATTTTGCCATTTTTATCACAGTCACAGTCCTCTAGCTTTCGTGGTGGGGCTTTTTATGAACAGCACTAATGATTAATTAATTCATCTGTGTCTTGATAGGTCTGCGGAATCTACACCAAAGTTTCCTCAGAACGCCAAGTCTGTGCCGCGTAGATCGATCTTCAACTCAGAGCCTGGCAAGAAGAAGAAGCCTAACAAGGCCGAGAAGGAAGATCGTCCATTCGTGTTTAACTCCACTCGCAACCAAACCTCCAAGTCCCCAGCCAAAAAAAAGAAGAAGGGTGCCAATTCTTATACATCGGTAAGTTTCATTTCACTTCGTGGGTAGTTTCATTAGATAGATTTTCTTTTATTTAATATTGACCTTTTACGTTTATACCCAATGCCTATGTGGAAAATATTACGCTGAAGCAAGGAAGACTAATGTTTGTGTGTACTCTTCCTGAGACCCATCTCTTAGACTAATTTTAAAGTGGTGTATTTCCCATTCATCTAGGTTACCATGATATGAGAACCATAGTTGGGAAACGTGTTCCTACTGTCTGCTAAATAGTAGTCTTCCTGGATCTGTGGTGTATCACAGAGCAATTAGTCTAAATAAAAGTCGCGAAAATGATATTTTTAAATGCTTTTTCCACGGGAAGTGCTGGTAGGAATGTTTTGATGTTTGGGGTGTTAACCGCTATTACTCGCATAAATACATGTACTGATATTACATTAAAATCGTACCAACGTACATTTCTTTACCGGCCTTAAAAGTTATTCTAATCCCTTATTTCTCTACTTTTCTAGAGTTTTGATGAGGGGACGTCACATAAAGCAACGCCTAAGAAGAGGGCCAAGATTGTGATTCCCCCACCAGAGTCGCCCATAGCAGATCGTCCAAGCGGTCAGTGTCTAACGTTACCTTTTTTTACGCTTTAGTATTTGCCAATGTGCATGTATGTTATAATCCACGCTGGGATGGATAATCTTTGAATCAGACTTACAAATATTTAACAACACTTTTATCCTAAATACGCAGAATATTTTCAACAATGCTATTTCTTACCTGGAGTGGAAGTTATTGCGAAATGTCACCAAGGTGCTCTGATTCTGACCCTGTGTTTTAACATTTTCTTGGGGATGGGTGGGATAAAACCCCGGACCCCCTAGTCTATATGTATAATAAACATACAGTAGAGTCCCACATAACTACAATTTCGCTAATGCGACCAATCCGTAATTAAGACCAGTTCGACTCAGTCCCCCAAAGTAGATCAAATATGGGAAGATACCCGGTGATGCGACCATCCCGCTATGCGACCAAACATCGCTCAGTCCTAAAGGTGGTCTCTACTGTAATTACGGTGCATATATTAGTTGTGCAAATTGTTCTGCTCGTGTGCCTTTTCATGTTTTGTTCTTGCTTTCCTTCCTCAGACATCCGAATCTATCAAGACAAGGAATCCAAGCGCAAATCAGTGCACATCCGCGACCTTGATGTTATACTAACCCACGTGGAGGAACGCGCCTGGGATATCAGGTAGGCCCTACTTACCCAACACGTACTCAGTAATGTTGGAGGGGTTTTACATTAACCCTTGTGAAGTCCCCAAAGACGGGTCAAAGGGACCCGAAACGTTGGGCATCACCATCACAGAATGAAAATGGAGAAAAAATCAATAGTTGTCCTCACTGGAATTCTAACAATCAACATAATTCCTGGAATATTTGCAGTTCGTGGTGAGATCGCCCAACAATACTAGATCTAATATTTAAAGCTCTTGTCACGCATGTTCTGGGAATCTGGGATGTCCCCATCTGTTTTTTTTTGTCTGTACAGGTCCGTCAACCCTGTGTGGAGGACATTATATGTGGTTTGTGAAGGTATCTGGGGTGAAAATGTGATTTTGAAGCCTTTTTTAAATTGGGATGTCCACACTCTATTTATAGTCTGGGAAAGCTCCTGTGGGATACTACGTCATTTCCCACAACCTACTAAGTCATTTCCAAGGGGACCTAACTACATGCAGAGGAATGGGAGAAGATGGAGGTATTGGAGAGGGGGAGGGGAGGGAGAGGGTGTAGGAGGGGGAGGGGGAGGAAAAGGAGTCAAGAAGAGGAGAGGGATAATATCACTGCCTACTTGTATTGCTGTTAATCTTCTTGCTTCTCCTTCACAGGGAGTCGATGGTGGACCGGTTCAACCGAGCTGTCATCAACAAGTTCATGGCCAAAGTGACTCGGGATATCCGCGAGGCTGTGAGTGGAAATTTTCTTTTAAACATTATCAAATGACACCTTCTCCATAACATATAGGTTTGCTAAATTCGGGAATTGCCTGAAAAGTACATTTGGCCGTCACCAATCCACTAAACTAGCCCAAATTTAAGACAAGAATACTACTACTTTTTTCAGTATTGAAATGTAGCATTTGGGAAAAGGTCGCCCATCATATATAAATTGCATTTTTATTCAGAACAGACAATAACATTCCGAAATTGGATACATAGTCTCTGCCTAGGCAGGTCTTTCTGGGTCCATCATCATATTTTTCATTATAATGAACAATTTAGATGATATTATCAAGGTGATGAAGTCCCATCTTGACCACAAGTTCACATCTCTATGACGTTACTAGATAACGTGACTACGGAGAATTTCAGTAAAAGTCAGTAATTCTGATATTGTCTGGGCCACGGGAACCATGTTTTAGTGTGTTCCTGAATATAGTAGATTGATAAACTAACTAAGTTCACTGATCACATTTTAATTCAGAATATAATATGCATCACCCACCATTTCACCATGTTATGATAGACCAATTGTGATGGGGTTTATTCCATGGATTATGTGCTCATCGACTGGGTATTCAGGATATTAAGTTTTCCTATGCTATTACGTATTCCTAATGGGTTAACAAATTCTTCCTCATTTAACTCCATCCAATTAATGTTATTACATACTCAATTGATTTCATGGTTTCCTTGTCTTTTCCCCAGATTGCTGACTCCCACAAGATCACCGTTGTCAGTGGCGTTGTTGGCAAGGTATGGTCTAAAGGATTTAATTATTTTTCTTATTTTTTTTGCACGGATCGAGTCAGGACCTACTCGCATCGTCTCATTAGAACTCAAGGATTTAATTACTAACTATATTGACGTCACAGCTGAGGGAGTTTTTTGTCTTTAACAAATTTGGGAAATATTAGTCGTGTGGATTTTCTTATTGGCCCCATAGTGACAGAATTCACTTATTTATTTTAACGCCTCCTATATATTAAAAGTAAAGCTGGATTCTCAGCTATTAGAGGCCACCGCAGGAGGGGATTTCGGCGGGTCTCAAAAATATAAATGTGTTTTATGAAGCCCTGGAAAAGAACGGAACAAACAGAAAATCTATTATTTTGCACCGATGTCAACTGAGGGTGCAGAATAACAAAATGGATGGATATGGGGGTTAAAACTAGATTTACATATTTCAGTTGCCCTGACAGCTTTCCAGCTTGTACTATTTGTCACTTATCACAGCCTGCAGTTTCTCTAAAATATCGCTGGAATAAGTGTTCCTCCTTCGTCCTGAATAGAATCCCAATGATCAAACCAAACTGATTATATGGTCCATTCTACTTTGTTTTTTATCATTATAGCTCAGCTCAGAAATAAGGAAGATGAGGTTAGACCTTCTAGGACTTCAGCAGGAGAAAGCGGAGTAAGTTCCTTAATTGTGTTGGGTTTTTTTGGTGTAGATCTAATATTCTGTTTTTGAAGAAGTACACACAAATAAATGGGCCTGGGTAGTCACTGAAATGGGCCTAGAATGTCTTTTGACCAAAAGCGCGGAGAGCCTGTACGTGCATCGGGAAAATTGGGAAGAATTTCAATAAAAACATCAAAATCACTTCTGCATCCAGTGTGTTTTGTGTTTCTTAGTTAGGTACTTAATTAATACTGCATTTTATAAAGTCCTTGATTTCTATCATGGCAGGTACAAACCCTGGTTATATTATTATATAGTTATATTTAATAATAATTTTTATTTCCGATTACTACATGAAGAATTTTGGCTCAGCAACCTGCATTCGCAGGTCTTCCTAACTCACCTGTACAGCTTTTGGTCATGTACATTTTTTTACATATGTATTCGTGGTTGACAAGGTCTCCCACCAGCTATACGAATCAAACAGTTTACAATGAAGATAATACCGTTTTCCTCATTTACAGCTAGATTCACAGGATATACAAATACTATTATATCAAAGACAATTTAGCCTTACAAGGGTTCTTACATCACTTGTTCCATTCAAGTCGAATGACTAACTTTATATTCTGCCAGGTAAAACCCCAAACCGCCCATAGCCTTGACTAAATATTTATGTATCTTTGCATCAGGTTGACAGCAGAAATAGTCGAGCTCAAGAAGCGAGAAGGCTCTCCCATGCGGTGCCCCAAGTCTATCCGGGACATCAGCACCTTCCTCAACGGTGTCCACGAACTCAGGGAAGTCACTGAAACATTGAACTCCAAGTTTGACCCTGAGGTAAATATTGTTCACTGTTTCTTATAACTTTACACTTGTAACTAAAGTGTCTCTGAGGAAGCACCGCAAGGCCCGAAACGTTGAACGAGTCTTCAAACCTTGATAAACATTTTAAAAAATGTACAACTATACATGTATGTCTTCTTCCAAAAATCAACGCTATTGTAAATCTATGAAGTCTGTAATAATGTCATCCACCCCCATCCCCCATATCTCCCACATCTTGATTTCATGATGATGTAAAATTCACGATGTTGTCAAAACGAAACCAAGAGGCCTTTAATAAGGAGATATGTATATTTCCTCTCGAAATGCATTTTTGGCAAAGTTGTCCTAACCCCAAAATAGTTTTGTGTCCCCAATTCTAAACTTTAATATTTGGCTTGTTTCACTCGCATATAATATCAGTCGTTGCCACTCCCTCAACCAACTCGTTAGTGAACCTGTACTTATATTTATGCAACAATTTAGAAAAGATTTTCGGGACTGAATTTAGCTGCGAGAGTATTTGTACGACTAAGTGTATCAGACTACCGCCTGTCATTTCAGATCTATGTGATGTATGGGGAGGACGTCTTGGAGGGTGATTCTTCAGTCAATGCGAGACGAAGCCTTCAGTTTGGCGACGGTTGAATTATTCAGGTTAATGAAACCATGCTTTCATTGTTTCCATCAAGTTGTTACTGCTTAACGAGTTGTATTATTACATGTACATGTATTTATTAAGGATTAATTGAAGATTTATCACAACCATCACTTCATTTTTATATCACTTTGTATATATCGTATATTTGGCGCATGATTTGTCTCATGCCCTAGTTAATGTCTTTTATACCTTCGAACATTTCATGACTATTTTGTACGCTGTATTGCTAATATTTGAGAAATAAAAAAATAAATAACAGCTTTCCTTTCATTTTTTATTAATATTATCTTGAATTGTTTTGTTATGTTGGTCTTTATATATCTCGAATGGTAAATGTTCCTTCTTGTCATGGTACAATTGCTCATAATCTATGTCTACGTGACTTAGTTTATCGAGCAGATCTTCAGCTCGTGGGTCAGTCAGAGCCTGGGCCTTCAGTTCCTGTTTGACTAGGTCCAGGTTGGAGAGGTCGACAAAGTTACCTGATATAGCCACTGAGTCTGTCATATTCTCCACACGGTGTGGACTCCCGGCTGGTACATACAGAATTTCTCCTGCCAGGAAAAAAGGGGTTTTGTTCATTTGATATCATACGTTAAATAGGGAAAAGGCATGAAACCTTTACAATTAATTACTAGAACTCCTTAAAAATGGTCGTAATCAGAACTATTTAGTTGTGATGATTAGGTTTTCCAGGGTCTCCGCGAGGAGAATAAGTGGATAAGGGGGATTTTGAAAAATAGATTCAAGGCCTGGAAAATGTCCATTTTGGTGGAAGACCCGGGAAAATCATCACATGGGCCTAGAATCCTGTTGGAATCTATTAAAAGGGCCTTGAATTAGTTTGGAAATTCTCAGTTTGTCACGGTATATTTACCCCCGGACCCGGAGCAGGATGCGCACAGATTTTTAAAAGTCAGTACATTGAGTAACTCACAAAGTAAAAGTTAAGACCGGTGGTTAATATAATAATTTGAATATAAAACGTATATACATGGTTTACCTATGTGCAATAATAGTAACCCTCTGTACTAGGGTTTTGAAAAATCACCAAAATGGGCCCCTAAAAGAATTTTGTCTGAGCAGATGTGCGGAGACCTAAGTACAATACTGATCTTTGTGACACAAAACGGACCGAGGTTAATCAAGTACGATATTCTTTATATCCTGACTAGAATGTTTTGGCAAATATTAATCTTCAGCTTTTGTTATCGACTAAATATTTGAAAAACCTCAATAATACAAGGTAATAATGTTTACACGTGTTCTGGATAGGCTACCTTCTTGTAAGTAGACTTGCGTGGGTGTGGCGAGGGATAGGAGCGGGTGCAACTCCAGGTCGGGCTTCTCTGGGTCCGCCTGAAATACGGGGTCCAGTGAGTGGTGATACTCGGGGTAGAGGTAAGGCGTATCAGAGCTTGTGTAAAATGTCCATCTGTGACAATTTAGAGTAAAAGTACATTAGAAATCTAGTGTGTGATTGTATGTATTGTAAATACGCCAAGGTTAATGGGTAGGTCACATGGTAGGTCTATAAAGTATGAGTAGGACATATCTCGTTTAAATATGAATAATATTCAGGGATGCGTAGTTAGTATTTGTACTGATGTCAGTATATTTGAAAACTTCCCAAAAATTGTCAAATCCCCCAATGTTCACTATTTATAACCGAATTTCATCTTTTTATAAAAGAAATCTAAATCTGTAAAATATTTTGTGCGGGTAGTACAATTCACTCTCCTTTAACAGAATTAAGAATGTCACACTGAATGTCCCCAATCCATTTTAATTTATACAGGATGCCTGCAGATTCTTAAACGTCTTTATTCCGATTTTTTTAAATGTGAGGCCTTGAAAAGTTAAATATCGGGCATATTCATGTTAGAGCTCTTAAAAAGCTTTAAATTTTCCTTAAGGGAAAAATAGAAATACTGTAGAAATTCGCAATAACAATTTGGCGATCTTTACTTATATACATTCTGCTTTCTAGGTATTTAAATGTCAAGAAAGGCCTTTAGAAAAGTCCATTAACTTTTGTGTGTACTTTACTTGGGGAGACCCCATCAGACAGTGACTCATGATATTGTGCCAAAAATGAAAATATATTTACCTTTTGACTCCTTTGAAGAGAGCCATCCAGAAATGTGAACCAAAGGCGTCGACGTGTAGTTGGGAAGTCATGCCTTTAGGACCCACAAATAAACTCGGCCAACTATCCTTGTATAGCGTGCCATCTGCCGTCCGCTGGAGGAAGTCATCTGGAGAAGAAATCCAGGATATCGAGGTTAACTTTTAAGGTCATTAAAAGTCAGGGAATTTCGTATTTGGCCATTAAAAATTAACTGGATAACCCAGTACCTACATGTTGTTTAGACGGAGGGGGAAATGAAAACATTTAGAGTCCGACTGAACTTTTTTATTATTTTTTTTTTCATTGTTTTTATACATTATGATCTCTTATTTCTGAAAATGAAAACGCTTGTAACGTGCACCCATTTATTTTGTATTTGTCACTAAGAAGTTATTAAAAATGATGTGAATCAGTCATTAAGTGCTCTGGACCGCGGAAACCCTGAACTAACAAGAAATGGTGAGGGGGCGGGATTTTTGTTATTGATTGATTAGGCAACTAGTACAAGATGTGCCTGCTTGTTGTTATGGGAACTTGAAGTATGAATAGACATTACTGTATTGATTGATTGAATATTAGCTGTGTGATATATTATACATTTAGTTTATTAATAATTTTTGGTTTGCCTGGAAGACCTGCATGTCGGTGGGCACGCAGATGGTGTATTCATTTCTGATTATATATGTATGTCTATTCAGAATAAAAATCATATATATATATAAATGTACAACTCTCCTCTGCTGATAATACTACATAGCTCTTGCCAGGAGCAAACTGAATAAAGGTTACTGGAGTTACCTGTAAAATATTTAGGAATGGTCAATTGTTTGGCCAATGCGGGACAGTGTAGAGGTAGACTCCAGTCAAAGAGATACAGTTGTTCCTGTCTCTGGATGCCAGCTATGAAGGCCTCCAGGCTTAGTGTAGGGCCGTCCTCTAGTCGGGCCCACTCCGCCGACCCTTCAACATAGCGCCGCGTCGTCACTGAACATTGACCTGTCAAAGAAATTATGAATTTCTGATTCATCAATAATGTATAAATGTACACAAGAACCGAACGAAAAGGACTAGATATTGTATTATGATGTATTATTAACAACAACAACAAAATGTACAAAATAGGTAGTGTCTCAGGTTACTGAGGAAAATATGGAGAAATCCAGATGATGTACCTGTATGAAAACATATTCAAATCAAATCAATATCTTTATAAATGCTAACGTACTAAATCAGAAGTCAGAGAGGCTTAAGAGTATAGCAAAGCGTGCAAATTACACTGTTAATTGTGTTTTACTCGTTGGTTTCATTCTCTTAGAATACTAGTATTGCAACTCTTACAATATTCACGCTCCTTCCTTCAACCAGCTCGTTATAGGTACCCTAAATGTATTGCCAGTCTTTTTAGTTTGTTCAAAGAGCTACTTGGTTTCTCTTATCTCTTTTATATTATTGTTATAACCAAACTGTTTTCGACCTGAACCTTTGCATGTGGTCGTCATTTTTAACTACTGGGGGGGAGGAGACTTTCAAGGTGGGGTAAGACATTTAGTACAAGACATTAAGGGGGATCATTATACAATTTTGCACAAGAATTTTTCGCAAATTCTCCCCCCCCCCCCCCCCCACCCCCACAGTTGTTAATTATGAACAGTCCCTTATATAAGATGGTGTAGCGATCCTTAATCTAATAGTACTCACCTGCCACCTGCTTAAGGTGCTCCAGGGTCCAGGGTACCTCAGTGAGACTGGCTCCCAGCCCCGTTATCACCACTGGAGTTCTCGTCATCTCATATCTCAGGAAGAACTCTCTGGCGCTCAACGAATCGGCTCTTCTCCTTTCAACCTGAGCAAAATAGTCCAGATCCATCGAAATACATTTATTGTGTTTTTTATGGAACTCCCGTGATGAGTTCTTATGTTTCTCTCAATTGCATGGTGTGATATTAGGCAAGAACCGAAACGCTATCTTTAGGTCGAAATACCACATCTGGCACTGATTTCATACAGGCACCGCGGGGCCTATCTGAGAGTGGGTGGGGCACTGACCACAGCTGTAGGTACACACCCGCTCAAACACAGTGTGGGTGCATGCATCATGCACTCAACCTGCACCTACACACAACAATTGTTCTCTTATTTGTTTTCCATAACTATTAAAGGAACATTAAGTAAGATGAAGATAGGGCATGGTGTTGTCTCATATATCCTCCTACAGTTTTGTGGCAATATTAGATGTTTTTCTGTCTCTAAAATTACTTTCAATGAAGGGCCCTCTCTGGGTCCATTGAAACCTGCACCCTCATAATGTAAACACAGGTGGCTTGACCCCTCTTCCGGTCAAAATTACCCACCCTCCTCTACTCTGGCCCCAGTCTACCAGTCATCATGTCCCATTCCGAATCTTGGCTATTGCTCTGATGGTAGCAAGTACGGAAGAGGGACCTCATTCGTCTTTCTGCACAAGTATGATTTTCTAGTGTATTTATCTCGCCAAAGGCCTGAGCCCATGTGTTAAAATCTTCTGTAAATATGTACAAAACCAACTATGCTTGTATAAAAGATTTCTTAAAAGGACTGGGCCAAGTGAAAAACCTGAGAAGGGGATCTTGTACTACCAGTACAACTAAATAAATAATAAGAAATTAAAAGTTTATTTTTAATTATTTTTTTCAAAAGTGGTATAACATGCAGGCTGTTGCAACGAACATACTAAATTATTACTTAATATGCTATGCTTCTTTAATTGTTTCATCTACATTCTACTGATTATTGCAATTAAGATTTTACATTCCTAATAAATAAATAATTTGAGTTACCTGCGAAGGCGCTGGTATTTGTAAAGGGGTCTTTAAATGTGACAAGGCACACGCCTGAGATGCCTCTATTCGAAGTTGGCGCATAACTCGCTCCAAGATCCACTTTATAGCATTATCTGATAGCAAGAAGAAAGACGATATGGTTCTGTGTATGCTGAAATACAGTGGTATTATGTTCCCCTTCTCACTACTCAGGCCTTTATTAAGAACTCATCGGTGTAACGCCTGCTTTGTCGAATATGTCATAATGTGTGAATTATATAAAGTATTGAACATATTCCACACCGAGATCAAACTTTATGGACATAAAATCAATTAATTTAAAGAAACTTATCAACAATCTCACGGAAATTATGAAGTTGAAATATTGATTTTTGCAACTAAATTTACAATTACCAAAAAAAAAAAAAAAAAAAAAAAAAAAAAAAATTTACAATTAGATGTACGATGTGCAGGTACTGAAGGGGGAAGGTTGAATGAACTGGGTGTAGAGAAGCCATTTTTTAAGAATTTAGCAGAGAATTCAAATTGAAAGTGGCTAACCTGCTCCACCTTGCACTGCCTTCAGTAGACACTTGTAGGCAGTGACGTAATCCCCAACGCGTTCATACAGCGTTCCCAACACATCCCATCTCATATCTGCCCTCTTCTGTTGACATTCTAGTTTACGAATCTCTTCCTTGAGGAAAGTCTGTGCTTGGGGATATCTGGATGGGAAAAATACCAATACTATCAATTTAAGAATAAATTGCTTGATTGGAGTGCATGTATCAAGTTTCTATAAGCAAAGAGCTTAAATAAAGTGGTTTATCATTGATTTACCTTCAAATATCTTATATAGGATTACCTAGCTTATACATATTATTGTAAATGCATTCATTGTAAATAACAACGATGAATGGATAATTTTCCTTAATTTAAATTATTGAGATAAAAATAGCTTCGGTATTGGTTGGTCATGGTGTTTTGCCATGTCTTAAAAAACAGGAAACTATTGTTTCCATGGGGATAGACAATATATAACCTAGAGGCTATCTGGATGGAAAAAATATTAATTAATATTAGTTTTACAATGACGTGTTTGACAGGATTGAATTAAGAATCATTAAGCCCTTGGCCATTGATAAGTGATACCAGTCCCCAAGTTGACAGAGTCGTTCCTTATTAATTAATGACGGAATCGACGTACGTGTTGTATGCCTTCTTGCGCTACCACAACTGAGATCTGAGGATCCCAGTAAGAACGTTCTACCTGAACTCACCTGACAACGATTGTCGTTGCCAGGGTTTGTGTGGATATCCCAATTGTGACATCACAGTGTTGCCATGATGTCCTCCTGATGAGTAGAGTCAGGAGTTTTTATACCAGGAATTAGTTTGGTATTTCCCCAAATGAAAAAATAAAATTTCATGGGTTTTCTCAATATTATATAGGATTTAAAATATTACCTTGTCAATAAAGAGATATTGGGTGTGGTTTCGACCAAAAGGTCTCATCAGGCGCGAGGGTGGCCACGTTGGTTAAAACAAAGTTTAACACTGGACCGGGGGGGGTTTTTTATTATACCATGACTGGGTATATTTTCTTTGGTGTCAGGAGGAGATTCCCCCTGTGGGCATCATATGATGTCCAGGTCAAGGCAGCTTAATGGTGAAGGCCTTAGCTCCAGTAGTGTGCTGGTGGTGTGAGTCTGCCACCCTTTAAAGGGGGGGCACCCCTATGTGACGGAGGGTCACTTTGTAGCCTGTCCACTTAGATATTGTGGGTGGTACAGCTAGGGGTAGAATGGAACAGTGGTAGGACCGTGGTCCGATACTGCCTAGAATGGCAGTCGTAGCCTGAAAGAGTCTGAGCTAGCTAGAGTAACGTATTTATAAACCAATGAGTAGAGTTAGCTGGGCTCTTTCTGAGAAATATTCAATCAATAACATTTAAACCGTTTGGGATCATTGAGTTGAGTCTGGTTATCCATCTCTTTTCCTCCCTGTCTCGTGCTACTTTGCCCGCCCACGACCTAGGTTGGTGGGGGATGAAGCAGAGAACCGAAATAGAGACTATTGACCATTTGTCAGCCGTTTCTGTGTGTGAGTGCAGGTGTCTAGCTACCGTGGTGTCTAGATTTTTGCTGATTTGTTCATAGTGCTTTCCAAATCGGGTCACTATGGTGTTTAAAGTTTGCCCCACGTATTGGATGTGGCAAACCTGACAGGTGATAACATAAATCAGGTTGTCACTTTGGCAGTTTATCTGTTTGAGGCATGAAACCTCGCGTTTGAGATTCTTACACCAGATTTTACCCGAGGTATTGAGTCTGGGGCAGTACCTGCAAGAATTTGGTCTGTTGCAGGTATCGGTGAGGAACCTTGGGGGGTCTGAGGTAGAGGGTGCGGTGGATGCTCGTACCAAGAGGTCTCTCAGGTTTTTCCCTCTACGGGAACCATGGACTATCTTGGCCCTCTGTAGGAATCTGGTGGTTTTGGTTTTTTCCACATACACCCAGTTTTTGCCAACGGTGTTTTTGAGGTCTGGATTCAGTGGATTGTAAGTGGTGATCAGAAAGAAACGTTTCTTCGTTAGATCAGGTAGTTGGTGTGGGTGGGGGTTTTGGATGAAGAGTGACTCCCTATCCAGGGCGTCAGCCTTCTCCATCGCCTCCATTACCGCGTCCATAGGGTAGTTTCTGCGTTTGAAATGTAGGGCCAATTGCATCGCGTGGTGGCGAAATTGAGTTTTCTCAGAGCAAATCCTTCTTACTCTCAGGAACTGGGAGTAGGGTATGCTGGATTTGATGTGAGACGGGTGGCACGATTCAAATAGCAGGTAGTTATGGCTATCAGTGGGTTTGCAATAGAGGGTCGTTAATATCTTTCCCTCTTTGATGTACAGTGTGGTGTCCAAAAAGTTCACTTCTGAGGTCGAGATCTCAGATGTGAACTTGATATTTGGGGTTGCTGCATTGAGGTGAGCAATGAAGGCCTGTAAGGCCTCCATACCGTGTGTCCAAACCAGGAAAATATCGTCTATGAATCTTTTCCAGACCAAAGGTTGGAGGCGATAGTTGTAGACGTATTTTCTTTCGAAATCTCCCATATAGATGTTTGCTAGGGAAGGGGCTACCCTGGTGCCCATGGCTGTCCCCCCGATCTGTAAATAGTGTTTCCCATTGAATTGGAAATTGTTGCAGGTCAGAACTAATTTTAGGAGTTTAACCAATGAGAAGTTCGTGGGGTTGTCCATGGGGTCTCGGTTAGTAGCTAATGCCTGGCGTACTGCCATACAGCCAGCCATTTGTGGTATGTTGGTATAGAGGCTAGTGACGTCAAGGGTGACTAGGAGTGAGTTGGGAGGGAGTTCTCCTATGCCCCTAATGGTCTCTAGAAAGTGAGTTGTGTCTTTAAGGTAGCTGGGGAGGGTCGGTACTATTGGGTTGACGAAAAAATCAACAAAGGCCGAGATTTTCTCAGTGGGGCTGCCATTCCCCGAGATGATGGGTCTACCTGGTGGTGGTACCTTATTCTTGTGTACCTTGGGGAGCATGTAGAAATGGGGTGTTCTGGGGGTCTCTGCTAATAGTTATTAATTAATGACATACCAACGAAACCACAATAATATTCTGACACTATGCCATCAAAGATTGTCTCGTCATCCTGGTGGCCCGTCGAGTGTAGTATCCAGTGTTCCAGTGCGAGAGTTGAAGGGAGTACGTGTCGGGCACCCCTCCAGTATAATCTCTCCCCAATTATTGCAAATGTCTCATTAAGAAAGGAGTAAAAATTACTTGATAATTCGTGAGAGTAGAGTGTGTGGGCTGATATTGGTGTTGCTATGGTGACAGTCACACAGCGTCCGCCCCGTCCTCCTCCACCAGCGCGCTAGCGCCACATCGGCTAGGTGGCCTCCAGGCGAATCACTGCTTCTCATCACTTTAATATAATACAACAAATCTTTATTTCTGCTTAGTACAGTTAATTACATTTCAATGTGCAAGAGAAACATACAAATCCCTGCATAAGATGCAGGTCTTCCAGAAGGTCCTTATGTAAATGGGGTATAATTTATGATGAGAGTTTTATTCTCATTGCAAGATGACAAGGTTTTGTGCATACATAGTTTCTATAAATAGTGGATATATGGTGGACAGTCCAAACTCTGGATTCTTAGTTGAATCCATATAAGAATGTTGATAATAAATTTGAACGTCCTTAGACATTTGCATTTGGCCGACGGGTTAGGTATTACAGTATATACATTTATAAATATACAGAGGGTTTTTTTTATTTTTGTGCTCAATAATAATTTTAAATTTACAAGTTTGTATTCGTGGTTTACATTACATTTACATTTAATCTTGTCAGAAGTAGAGTCTTCGAGAGGACGCTTTAGCGTGGGCTCCTGCGTTCTCTCCTTATGGCAGGCTGTGAGCTGTTGATGCGGTCTTGTATCAAGGTGTGCGTCCTCAGAGTGTGGACCGTCCTCACTCTCCACGTCCTCTTCCTCGGGTGGCCAGGAGGACACAAATGCGATGTCTTCAGTATTGTTTTCCATTTTCTTTCAGGTCCCTATAAACAGATTATGTGGGTTTCTTCGTCAGTCAAATAACTATCAGGGGAAACGAGAAGTTATGGATTTGTTTCTTGCGGTCATCCAGCTGGTTTGTCACTGCATCAGCGATCATCCTATACATAGATTTCACATGACGTCACACGCCTGGCTGGGGAATCTCAGTGGCCGCCATGCCCGGGGGCAACGCTACCCTTGCGTGAATAGCGTGCTTATAACAACAAAGCTGATAAACGCCACAATGTTGGATACTTTAGTAATGATTTACAAAAGAAAGATTACCTATCATATCAACAAGAGTTATCATGGGTTCATTAGAACTGGTAATGGTTAGAACGGCCGGAAAACAGCATTTTTGAGTCTTGGACATTTAACGTTTACACGGGGTAGCCCACTAAAATGGCGATGCTCTCCTTGACCCGTGACGTCAGTGAAATCTATGTATAGTTTCACATAGGAACATCGTTGACTATTAATTGACTGTGGTTAATCGACTAGCATAGCTGACTACGGTTTGTGGCCTACATGGTAGTAAATTATTACAGTAATGAAGAGATTTGAAAGACAAAATTGATACTTGTGGTGATAACTAGTGGTCTTGTATAATGAGCTTAGATGGTATTATGTAATGTTACATAACAAAATTAACATCAAGTGATTTCTCTTCATTCTGTGTAGATCCAGATATGAAAGTTAGCAGCGTCAGGCCATGGAGGAGGTGGGTGGGGGTGGGGGGATGTATTGTATCCATGAAAGCTATGGTTTTGTGTATTTTAGGACCTGCGCTATCATCTCAAGTAACTTGATTTGGAAAGAAATTCTTTTCACATTGTTTTCTTTTCATCGTTTTCACCTCATATTACAATAAAGAAAGTAGGAAAGTAGAGAACGTGTATAATCTCCAGCATATGGGGCGAAGAAAGAGACCAGAAAATGAAAATAACAGAATAAAGAACAAGTAATTAGTAAAGAGATCGTTTAATTTTATTACACCTTAGTTCAAGATTTACACAACACTTCTGCAGAGAAATATGGCACTATTCGGCAGGACTTCTCTGAGTTACCCAGGCAATATTTGTCTCTGGTGTACATCGCATCTGACATCAAGGATGTTGCATAGCATGAATAACTTCACCCGAAAACAGAACCATTTTATGATCCATGTCTAAAAGAGCATCTAGGTAATAAGTGGAAATGACACAAATCATTTTACATGGTGAACTCTCCGTACAATAAGCACCAATGGAAACCAATTTTACTTTTAATAGAATTTCAATATGAACTGATTTTAAAGGTAACTTCGATTGTAAATCAATGCACACGACGGTAATTATAAGCAATAATTTGCTATATAACGTATTAATAAAAAGTACCAAAGGTTGTATTTCTTAACAAAGAAACCAGATGAATAAGCAGTTATATTGATCATGGTCGGTAAACAATACTTTTACAATTCTAGTGACTTAACCATGAATATGACACATAGCGAGACGGAAATAGGCAACCAAACTTGCGGCTGTTCGTTCCCTAAGTTAGTAAGCTGTTACATGATATCACTGCGCCGTTCCATGCTCTGGTGCAAGGGATTCTGTATTTTAGTTTGATTTCTTGGTGATGACAACTGGGCCGACGTTGTCCCCAGTTTCCTTGTTGTGTGCGTTGTGGGATCCATCACAGTAAGGGAACTGTAAGCAAAGATACAAGTAAGTCAGACACGGTTCGTAAACTTCTCTCATGATAAAAAATCAATGACCTTTCAATGACTTTCAAGACCAGAGATGCCGTTTTTCAATATATTATATATTCAATTTTTATTCCGTTATAAGATACAAAAGAAAGCGTTTAGCCTCTACGTAGTAGGTCTTCCGGTAAGCCCCAAAATAAGATGTTACAATATATGATAACAATAGGAAAATAAATAGTTTCCACATAACAATGACATTTTACAGAGAGTGAGTGGTTCTAGTAAAGTGCATTATTTCCCGAGTTATTTGCAAAAGACCTCCAAATGACCTTTGACCTTGACCTTTATAATGACATTTTAAGTCAGATAAAACATTTTTAGGGCACATTATTTCCTATCGATTGATATCAGTCACTTGCTTCTAATTCTATTAAATAATTTTGTTATTGATTAATTTTATTTATTTTTACTTTTTTTCCCAACGTGGTTGCAAAATGGAAATTGGCAGATCATTCAGAATCAGGAGGTTTGTAATCAATAAAAAAACCGTTGGTATGACCAAAATTGCAAGGCTCGCAAATAATTGATATTCTGCCCCTTGGCTATAAAAAGTGAAGCCATGGTATCGGTTCCGTAGGCTTTGCACTGTCCAATTTCTCAAAAACGGCAATGAATTTAGGCACTCCCTCGGCTTCGTCTCGGGATTATGCACCAAACAGTGCGCCAGCACCCCAATGTCACCCATTAATCATTTTAGTCTGTCTTTAATAGGTAGTTATATGTCGTCAAGTAATATAGCAAATGCTCACCAGGTGGAGTGACTGTTCATGGAAACACCCACCAGGTGGTGCTACTGGTATTGCCAGGCCCCAACTTATCTAAGAACCATCAGAACCATCTTAGTAACCACTTGAGTCACTTTGTCTTTACTCCTCGCTCCGAGTCCGAGATTAAATCAACTTTTACCGATATTAATTACATCTTATCACTGGCGGAGAACTTACTTTCTCAGATTTCCAGCATCTGCAGAAGGCGGCCTTCTCGCCGATCTCACTCGTGTCCACCATACTGGCCACCTTGTCCTTGTCCAGGTCGATTTTCTGGTTGATGCGGTCCTTGCAGCAGCTGCTGGCCGCCTTGTCGCCGCCGCTCCCGCAACACCCGCCCTTGCACACCTTGCGGTAGACCAGGTACATCACTACTGCCGCTGCACCGGCAATGGGCAGCATCTTGATGCAGTTACAATCACCTATTACAAGAGCCAACTGTTATTATTGCAATTCTTTATTCATCGAATGAATATTGGCAAAAAAATAAGATGATTCAGGGCCGACTAACATGAAATGAACTATACAATGGGCATCTCTTAACGTTTAGTATATTAGAAGTTAGGATTGATAAATACTAGATATATCTGAGTATACCCAGTATTATATTTATTCAAAATCAAAAAGAAAAAAAGTAATGCATCATTGCAAGAGAGTAGCCAGCGCGAGAATGAATGACACAGTAATGACCAATTCAACTACTTTGGGGTGCTTGTGCAGTCGAAAGATTTGTCAGTACTTAGATATTGAGTGGAATAATAATAAATTGAATTTTTAATTAAATGTTATCACACGTGAATAATGCTACAGACAGAATTTCGTTTGCCGCATCAGAGTTACAATATTGAGAAATCAGGCCCTCTTAAGCTTCTTTCCCCGACAAAAGTTTAAATTTGATGCTGTTTCTGTTTATTTCCAAAATGCTTTTTTATCCATAAACAACCAAACTCATAGACCGACAGTGAAACCAATATTATTCATGGCTACTAACGGGGGAATTTAAAACATACAAAAACGGTGTCGTACAAATCGCAGAACATTTATATTTCACAATACCAAGGACCCCACACTCCCACTATAAGTTCAACTATTTTAACAATTTTGTTGTATAGATCCTAATACCCACCTAGTCATCCACTCAGGGGCTATCCGGACTTGACTGAAAATGTTTTGGGTTTATAACAAGACAAACTGGCCTGCGCACTTGCTTAGCTGATCTTCAAAATGTGGTGCGAATTCACCAGCATTACAAGCTATATACTGATTGAAAACATCAATTTCAATTGATTATTTATCGAGTTATCCGCATATAAATGGCCCTGATTCAATTGCAAATTGAGTAAGCAGATTGAGGTAGGTATATTGAATCATTGGCGCATGCAACAATAGTTTAAATATATAGCTATAGCATAGACCATTGTCGGAACAAATAATAAAAAACCGCGTATGATAGGAAAATATCGATGCCAATGCCAGAAAATTGGTCCATCTTCTTCCTCTATCAGCTCCACAGACTTAAACAATGAGCAGTAATTTCTGCACATGTCTAGATGTGAAATCTAAAATATTTCGTGTATATTATACGCAAGTCAAACATTATGTAGCCGTCATCAGATAATACGTGAGATCTTAAACAAACACAATCAATGCTGGACAAAATAACCTCAATCAATCATGCACTGGTGCAAAACATGTTTTACTTTGGAAAGTTGGCATTTAAATTTTAATTATTTCCTCCACAGAAGTCTTTATTTTCACCCACTCAACGATCAACAATTCACCCTTCCCCACGGTTAGCAGTTCCCACAACCAACATCGATTTGAGTTGGTCAGTGTGTCGTGTGACAATGACCTATAGTAGGGCCTATATCAACTTCAGGGTTACCACAGAAAACTAAAAGTAAAATTTCCTGATGTGTTTATATTTTCCCCTGATTCATAACAAATATAAAGGGTGCCAGGTCTATAGTGCTAAGGAAACTAATTTTCCGATATTTTTTTTGTCTAAATAATAATTATCCAGGGGATGCCGTGTAGCATATTTTTCACGATTTTCCATTTTTCTTTACAAATCTGAACCTCGCAGAACAAGATGCTGTTGAATTTTCAAGTCCCTGATTTCTCCCTGATATTCTCAAAATTTTCAAATTCCCTGATTTTTCCCTGAAGGGAATATTTTGGAAGCATTTTCCCGGTTTTCCCTGTCCTGTGGTAACCCTGCAGCTGCAACTTGGACTTGGTCTTGGGGAGTTCTACTCTATATAGTACCGGTACTAATTAAGTCTAAATCAAGTCCAAGATCTCCCCGACCCTGTTAAACTTAAAACTTAATATAGTTATAAAAGCAAATTGAAATAAAATGTGACCACACAGGAACCTCAGAAACTAACAATAACATGATTTAGCCTAGGCCTATATCATCCTGAGGTTGAGCAATGGGTTGGGGATCATGGGTTGTGCCTGGCCTTGAAATGATCACATGACCTGCGCAGAGTTCGAGCCGGAGATAAGACACAAGTCACAACACTCCACTTGGCACTGCCCTAGCGCCTAGCCTAGGTTAAACTCAATTGCCACTCTCAGTCCCCTGCTTTTACCAGGAGTACTAATCCACCAAACTGGTAGTCTACAATACATATTTCTCTAATAACTTACGTAGAGAAGACATGGCGACTGTTAAGTGTTGTGAGGGGATTTCTTTAGGCTGTCCTTCGCGAAGGTCGGAATGCAAATAAACACGCTTGCGGCTTGTCTGCTTTCAATATTCACCGGAAGTGACCTCTAGAAAAGATGCGAATAGTATTACCTCGGGGATCACCAATTAAACTGGAAGTTACTTTATATGATAATATGTGTTTTAAAATCAATGCATTATTTTAAAATTGTTTACAAATTACGATAATGAGGGAATATACAAGCAATCAAAAGGTCAAAGTTCAAATGTGGGCGTGACTTCTATAGAGTGGATGTGTAAACAAGACGGGGTTTCGAGACTGTGAGAGAGATAAGCCAGATGATATAACATGCTAGTCATCGGAGTGTAGTCTGTAGAGGCTTGCAACTATTGACAAGTATTGACAAACCACCAGTTCTGAGAGAAGTACTAGAGTCGACACAATCCTCTTCTAAAGCTGACCAGCTTTACTCTGTGACATTCCTCCTGTAGACTTCAAAACACAATTTAAGTAGGCGTATGTACTGTACTCAGCACCCCATGTACACTGTAGCTATGTTTAGATTTTTATATAGTGACTCAGACTAGAATAGTTAGAATCTATATTGACAGCCAGTCATACAAGAGACAATCTAAACGACAGTCCAACGTAAGGTTAAACATAGGCTACCATAGGCTTATATATTACTAGTTATTATCGGTGCAGTTTGGTAAGTCAGTATACCGGTAATAATAATACTAATAGAATTGATAGCACAAAAGGCAGGCTAAATTTCACCGAATGTTAAGTGGTTAATCTTATAAATAATGTTAATTCTTGGAGGATGTACTCGTGCGATTATAGAGTGGCCAACTCTCCTATACAGTAATGGCATATGCCTATATATATAAAGCTGTTGCAATTTCCCTCATGCTTTTTCAGGAATATAAGGAAGAGATCAACATGACTACCTCTATAGAAGAAAGGATTAAAACATTTTTACAAACTCAAACAAAGGTCGCCGATTTAAAGGTTAGTTTTCCTTGAATTCACTTTTACGTTAGACTGGCATTTCTCCTTTCTCTTGCGGTCTCATATATGGTCACTTGTGATACCACTTGTATTAGAGACAGGGAGGAGATAGTGAAATTATTGAATGAAAACTATTTGAGTTTTTAATGCCAATGGGATATTGGCATAGTCTGCTCCTATACTGCAAAGCGATTACAAAATCAAACCATCCATACCAGCGCCGAATTATCATAAACCTCTATCCAATAACTAAAGTAACGTTTATAATAAATGATATAATTGGCAACAAGAACGGCAATAAAAAGAAAAACCACAAACAAAAATATAACATTAATGAAACAAATAGCATTTATTGAATGGCTGTGTGGATTTGGATGTTATTATTATATAGATTGTCACTTTCATTCAAGCCATTTTAAGTTCTGTCATGATGGAGTCGAAGAAACTATTCCTCCTTTTATGAGCTTTGGGACCATATCTTCTAGGCATGGCTTTGATTCTGTGGGACTCGGGGAATCCTGAGTTTGCATTCAGAACCTTTGCCTTTGCCAGTTGGTATTCCAGCTCAAAGATGTGTTCTCTGGTGGAGGCGATCTTCACCAATGTCTCCATTTCATACAGAGCCTTTTGCATGGCTGTAGTATCTGCTCTCAGAATGACAAGCTGACGCTCCTTCTTCTTCATCTTGCGCTTCTGCCTTTCCTCGCGGACCAGCTCTTCTTTTCTGGAGAAGAAAAGTTAAACAAATTCTGTCAGAAAAAGAGAAATCGTCCATTATTGAATACAGGTTTATTTATCTTAATGGGGAAAATTGAATGGAAATCTTTTAGAAATGTATTGATGATTTGCATAATTATGGGCTACGTAATAAATGTATGCATTTGTTTGAAACACACCACTTCACTGTAGAGATAGTTAACAAATGTACAGTAGGCTACTAGATTTAACAATTGATTTAGGGGGAAGGGCGGGGGCATTACATAAGTGTATCTACTTATTAAAATAAATAATAGATAAATAAAAAGATAAATGACGAAAACAAGAAGTCATCAAACTTACAGTTCGAGCTCGGCACGCTCAACCAATCGCAGCAACCTATCGTTCTCAGCACGTAGCTGTTCATTGGATAAACGACTCATCTGCAATAATAACAAGTTCAAGTTTATTTATGTACATACTCGTAGAATAATCAGAAAAAGGTTATTATATTTATATGTCATTCAAGGCAATTCTGTGCATGGAAATAAACTCTAAACTAGAGACCAAACCTAACCCTGTTTGGCCGGCGATATATCAAAATTTACATTATAGGCCTACTACTGACATTAGCTCACATTCTTATTTTGCTACAAATAGATTCTGCATTTCATTTTACACTAAGTAAAACCGGTTTCATACCGGTAGGCCTTTGCTAAAAAAATGCCAAACATATATCAGTACTATGCATTTGTTGAATCATATATCATGCGCATCGTCGCCGATGGCATCGGTGACATCGACATCGCGACAGCAAATTTTAATAAGACTTAGACAAGCTTATATTAGACAATTTCACAAGACACCACTTTTTCTAAGCATCAAATGGTAAAATGAATGATAAACTTACTATTGCTGCTAAGTTTTCAGACAAATGAGGAAGTATAAGGTATAATTTGGCGAAATAATCGGAGAGAAGTGAAGAAGCGCAGGTTGATATGTGCATGGAGAGTTCAGATACTGTTGCCTAGTGATACGACGCATCTGAGAAACCAGCGTCACGTCGTGAAGACGCGTCGTCATGGTGATGCGCACGGGGAGAGTCCATTGAGTGTGTGGCAGGGGTGTTAGGACTGGGACAGTCCAAAAACTGCGAGGAGGGAGAAGCGTATGACGGTTTGGCACACAGACAGAAAAATATGAATTAATAAATATTTTGTTTAAAAAACACTATGATAGGGCCGGTCCTGGAAATTATGTCAAGCGTAATTACTGTTAGGGACTGTTCATAATTAACCACTAGGGGGGGAGAGGAGAATTCATGAATGTAGTGTATGCTGCCGCCACAGGAGGCGCCACCTCTGTCTAATAAACTAGATTGAACCAGTTACAACAATGGCGACGAGCATGGGATAACCCCCGCGATTTTTTTTTCACAAATAACCAAGCATCCTAGCTCTACCAGAGAAGTTCTTTCAGCAGGAATGCAGGGAAACAAAGAAGGAAAGTACTGAATTGTGAAATATTGTGCAAATGAACTGTTGTTAGTAGATATTTGATCATACTTCCACATCATGACTTGTAGGCCGGATACATATGCAAGTTGAAACCAGTTGCTTGACCATGCTTATGATGCTATGACTATGAACTCTGTATAGGCTACTTGTGAACAGAACTGAACAGTTATAAAGTGGAGGAAATAGACTGATATCATTTAAGTGAAGGTTTGTTGGGAAAATACACCCTGCCTGACTAAACATTGATATCTTGAACTGTGTGATAGGACAATTACATTCATCTGTGTCCCCGGCCCCCGCACTCAGATACAAAAGTAGGACATAGGCTCGTTCCACCTATCAGAAAACATACCCTTTTCCGCGGATTTTAAGCTGAAAAAGTACCCTTTTTTCCATGAAAACGCTGACTTTTCAGCCCTAAAAAACACCCCTTTTTTCTGAAAAACGCTGACATTTTTAAAATTAACCCCTTATTCTGAAAAACGCAGACATTTTTAAATCTGAATAAATATAAAATGGATATTTGAGGTATGGAATATTTTGCATAATCTTCCTGTCAAAATGTAACAGAAACACAGCTAGAACATTATAAAACGCAGGTCCTTACCCTACTAATAGTAGAACTAACCCACCATATATAATCCTTGAAACAGAAGTGCCCAAGCCACATTATCATTGAGACTGGATAAATCCATTGCATCCTGTTATAGCATCTCCTAGTTTCTTGCTTTAACAGCAGTTTATAAACCCCTATGGGCAAGATCAAATGACCAAGTCCCACACAAGACTCACAGTAGAGCGAATTTGGTCCCCGGAATATCTCTATCATAACTTTCCCAAGGCCAAGCTTTAATGTCACAAACAAACTTTCCACTTCACCAACTGAATTAACACCCCTTTTTTCCATTTCTGCAAACTCTTCCAGAAAAAAGACCCCTTTTTTAGGTTTTTCGAGGACATGCGAACTTTCCCTAAAAGATCCCCTATCTCCGCGGAAATGGGAACGAGCGTGCGTGTCATTTTTGTATCTGAGTGCGGGGGCCGGGTCTGTGTCAGTAAGCCTATAGGCTATACCCAGCATAAACAATGGCTAAAAGTGTTATTGGTGCTATGAGTGACTTTAATAGTGAGAAAGAGAAGTGGGCCAACTACAAAATTAGGTTGGATTCCTGGATGAAAATCAACGAAATTAAAGATGCAGACAAAGTAGATGCCATGATAGCACTAGTGGGACCTGAGGCAGTGGACCTATTGGTGTCTTTATGTACTCCAGCTGATATTACTGATAAGACATATGCTGTTCTGTGTACTTTGTTGAATGCTCACTACATGTCAGGGACAAATGAATTGGCGGAATCTTATAACTTTGACACACGATGCCAAAAAGAAAATGAGTCAATACCTGATTTTATTGTTGCGTTAAAAAAGCTCAGCATCCATAGTGGATTTGGGGATGCCGATCAGGTAGAAAAGAGACTACGTAACAGATTAGTAGCAGGAGTGCGTAGCGAGGCCATTAAGAATAAACTGTTAAGTGAAGGTGCAGGTCTGAAATGGGAGCGTGCTATGGAGATGGCAACAACGATGGATGCAGCACATCTGAATGCGCAAAAGATGAAAGCCACATCGGAAGTCAATCGAGTGAGCAACTACAAAGGAGCGCAGAATCGGGGAAGCTACAAGCCAAGAGGTAGAGGCCGTGGAGGACAATATGGTAAAACACGCTGTTATAGGTGTGAAGGAACTCATCAACCCACAGAGTGTCCATTCATTAAAGAAACGTGCTACAAGTGCCAGAAGGTCGGTCACATAGCTAAGGCCTGCAAAACAAAAGTATTACCAGGTCAGCAATACAGTAGTAGACCGCCACGAGGGCATCATCAAGGTCATGGTCGAGGTCGGGGCCATAACTCGTATAGGACGCAAGGAAGGACAAACCAACTAGAAGATGAGTACCTTCCAGAAGAGGAAGTCAGTTACTCCTCCTTATACGAATTACAAGACAACGAAGTAAAAAGAGATAATGGGGAAATACCCATACCTGTCACAGTTAATAACATCGATATGACATTCATTCTTGATACAGCATCTAGATCATCAATCATTGGTGAAGATGTGTACTATGAATTCTTCAGTGACATTCCTTTAGAAGACCCAGACATAAATCTTAAGTCGTATACTGGACATGTTGTGGAACTACTAGGTTCAATACCAGTCACCGTGAAATATGGAGACCAATGCCAAAATCTCAGATTGGTTATAGCAAAGGGCAGAAGGACTGCTCTGTTAGGTCGTACTTGGCTTCATAACATTCGGCTTAACTGGGCAAATATATTCTCAGTAAAAACTGATGACTTACAAGGGCTATTACAGAAATACGAGTCAGTATTCAAGGCAGACATGGGCCAAATAAAAGACTTTGAAGCACGCATCGATATGGAAGAAAGCCCCCCGAAACTTTGCAAAGCCAGACCTATTCCTTATGCATTGGTAGATAAGGTAAAAAAAGAGCTGGATAGACTTGAGTCAGCAGGTGTACTCAGGAAAATTGAGAAAACTGACTGGGCTTCACCAGTTGTCGTTGTACCAAAGGGTGATGGTAAGATAAGGATCTGTGGTGATTATAAGGTCACAATAAATGCTGATATGGTTGATCGTCATTACGTACTACCATCCGCAGAAGATATTTTTGCCACACTTGCAAATGGGGATAAATTCACAAAACTTGATTTATCTCAAGCTTATGCTCAAGTCAGAGTTGAGGAAAAATCCCAAAAATACCTGACGATAAACACTGTTAAAGGTCTATATGAAGTGACACGATTACCCTATGGTATCAAAACAGCGCCTCACATCTTTCAGTCCATCATGGACCAAATACTACAAGGTATTCCTGGTGTCTGTTGCTACATAGACGATATATTGATAACCGGACCATCAGATGAAGAACACCTGAGGAGACTGAAGCAGGTACTTGAACGTTTGGAAAAGTTCAATGTCAGAGTCAAGAGGGAGAAATGTTCCTTCATGAAGTCAGAGGTACGCTATCTAGGTCATGTAATTGACAAGAGAGGAAGACATCCTTTCCCAGAAAAGGTGGAAGCAATTCGAGGCACAGAACCACCCAAAGATGTCTCACAGCTACGTACCTTCCTTGGTATGGTGAACTATTATGGGCCATACCTGAAGTCTCTCTCCACCACTCTTGCACCACTGAATAACCTACTGAGAGACGAAATTCCTTGGAATTGGGACAAAGACTGTGAGACAGCATTCCGAATCGTAAAAGAGACCCTTACCAGCGATAGAGTGTTAACACACTATGATCCGCACAGCAAGCTCATATTAGCCTGTGATGCAAGCCCCTACGGAGTGGGAGCTGTACTGTCGCATTTAGATGGAGAGGATGAAAGACCTATTGCGTTTGCTTCCAGATCTCTAACTAAGGCAGAAAAAGGATATCCGCAAATAGAAAAGGAAGTTCTAGGCATTGTCTATGGAATAAAGAAATTCCACAAGTATCTATATGGTAGAAAGTTTACCCTTGTGACTGATAGCAAGCCACTTTCAACTATACTTGGACCAAAGACAGCAGTGCCAACACTGGCTGCGCTAAGATTACAGCGGTGGGCATTGTTGCTGATGTCATATAATTATGAAGTACAGTATCGCCGATCAGAGGATCATAGTAATGCAGATTACCTCAGCAGAGCTCCAGTGGAAAGAGCTACTGAAAACATAGAATCTGAGGTCAACTATTTTTCTCATGTAGATGATATGCCTGTAAGTTCAAAAGAAATATCAGGATGCACTAAGAAAGACCAAACACTCAGCCGTGTTCTTGAGTACAGTCTAAATGGTTGGCCAAACTACATCGAAGATGATGTCCCTCCTCCAGAGATCCAAATCCCTAGAGACAAAGCTCCAGACACACCAAGGGTGTCTCCCATTAAAGTTACAAAATCACCAGTGCCAGAAGTGAGAAGATCATCAAGAACAAGTAGACCACCACCAAAGCTTGATGACTATGTGCTAACTCATAAATGAACTATTCAAGTCCAGAACTATCAGTGACATCTTATTACTTTGATATCAAATAATTAGTGATTCTATATTCTATTCTGATTATTAGTAATTTAAAATTTTTATCATCAAAGACATTTGGGTTAAACCCTGAATTTATTTTCCTAATGATATCGTAAATATCAGACTTTCACAAGTGAAAAGAAGACCAGAGACTTTTCAGCAAGAAAAAGACATTGCATATAAAGCAAAGACAGTAAATCTAACAACATAATATTGTTTCATTTTCAGAAACATTATTTTATAAATTGTCTGAACAAAATGTTTAAGCAGGGAGGAATGTAGTGTATGTTGCCCCCACTGGAGGCGCCACCTCTGTTTAATAAACTAGATTGAACCAGTTACAACAATGAAAAATTCTTGCGCAAAATTGTATGACCCCCCCTTAAAGTCTTGTGCAAAAATGCATGACCCCCCCTTCAAAGTTTGTGCAAAATTGCATGACCCCCCCTTTAAACCATCCTTTTTTAATACTGATCCTCATGTTTACAATTGATGACAAAGGAACAATCAGGGATCGATATCACTTGAGTGGGGAGAGCTAATCCATCGGAAATATGAGGAAACTGGAGATTTTGACTTCCAGATGTGGACCTATAAACATCAGATAGGTCATCAGATGACAACAGCATTGTCTAAAGAGAGCTGCGTTACAAGAGACATACTGGCAGTTATTTCATTGGGGCAGTGAGGCCGCAGGTCCATGCCTATTTCCCTCACATGGAGTCAGCAGCCAGCACCAAACCTCCAGAATGTGCAAAAGCAGGAAAGAACAGCTTGAAGGAAGTTGACCATGTGGAGGTGCTACAATGTGAAAAATTTGGGGATCCACAACGCCACTGAGGATGAGGCAGATGAGTTCTAGCTAGGCCTGGTACCCCAGCAAGAAAAATAGATCGCAGGAAAAAACATCGCAGAAACAGGTTTGCAAGAGAAAGTCTGCTCAGGAAAAATGATTCTCTGAAAACATTGCTGAATTTTGCACCCAGAAAAAATGCGTGCAAACTTTCAAGGGGTTTTCAAGGCTCTTTCCCTCACAAAACTGCAAGCGGAGTTATTCCCATCGCAAAATCTAAAATAGACATAAATATACCTTTATCACAGAATTTTCCTGTTCAATCTTCGAGTGTGTGCAATCTTTAGTAATCTTAAGAAGTAAAGAATCTCTAATCACCAATTAATTCTTGTCAATCGTGGAAAGTTGTAACTTATATGTGATAGCTGCAGGCGTTTGTAACTAGCTTCAAACTAGTACAAGAAATACCCTCCATCTTTATTGTGTCGAAGAGGATACTGAGGAAGATGCACTGCTGGGCAGGGGATGAGCACTTGCACCACAAGATGCCAAAAAAGTAGCTCAACAAGTAGATGGATCAGGGCATTTTGTTTGAAGGCACAATCATCTATAGTCTCGCCAATGATGAAAAATTCATCTAAGTAATTGCAAATGCCACCAATCCCATGTCTAGCAAGGCATCTCACCACAAAGTTACCTAGTTGGTTAAAATCGCTGAATTTCCCTTGCTAACCTGATTTGGGATCTTTTTTTCTGGGTGGGGCCCCTGGTGCCAAATAAAAGGAAGGTCAAGGCAACAACCCAGCCTCATCAGGGAGGCTAGGATGCAAACAAGGCTGATAAAGTTTGTGCCAAAGCACATAGCAAACAGACTGGCTAGGAACTCCGGGAAAAGGTTACCATCATTCTAGGAGCCAATTGTGCCATACAATTGATGGAAGGAACATGAAGATTAGGTTGATGGATGAATCAGGTATGGCCAGCCTGAGGACCATGTGTCACCTCAAGACCAACAGAGACCTGCATAAAGACCAGAGAGAGTATTACCTAGCATACACGATAATGATTTTTCATGTAGTGGAGAACCACATGTAGCCCTGGATCCTCGCATATAACAGTCCTCATAAGGAACTGCAGGTGCAGTTTGACTTAAGGTAGGGGACAGCCCCTGGGTCATATATATATCTGCCTTTCTGATCCCAAGAACAAAGAAAGACAAAGCCCAGTAGAAATTCTTGGGCAAGTAAAAGAAGCGATACTGTGGAGCCCTACAGGGCTTTTGCCATGTTTGGCACCTGTAGATTTGGGGACAAGTATTAATTTCCCCATATGAAAAGGATGCCAAGAAGTTGAGTGCTCCTCGTGTACCCAACCACCACTAGTGATCATGGGGGAGTTGCTCCTGCCCTCATACAGACATTTTACATAACAGCATACAAGATGGATTCAAGATAGTGAAAAAAGATGTTCAGGCCAAACCAACTGTCATGGAAAATTACAGATTGGATGGTTGTGGGGCAGCAGGGGATTTGTAAATGATGGAGAGTTAGTGTATGTCTCATGGGCAGGGTGGCCAAACATCACTGACAAGTATATCATATACAAAAAGGTAGCAATTCTTGATCCAACCTGCCATCTTTTTTCACCCAACCTTGATGAATAGACAAGTAATGGTCTATTCTGATGACACAACAGCCATGTCTTTCATCAACAAGAGGTGGGCAAGGGACCCAGAAAAAGCACAAGTGATGAACAAGATTTGCATCTTTCTGCATGCTTCCTCTCATCTAGCATAGACCACCATGCAGCTACACATGTGTTACAAACCACAACTCTCCCATGCTTCCAGACCACCACAAGTCAGATGCTTGCAGACTGCCTTAGAGAATGGTCTGCTTGTCCAAATACCAGAGAATTTTATGATTGAGATACAGGAATCTTCTTTCATGACCCAGATTTCAGCAAGGTTTAGCAAGTATAAATGGCGCTGCCCTTTATAGTTGGTGCAAAAAAAAGTGCCCCCCTTTAAGTCTGTGTAAAAAAAGGGGCCTCCTTGACCCTCAGAATCTGTGCAAAAAAAGATGACCCCCCCTTCAGAGTCTGTGCAAAAACAGGTGACCCCCCCTTCAGAGTCTGTGCAAAAAAAGATGGCCCCCCCTGAAAATTCTCCTCTCCCCCCCTAGAGGTTAATAATGAACAGTCCCTTATGACTCGGAGGGCACGCGAGTCTTGAGAGCCCCGCCCCGGCTTCATCTGTTGGGTTTGTGTTCATTGGGCTCTTCTTCAATACGACCCTTTCTACTCTTATTGTCTAATATTGACGTCGTTGCGTTCCGCAATTTATTGGCCTCTCGGTTAAGATATATTTTCAATGTCATCGAAAATCGAAAATAGTGGGATTCCGATGTTCAACGAAATGAATAATTTGATTTTGTCATGTTGATGATAGAATGCAAAATAGACTATTTCCTTTTGACAATCTATCTAAGGCCTTTAACTCCATAAATATCGATATTTTATTAAAGAAATTAAGATTCTTGGGAGTGGGTGATGATGTATATAGAATAATCGAGTCATACTCAGTAGGGAGAGAACAAATGGTCAAAATTAAAAATAATATATCTGAATGCTTAACCCTTAAAGCTGGCGTGGCCCAGGGAAGTGTATTAGGACCCCTACTTTTTATTATATATATTAATGACTTAGCTTCTCTGGATTTTGGTGGCGAGATATTGATGTATGCAGACGATTGTGTGTTATTGAATGAAATCAAAAATGAGGAAGATCTAGTGACAGCCCAGTTGGATATAAATCGTTTTACCTCCTGGACAAAAACAAATGGTCTAAGCATTAACTCTAGTAAGACCAAAATGCAGATTTTGTATGGTAGTAATAACAAAAAGAAAAGAGATTATACACTATACACAGATGGAAGAAAAGTCGATATTGTTGTAACTTTTAGATACCTCGGCTTTCTGCTGGATAGTTGTCTGAGCATGTCACAACACATAAATGTTACATGTGCAAAGGCTAGAATATTGTTTGGCAGGCTATGTAAAGTTAGACATTATGTAGATAGGCAAATTGCCCTGTTGATATATAAGACTTATATCTTGCCCGTTATAGAAAATGGAGGTGTTATTATTGACTTAGCTATACAAAAAATGTAAAGAGATTACAACTCGTCCAAAACAGCTGTCTGCGTACGGTGTACGGACCAAAAACGAGAATACAAGATCTTAGAATAACTACTGTATATCTTCATGTAAACTACAACATACTACCACTATGTATTCGAAGACTACAAAATGGGTACATATGGGTAAAATTCGACACGATTGACATGCGACACGGCCGCTAAATCGCGGGCGACACTGCGACACGATCCCCTTAACGTGCGACACACACAGCTTCCAAAAGGCTGATAAAATTCGACATGAGACATCCAGAAATGTATTAAAAAAAGACACGAGACACAGTGATTTATTTAACAGGCGACACACGACATTGTAACGACCCTTAATACAATTAATGTATTGCTTAAAAAGTGACACGAGACATCATTGAATTGTTTTAAAAAGTGACATGGGACATGGAAAAATGTCTTATCATGCGACACTCAGACACAGGTATAAAAAATGGGACCCATGTATACCCCTTACAAAGGTTTATTGCACTTTTTAGAAGCGAATTTAAATTTGAAAACGAACATACTGTGCCCTATAATATGAGAAACGGTGGAAGATTGAAGTTAAATAAATGGAGGAAGGAGAGGATCCACAGGAGCCTATTCGGGAGAATAAGGCTCCTGTGGAACACCCTCCCCATGGAAGTAAGAAACCTACATGTCGATGCAAAAATTTTTAAAAGGAGTATAAAGGGAATTTGCTGGAAAACTTTTCTAGAAAAGAAAGAGATGTGGGAGATACCAGACACACTCAATCAACCACAACAGTAGAATAGTGTACCATGCTCCTCTAAGAAGAAGATTTAATATAGGATAATATGTGTATGTATGTATGTATGTATGTATGGTAGAGTTATCCCTATGTCGTCGAGGTAAAAAAAAAAATACATATGAGTAAATGCATATTTAAAATATAGTTGTATGATAATATGAATGCCATGTATTGTGATGACACGGCGCAGGTGGAGGTGTTTCTATCAATTTTTAATACTTTTAAATATTGTTTGAAAATCTACTTTTGTATAATAGATTAGAATTACTTCATATGTTAGAACTTTAATCGTAACTCATCATCGTACTGAGAATCAGTGTAAACTTGTACATAAAGTTGTGATGAAATAAAACACTTAAAACAAAAACAAATCAAAGCAGTTTTAAGTTGATTGAAAATATGTAGCCTACCGTAGACCTATATCGCGTACCGGTACTTAATTCCATGATGATAGACTTATACACCTTTCACATTTCCCCTTCAGGCATTCCATGGCAAAGAACCATCAGTGAGTAGGCTGACAGATAGGCCTGGGTCGTGTTTTTGCGCTTGTAGCCCAGATGGTTTTGAAATCGAAGCACTTCACTTGTCAGAAAAGGTAAGAGCTATAAAGTAGGCCTATATATATATACAGTTCTACATGAATCTATTACTATCAACTGTTATTTCATTACGTCTGCTTTTAAGGCGATCGTCCAGTCATATTTCCACCTATAGGAAAATGCTTTATATATAATTTAAGCGTCAGAATTCAAATGTTCTCACGAATATTCTATTTTGTTTTCTAAGGATCTGAGTAGTGAGGATTGGCAAGCTTTGTATGACTATCACAGTTACATATGTGATCTAATTCCTGGACATGTCCAGAAACCAGTCGGATATGATGTCGAACAGCAGATAGGTAAGCAGTCTTCCTTAAATTATAATTTATTATCATTACTTGATTCCCTTCAGTACACATATCTTTGCTTTGTTGTGTAATTCTCACATGTTGAACTAAAATGTTTTACCAGTGACATATCGATATCATTTCATAGCGAAATGTAGCCTACTAAGATTGACTTAGGCCTATATTATTGGGGATTATATGGAACTTTTTCGAGGGTCATAATTAATTTTTGTTTAATGCTGTCAGGTTTGTCCTCATGTTTATTGACTTTAGCAATGCTTGGATTTACAGAAATATTCAGTGCAATTCCGGCCGGTTCCAAACCCTTCTGGTCAGAGATAATCGACAGTCAGGTGGATGATGCTGCGGTACATAAAGTCGGTCAAGTTCTCGGAAAACTCCATGCACAATCTCTCCAGAAATTGAAAGCAGGCCAAGGAGAAAATAAATTATTTCAAAGGTAAATTACATTTGTTAATTTGGTCGCTAGGTTTTAACTGCTCAAACTATGTAATATGTTTTAATGAGACATTTATATCGGTTACCATTTTAATTTTTAGTTCTTAAGGGCGTTTTTGTTTCTATATACTGGCAGGTGTTCAAAAGCCACAGAAGCTATTAAGTCGTCGACATTTACAAGTCCCTATGAATCAAGTACAGTACCTTTCTTGGTGGATGCTAACACCAAAGCCAAAGTTAATACACTTGCGAACATTTTCGCCGAGAAAAATGAGGGTCTTATTCACGGAGCTTTGACGCCGGAAAATATATTCGTCAAAGAAGGACACCCTGTCGTATGTACAAAAATATTCTGAATTTCGTGTGGAACTAAGTTTTACTGGAATTGAAAAATTACTCGATCGGACTAAAATATAAACAGACTATTCCATATTCATATAAATAGAAAAGAAAGGGCTAGATTTGACGTGATAATAGCCTCAAGATATGCGATGGTCTTCACGCTATGCCATTTTTGGTAAAATAACATTTACGGTACTATTAACCATTGTGTAGATATTTGGCAAATCTAAAAAAATCATAATAATTCTCGAATAATTATGGTCAGAAACTTTCAGCTGACTTTGAATACTAAGTGGCATAGCTGATCACATGCGCCATTTACAAAGCTCTAGATAAATTCTATACGGATCAATTGGTGACTTTTCAGTTGACGGATTTGAGCAGGAGTAGCGCGGGGCCGCTGGGCTTTGATCTGGGCACACTGGTGGGGGCCTACATGGCTCTCTACCACATCCACATGCTGAACCCTGTTGACAACGACGCACACAGACGTATCTCTTATAAGATGATGGATGCTTGCAAGACAACCGGTACGTAACCCCCGCATGTGCACAATGTAATTAGTGTCTTTACTGTTGTTAAACACTGAGCATCCCTATTAGTTTCTCCCTTCTCTGAGTTCTATGATGAACATGTGGGGAGGACCTATTAAAACTCAGTCTTGATTAAGCAATCCCTGGAGTTACTTCTCTGTCCTCCTGTCCCTTCTACTTATACCCAAGCCTCCCGGGATCATCCTACCAGCTAGCCCCAGAAACGATCCTATAATAATGTTCAGAATGTTAGGCCCATTATTGAGGGATCACCTATATGAATGGGCTTTACTCCAATATGTACGCAGAGTTCTAGCAAAGTAGCATACAATTTTGAATAATTTCATGTAATTTAGGGAAGTAGGTGGATATCCCAAACGGACCTTATTCTATTTTGATTTCAGTATCAAATACAAAAATGAATTGAATTGAGAAGTTTTTAAGACATTTCGGGACTAAGATATTTTGGTATAGTTGCGTGAATTACAAACACTTGGTCGATGTTTTATGATCTTTCATTCAGCATTTGGTGATATGGTCAGATCGTCCAAGCTCTATTTTCTCATGATTATTTAATTTCCCCCGCATGAAACCCTAATAAAAATATTCTAATTAGCTCTCCTTGTTTTCAGCTTCTTCTTACATGGAAGAAATGAAAGGCACACTGTCTACAGCCGAGATGGAATCACTTATGTCGGATGCGGCAGGTTTCGCCGCATGTGAGCTCATAAAACGGTAAATTCTTGCCCTTTCAAGTTTCCTCTATCTTTGTGATAACTAGACCATTATCTGAATATTCTTTCTGATAAAACCTCAGTCGAAATTTTAAAATGATTTACAGTGGAAAGCTGAAAAGACGCCAATTGAAATTCATATTATTTGAGATAAATTTCTGGGATTTAAACTTGTCAAGAGTTTTGACATACAACATCCGTAAGTTTTCTTGAAATCTTTGGTATACTAAGATGATAAATATTATTTATAACGATTAGCTATTTGTGGATGCAATGTAATTCAGTTTTGTTTTATGACATGTGCTTACACTGAGGAAACGTTAATTTATTTCTATCCCATATGATGCTTTGCTGTGCAGAATAATAAAAGCAAGTCTCCTATTGAAAGCGCACCAAGATAAGCTTCCAGTGCGTCAATAAATACGTTTTTGACTGAAAGAAATTGCTTTTCCAGATCTACAACAATGCCCTACCCAGGAATCGAGAACAATGCATCAGTCATGACTGAGATCAGGGAATCTGGCATCAGACTGCTACGACAATACGAGTCCATTCACGACATGGGTCGCCTACTTATGATAGGCCTAATGTTGTGTTAACAAGTCTCACTAACTATAGATTATAACCCGGTTCTCCTGCTATAACTTGGTCCAACCTGAGATGTCTACAAGACCCTTTAAGACCAGCGTACCGTCACCATGGGAAGTCCATTGTATTGGAGGACATAGGGAAGACATACGCAAGAATCATGGCATAACTGTTGCTAGACACTTGAACGTGATTCATGCAGTGGACGGGGTTGCTGTAGTCATGGGCCATTGGCAAAAGAGCTACAATAATACTCCCTTTTTAAGTCCTCTTAAAATAAAGGATCCTGTAGATATGTCAAATTGCACCAAGCTCTTTATACTTGAAAGATAGTCAGTTGTGACTGAAATCACATACTAAATTCATATTAATATTATATTATCTAAATTTCCAAATGGAAAATTAATTTTTCTCATCGTCCCTGATCCCTAAGGAGTAACATTCAAGAACTTTCCAGTGGAGGCTCAAATGTACTCGAAACCTGAGAACTGCCATCATTGTCATTCTCTTTTTAAGTTCTCTACTGATTGTTCATTTGGTCGTCTTTCTTTTATTATAATCATAATGCAGAGTCAGTTATGTCTCGTCGAAACTATTTGTTCTTTGAGGAGATATATTGGCTATCAAGGCAAGAAATCGTAATGAGATAGCGATCCTTATTAATTAGGAACACAAATATCCAGAGTAAATTTATGTAATTTATTAACAAGTCCTGGGACACATTCCTAGTGAAACTGTTATTGAAATTAGCCGAATCTTAATATAAGTCATGGTATAAAAATGGTAACGCAATGATAAATGTATACACAATGACAGACACTTGAACATGTCAGTATGAGAAAAAAAATTGTCCTTGAAACTTATGTATGCAACCAACAGACATAAATAAATGGGATTTCCATAATAATGACTACTTTTGTTGTTGTTTTGACATGACCAACTCTCGTAAGTTATCTTCGCTCTCCTTCATGCTTTTTTCCAAGTATGTTTTGTTGGTCTGAAAATAGAAAACAAGCGTTGTATTTGAAGAACATTCAACTCGTCTTGAGGTTGAATTCTGGCAAGCAGATTCCATATGACCATATAGAAATATGACAAATAAACAGCATCAGTAAATCTGCAGTGAGTTATTCTTATGGTTACCATAACGATATGAGTTTGAACTGCAAAAATAAACTGGATAAGTTTCAATGCTTATGATACTACAGACATTCTGGTTATCAAATCTGGTCACTAACGTAAAAAGTGTTTTCTAGTTCTCTTGATTTTTAAAAAAAAGAACTCTTTGTAGTTCTTGTTTGTGCAAAGTGTTTCACTGCAGAATGTACGGAGGTTTGCTTCAAGCTTGTAAATTTACAGCAATCTAAACCGATTAAGCAGATAATCAGTTTTTATAAAGAAGTTTAACTCTACGCTTCCTTACCTCTATCGTTTTGATCTTTTCATCAGCTTGTTTAAGTTTCTCCGTCAATCCTAATTTAATTGTGCTGATAGGCTGTAATACGAACCTGTGAAAAAAATAACATTCATAAGGAATTACTCCAAAAATTTCATTGATTTTGCCGCTTATGAAGAATTCATCAGATAAGTTGCCAAGTGGATTTCATGGTTGAATTCGTGCTAAGTATACTCTCAAATAAATACATTATATTTAAGATTAACTTACATTCTTCCAACGCCTTCGTATGTTTTTGTTCCTTCTGGAATATTTGCTAGTTCATTGTCTACTAGCTTGGCGTGGACTATCTGTCTTTTATGCGTTTCAATTTGCATATCAGATATTTTGAGTTGTTGCTGAGTGGTAATCATTTTGTTTTGAAGTTCTTGAAACGCCTGTAAATAATTTAATGGATAAGTCAGTAAGTTAATATCATACATTATAATCCAAACACCTAAGCAAGTTTTTCCTGAAAAAAATCTTAAAATGGGTGGACAATATCCACTAGAATTCACACAAAAATACTTCTAAAATTGTCTGAAATATATTGCATGTATGAAATTGAGGATTTTTGTTTTGGGGGCGGGGGGAATCAAGATCATACTCTTTCTTGTAAACGTCTATGGAAATAAAAATCTATTATTGTCATTATCATTAACGAGATGCGTTCAGGCACCCAGCGGAAGACCTACCTAGACTTATGTCTATTTAGAATGCTGGATTACCTTTACTGTATATACCATCTGTTGCAATAAAAGAATTCTTGAATTGAATTGATCTAGCCATCATTCACAAAGAAGCCATGGGAATTATGTCCATAGCCGCATAGGGAAACCGATTTTCCTCTTAGACTCAACTCTTCCTGTGCCAGACTAAGGCTAAGCTAGAGCCTAGGCCCTAGCCTAGGCTAGCGCCCACTGTTCCAGGTGGAACTAGAAGGAAGGGCACTCTCAGACACGGGGAAGGAAGGATCATGTTTCTGCATGGGCCCTAGCCCTAGGCTAGAGTACCAAACTCATTGTAGCCTACTGGCTACATCTAATCAACGTTCAATCTAAATCCCTGTCACCTTATTTCCGGCTCATTTGTATTCGTTACTATTGACAATACTAGCAGTATTAAGGGTTGACCGTGTAATACACCAACATTTCTCAAATAAATCTCATATGACTATGTAAAGGAATTACAGACCCTATTATCGCCCATCTACATATACTTTTTCGCAAAGTAAACTAGTGTCAAAATAGAAGGAAGAGAAACTAATTTTATGACTATTTCAAGATTGTATCAGAGAGAACAGAGGAATTGGCGAGCGAATCAGTTGTATCCATGGACGAGTTTTAGGGTTGTCAACATGTTTGGTCTGGCTTCTTGGCTGTCAAGTCACGACAGGACGGCATGAGCCATGACATGAGGACCGCTCGACTTGGATGAAAATCATTTTTGTGGGAAGAAGTATCACAAAATAAGCGTTCATGGTTTGCATAGAGGGTAGTCTTTACACAATGCTACTTACTTTCTTGAGCTCCATGTCCACTGACGACATTTCCGCGAATCACTGAAAGATATGTCGAAGAGTAAAGCACCAGTTCGGTATCCCGTCCAATGGCTTGTTCTACTGCAGCGTGTTCGTTTTACAAGAATGTATGTACAACGTTAGAGGCTGGAACTATAGCCTGCAGTGCGTCGTGGATTTGGCGGTCGAATTGAATGAAAATTTGAGCACTGCAGGCTATCTAAATTGCAGGATATTATGTATTTTGGCATGAGAAATCTTAGGCTTATGTGTAGCCTATCTTCTCTGGTCACTTTCCTTTTTTTATTTCATTCATTCTATCCTAATAATTTCTAAAACTTAGCCTAGTTGGGCCTATACTCAGAGTCATGTGCAAAGCTAATTTAGGCTAGGCCTATTCCTGAATTGTGGATATCAGAAATTAATTTTAGATATCCACAATTCTATTTCAGATATCCAAAATTGAATTATAGATATCCGTTATTGCCAGTGACATATCCCAAAATAAAAATGACATATCCATAATAAATATATATCTATAGGCCTAGATATCCAAAATTGATTTTTAGGCTAGATAGCAACAATAGGCCTAGGCCTACATCCAAATTCAATTCCTAGCCTATCAAAAATTCGAATTTTAGATATCAAGAATTTAATAGGCCTAGTTGAAATCTGAAATTCTATTTTTGGATAGGTGAAATTGAATTTTGGATAGGCCTATGTGATTTAAAACTTTCTATAGGCTAGGCCTACCTAAAATTGTTTGTGGAGGAATTAGGCTATAGGCCTATGCCTACTTAAATTTAAGTTTCAGATATCCAAAAGTCAATTCAAGTTCAAGTTTGTTATTAAATGTTTAGCCTATACCAATAATTGATTCATGGATATCTAAAACTGAATTCTTAATATCCAGAATTAAGAATTGATTCTATCCAGAATTTGAATTATGGATATCAACAATTGAATTGTTGATATTAAAAATTGCATTGTGGATATCAACAATTCGAATTTTGGATATCCAAGATTCAGTAAATGGAGTCATGAGATATCCAGAATTCGAAAGTAGGTTACCATGTTGCGAATCTTGCCTATGTTCTTTCCAGTGAGATGATTTGCCAGTGTTGCACTTTCTGTGTATCGACTCTGGATCTCTTCCAGGCTTAAATACTATCGATATTTAATAATAATATATTCGTGATCGTATAGGTTACTTCTCTGAATAAATATTAATCATATCTCTAGCAAAGGTAGTGGAGGAAAGAACTATGTCCATGTCAAAGGCCTAGGGTGGATACTATTCTAAAAGTGCTTCTCCGGAAAGAATAGCATATAGAGAAAGTACGTTATAAGTCCAGTTTATTCCTTTAAATCCCTGAGGTGAGGTTGAGGTCCTTGTTCCCCAACCTGACAATACAAGAGTTCCGGGCATAGGTCATGATTATTTCAACAAGTAACATAAGGTGTGTACAATATGAATCAGGAATACATAGATAAATACAATGAGCAAATAAGTATAAACTTCATCATAAATTAGAGTAATATATAACATAAGAGATGGTCGAAGTCTGGAAGCTCTATCATTAACCAATAATTAGTTATAACATGATGAACTAATATAAGCAGAGAATAGCAGCAGTTCTTGATATGTAGCCCCTGGTGGCAGCCGGATATATCACGGAGGTTTCCCGGCGGTTTCACGGAGGTTTCCCGGACTTTTCCTGGAGATTATTCCAGTGATTTCCCAGAGGTAATTCCGGAGATTATTCCGGACATATTCCGGAGATTATTCCGGACTTATTCCGGACATATTCCGGAGATTATTCCGGAGATTATTCCGGACATATTCCGGAGATTATTCTGGACATATTCCAGAGGTTTCCCAGAGCTTCATAGAGTCATCACACATCCATTACACCACATATCCAAAATTTGAATTGTTGATATCCACAATTTGAAATTTTGGATATCCAGAATTGAATGGGGATATTGGGGATATCAACAATTCAAAATTTGGATATCCCCAATTCAAATTTTTGATATCCAAAATTCAGTAAACCGGGGCCATGACATATCCCAAATTTCGAAAGTAGGCCACCACATATTTTTTTTTTTTTTTGAAACATTTCTTTATTCAGGAGTAAACAGTGGCATGTGCCAACTATCAAACATTTTGCTGACTAGGGTCAGACCCTGTTTCCCACCAGATCCTGAATGTGATGATGTTCAACTACATAACAACAATTTGAGTGTTAATTGGGGTAACATAATCAACAATACAATAAATTGATGGAGTAATGAGATGAGATGGAGTGATATTTAAAAGAGTTAAAAAAGATGGTAACATAGTAACATTTGGATTGTTGATATCCACAATTTGAATTCTGGATATCTAGAATTGAATTCTGGATATCAAGAATTGAATTGTGGACATCAAGAATTGAATTGTGGATATCAACAATTGAATTGTGAATATCAACAATTCAAATTTTGGATATCCAAAATTCAATCCTTGATTTCCTTAATTCAGTAAACTGGATCATGACATATCCGGAATTCAAAAGTAGGTCACCACATATCCAAAATTTGAAGTTTGGTTTAATTAATTAATCAATAGATTTGAATTTTGAATATCTAGAATTTCACATTTTGGATATCTGAATTGTTTTTGTGAATATCAGAAATTAATTTTAGATATAAACAGTTACGTTCCACACATGTATATCCAAAATTCTCTCATATCAGATTATCCCTACTATTTGGGTTATGATACATTCTAAATTTGATAGTTTCCCAATAATTGAATCGTGGATATGTGACAGAGAAACGTGGATATCTGAAACTCTAATTGTGGATATCCAGGGAAAGTGTGGCCACTAGTATACAGGTTGATTCAGGGGAAGTCTTTGGCTATTTACTTGTATATGAGCAATTCCGCCAAAAATGCACCATTGGCCATCCAGGGCTGAAAATTCATAATTTTTTTTAATTGCTTCCATTGATTTACTTTTTCTCATACATAGACTAGATATATAGCTACTAATAATAGACGAAATTGGGAACGTTAATTATGAATATTGTGGTCAGGGCAGCTTGGGAGACACAGTGACCTCTATTTTAATAGTAAGGGCAAAGTGGAACGGTCCAGATTTCTATATGAGTTAGGATTAGGTCTTGATGATTTGGCATCAAAAGTGGCCATATTTATGGCCTATATAGGTCATACCGCTTAAGATTTTAACCACGCCCACTTTATCTAGAACTACCAGCTAATAACTCGACTCTCGTTCGATTGTGTGAAACTGCTACTTCCCGACTTCCCATGGCCAGAAACAATGTCTCCAGGCCCAGGGAAAACATATACACGGAGATTACTTCCAATACAACATGGTCTTTCAGGTATCAGAACGTAGTAATAAGTGATTTCCCGAGCCCTATATGCTAAAGCATGAACGGACATTTTACCCTGAGTACGGCCACATGGCATCTTTGCTTTTACAGCATGACATCAGCTTCGCACTCGGCCGTACTCGTGTAAACTTCGGTAACACGCTCGTAATGACATCATAGCAGCGGACAATCCACCACACAGCCATAAACAAAGCTTATAATAAGTGCGGAACCATCGCTTATATCGGCGATGGTTCCCGCACGAATTTAACACAAAAACGAAACGATTTTAATGTGACTGGCCACGGGAGGAGGGAGGGAGGGAGAGCTTTGAGTATGGTGGGCGGGATGGTGGGCAATGTCAACCTACAAAAACAATCTATAGGCCTATTTATGAAAGTAAATAGCATTATGAATAACATCACTTCCCATCAAGTTGTGACGATACCCTGGTGCCACTCACCCCCTGGATATAAGGGTCATAACGCTCTTTAGTTTGTGAAAATATTCCAACTAAAAGGAAAGTTACAGCAAAATAACCATTCAGTAATGGTAATGGTAATGGCATCGGTACAGGTCATAGGTCATTGACCCTTTGGCCCATTATGTACATAAAACCCATTTTATCTAGAATATGTACAAAACTATCAATAACATGGTTTCCCCTCGTTTTTCTGTTCAGTTGAGTTGCATACATGTTTTGGTGGTTTATGAAGGTAAATATAAGTTATATTTAGGTATTTAGTGGAAAAATTAGTAGGGAAAAATTTAAAAAAATAGTTTCAACCCCCCTCCAGACCCTCGCCCCCTCTAGACCCCCGTTACGGCGACATGGGCGCCCTCTAGACCCCTGTTACGGCGACATACTATTTTTAATTGCTTGTTGCTACTATCTCAGGTATGACAGAATTTTTTTTTGTATTTATTTATTTTCGCTTGTGTTTCTTACACATTATAATGCTCATAGAAAATAATTTATGCTAATATTAATTTATTTATTGATAAAACCTAGACCCCCGTTACGGCGACAGGGAGCTACCCCATATAATTGTTTTAGTATTCTAACCCCTCTATTTAGCTGGAAAGAATTAATTGGAGATTTTTCAATGGATACAATGGATGTACTAATCATAGACAATGTTATAAGTAATGGACGTAAGGGAGGGGGGTTTCATTTTTAGTTCTTCTAGGTCTATATGTTCCAAAAGAACATTTAGACCCCCGTTACGGCGACAGGGGGTACCCCATAATCAACTTTACATAATATCATCAAGAAATGAATTGAAAATATTGATTTTTTTATCCATAAAAACATATTATTTCAGAGTAATCATTGATCCCCTGGACCATTGTGCACATAAAACCCATTATATCGAGAATATTTATTTGTTTTCCCCCCCAAAAGTACTGGCTGCATTTTTTAAACAGTGATTCTGATAGGAAAAACTGCGTTTTTTATGAGTGATTATGGCAGAAAAACAAGCATTTTCTTGGCCTCACGATTAAAAAAAACAACAAAACATTGTAGCATACTTCCCCCTTGGCGACTTTTTCCCCCTGGATCCGAAAATACCAATAAAAATAATCTCAGATAAATACTTTAGCCTCTGGAGGAGCTCTTGTATTTTAACCCAAATGTTGCACTTTTGGTGGAATTGCTCATATGATTGTATGGTTTATTTTTCTCATTTTCAATGACTACCACCCTCCCGCCCAGCTATCAGTATGATTCGAAATGTATTTGTTTTGGTGACTGCCCTGCTTTCTCCCACACATTTGCTGCGGGAGGCAGGGCGGATAGCTGGCGCTCCTGGTGTGAGTGGGACAAACTAAGAATTGAGCATGAAGGATACAGCAAGGTGCCGATGCCGATGCCTGCATTAAAACACCCAATAGATTATTACAGACTGTATAAGTTATGAGAACAGATTACAAAATCAAAGTAAACTAAAGTGTAGCCAAGACATTGAAACAACTGTTTTAGGTATTCAGACAAATTCTCACCGGGAAAGATTGAAAACGACTGGATAATTAAGTGCCCTGTAAAGACATTTCGTTTGCCCTGTAAAGACATTTTGTTGGACGCTAATCTGTCTGTGCACCGGATTTGATTGTAAATAGAGTCATTTTGACTCCTTCCAGGGAAGAAGCGGAGGGTGCTGACCGTCCAGAAATTTTTCCCGCTAGAGGTATTATTTTATTTTCTGTTTTGTTCTTATAGTTGTCTCACTTTTAATGACTGCCCACCACCCTGCCCTCCTTATATAGTTATATAATGGCCTACAACCCATCCACCCACCCTGTCTCTACCCCTCCTACCTACAATATCCATTTGATTTAGTGTTGATAATGCCTACTCACCACCAATGGTGGTGACTAGGTTCCACAAGCCACCCTCCACAAGCCACCCTATATATAGCCTACATGTTGTCAACAAGCCTGTGAGCATGGGCGTTATGTAATGGTGGCAATGGCTAGTACTGAAGCTATGTAAACACAGCGTGTACTAGAGGGGAGGAGGTCTGAGAGGGGTGGGACTCAAAACAAATTGGGTGCCACTTTTTATATTTAAAATTGCTAGTTTCCTTCACCATGTTATACAAAAGTCGTCCCATAAAAAGGCATCAGGAGGAACACGACTTGCCTTTCAGACGATGTAATGGTGCCCATTTAGATGGGAATACATAGAAAACAGGGCCATACGTACGGGTACGGGTTGTATAAGAGGGAAATGACACTGATTGTTTGGGCAACGTAAGGAGGTTTAGAGGTGGGCTAATGCCGCCCTCTAGAGGGCGGGTCGGTTGCTCAAAGTCCAGAAATTTAGCCACTAGACGATATTATTTTATTTTCTGTTTTGTTCTTTTAGTTGTCGTTTTTCTCACTTTTAATGACTGCCCAACACCCCGCCCTGCTTACACCACTCTCTCTTCCTTGTTAGTGTTAGTGTGTAATACCTGCTCCACACAGTACCGCTGTCGCCGCTACTCTGTGCAGGCAGGAAGACAAGCATGTGCATACTAACCACTAGCAGGCATCGATGCTGTGTGCAAAGGGAGTGTTGGCTTTCTTTCAAACCAAATTTCGCGCCACTTTTTAGATTTAAAATTGCTAGTTTCCTCTACCATATTATATATAAGTCCTCCCCTAAAAAGGCATCATCACTAACACAAGTTTGCTTTGAGACCATCCAATTTTGGCCACTTACATGGGAAAACATTGAAAACAGGGCCATATGTACGGTTCGTATATAGATGGGAGTAGACACTGATGATTTGGGCAACTTAAGGAGGTTCGAAAGTGGGCTAATCCGCCCTCAAGAGGGCGGGTCGGTTGCGCTTCATCAAGAATTTTGAATTTTGGATATCAATAAATGAATTTTGGATATCAAAAATTGAATTTTGGATATGTAAAACTTGATTGTGGATATCTGAAATGTAATTTAGAATATGTAAGATATGTATGTACATAATCATAAGTTAATTATGGATATCCAGAATTGAATTTTAGATATCCAGAATTGAATTTTGGATATCCAGAATTGAATTTTGGATATCCACAATTAATGTTGGATATGCACAATTGAATTCTGGATATCCCCAATTGATTTTTGATAGGCAGAATTAAATTCTAGATATCCACAATTAATTCTTGATATCTGAATTCAGATATCCATGATTCAGGAATAATAGGGTAGAGGTTAAACTATGGACAATAAAAAAGAATTTAAATGATTTTGTAAAAATAAATAAAAGTGTTAGAGTTGGGTCTGGCCTACAGACTATGTAGGCTACCTCAGAACTGATAACGTTTGTGGCACCACCTACTGGGGAAAATGTTAACTAAAAGTCCCCGGATAGGCATCAACTAAAAACTAGCCGTCAGGATGCTAGTGGGGTATAACTACTGCCTATACTGACCTAGGACCACACATTTAAGGTTAGGTTTAGGGTTATAGTTAGCATCAGTATCCATCCATGTACTCTATTCCACTTCACAGAACACATGAAAATACAGTGCGTAATGGTAACAATGCTCTATTAACATCCTGGCAGCTAGTATATAGACGCTTCCCCCCGGATAACAGGGCTACATGAATGGCCTCGTGTAGACTTGTGTAAATCCTCATCCACTATTTTAACAGCAGTATTTTAAACTTTGAGGATTTTGGGACTGATTAATCCTAGGATTTAAAATAAAGAAATTGTTAATATTTTATAGTAGTAAAAAAAATATAATTCAACGTCCCTACAAAAATAATTTTAAAAAATATGTAAATAAAACGGGGTACTATGGCAATCCTTTTGTTTCATAACATTTTCGAAACCTACTGTATGCAATTATGCTGTACTGCAAGCTTATTGTTTAAGTAGCCTATATCAATTTTTTTTTGTTTTTAGGACAACTTCTTTTATTCAATATGTCAACAAATATCATCTTCCTCCGGGACAGCTATACATCGAAAACTACATATGTCCCTCTTCTGCATCATGTTTTGATTGATAATTTTATATTTTTCTCTGTTCTCATTCTTATGACAGCAACACTAGAATACAGCTGGTGAACAATTTGTTCATGTATATATCGCAATATAACTACCCTTATATATTACCTACTCGTTTGTTTACCGATTTGAGGTGGGCAGGATATCGAAAGATTATTTATTCTGATCTATTAGATCTGTCAGATTAGAGAATATTTTTCTCCACTTTCCATCCTCTTCCCTGTCTACGGTCGTGAGCTTATTCTGATATAAGATGATTGAGATCTTCGATCTCAGTTCATAACAAAACACGAACCACTCTAACATGCCTCTATGGAAGAGTTTCTGGCGATGTATAAACGCTTTTGTTACGAGAATGATCCAATTTATGATCTTACTATTAGTACCCTTCTTGTCGAATCCGAACATGATATTTATTCTTTCAACATTAAACTCTCCATTAGAATTTTTTAGATCACCTTTTTCCCACTTGGGTCCTCGTTTAGGTACCCTATAGAGTCTATAAATTCAAAGATATTCCTCCATAAAATTTTTGTCCTGCCACACAACATAAAAAAATGGACGACATCATCTTTTTCAGTACAGAATGAGCAAACAGGTAGTGGTTTGATACCAGCATTTTTTAGATAGTAATTGCAAGTGATAGTTTTATGAATAATTCTGTATTGTAGCACCTGGAGTCTTGTTTCGCAAGAGGCTTTGTATGAGATTAAAAAGACTTTTTTCCAGTCCAATTGGCTGAAATCTTTGTCTCCCATGTCTAACAGCTGCTGCCACGAGTTGAGTTTCTCTCGTTTTACTTTCATACTTTCTATTAGAGCATTGTAAATCTTTTTACTGGAGCAGGTCAGTATATCTATACATTGACTATTGATGTTTATATTTATGTTCCCTTTATCCTCGCAGGGGGGGGAGGGAATTTTGTATGATCATGAGCCATTCTTTAGGTATGGCTTTTTTCAAATCTCTCATCATGTGGTAGTCAGGTATAAATCCATATTGTCTTTTTACCTCTAAAATTGACATCATTTTACCTTGTTGATTGATCATATCGCCTATACATGTAATTCCGTTTCTCTCCCAGCTCTGATAATAAAACTTTTTTTTTTTTCTCTAATTAGTCTGTTTGACCATATTCTTTCTCTCAGTATTTCGAAACTGGTTCTTTGTTGTAGAAATATTTATTCCATATTGAGAAAACTTCCTGATAGAAACTATTCAACACTTTACGTGGCATGCTTCTACACAACAATACATCTTCTGCTTTCTTCGCAGTGGGGGAATAGGAGGCCATTTCTCTAAATGCCTTACCTGTGCTATCTTGAAGTATTCTCTGTACCCACTTAAGGCGGTTAGTATCAATTACTTCCTTAAAGTGGCTAAGATCGCTGAGAATAAAAATTGGGATTTGCGTAAAATATAAGAAGAATTTGATTCAAAGCATTTCAGTTGTTCTCAAACTTATCTCCAATTGTTTTTATCGATCCTGGATTGCTTTTAATTACGATTAGTTGATGCGAGATAAGTAGGCCTAGGCCTACGGCATGACATGGTTTCATTTTGAAACTGACGTAACTGGGTCAGAATGACGCACAGACAAAAGACGTCACAAAAATTTACGCAGGCATCCGCGGCGGGAATGCTTGCTTGTATCTGTTTGCTATATGAGTTTAAACCTATAAACGTCTATAAAATACATTCAATATGCCCAATTTCGGTAATGTATGCATCCCACAGGCTTTGTGCGAATGGAATACACATTTTTATGCACATACAGTGAGAGAAAGAGTTACGTAGTAGGCTTTGTTTACATCATGACGTTCCCTCTGACAATGCGTCCGTCACAGAATGTGCGTGCGTCATTGGTACTTGCGTAACGGCCCGCTGTACGAGGGTTATTTTGGTCTGGCAGACCAATATAATTTTCAACAGGAAGATTCGGAAAATAGGGCCTATACCTAAAAAATATGGGTTTATATGATCAGATTCAGTAAGCCATGCGTAAAGGGGGTTCTATTATATTCAATTACTATAACTTTGACCAAACTCTCATAAATGAGTTCTGTGATCGGCAAGTGCCACTTTAATAGTCCTTAAGCCCAGCCCACCGTCTTCTGCCTTTTGGGCTAAAAACGCTGTACTGATTTTGTGATCTTTATTTAACCAAACGAAGTTCAACATAATTTCATGAATTTTACTCTGAATCTTCTTCGGTAATGCGATACATGCCAGCACATGCTGGAAAATGGGGAGCAAAAATACATTACACACTAAGACCCTTCCCTTGATGGTAAGGTTCCTCCTTTTCCATTGATTCACAATTAATTTGGTTCTATCTAATAATTTTTCGCTGTTTACGACCGATAATTTTGTCTCGTTTCTTGGGGAGAGAAGAGTCACCCCCAGCACATTCATTTTGTTCGTCCAATCTATTTTGAGTATTTCTCTGTTGGTTAACTTAATTTCTCCTATATTAAAGCCTTTGGATTTTTTTGCATTTAATTTCAAGCCTGAGGATAACGCTAAATAGCGAAATAGCATTTGGATAATCTTATGCAAGGAGAACTCATTCTTGACCATGACGGTCATATCATCGGCGAACTGCACTAGTTTTGACTCCCCTAGATCAATTCCCTCGATATCAACATTCATCCTGATTTGGTCAGCTAATCTTTCGACGCATAAAACAAAGAGAGATGAGGAAATGGGATCTCCCTGTTTCATCCCCCTTTTTATGTCAAACCAATTAGACGAAAATCCGTTATTACAGAAGGTTGCGACTGATTTTCCCACGAGGGTCTTAACCCAAGATACATATACATAATCCATTCCATGCGCTAACAATGTGTTTTCTAAGAAATTCCAACATATAGAATCATAGGCTTTTGTGAAGTCTAACGACACCACTAGAGCCTGCTCTTCTCTTTTTTCTATCATGGACACTATATCATCGATTCTACGTATGGCGGTGCCTATATAGCGGCCTTTAACAAAACCATATTGATCTTCTCCGATCAGCTTTGGTAGTAAGATGTTCAACCTATTGGAAATTACCTTTGATATAACTTTATAGTCAACGTTGAGCAGAGTGATGGGTCTCCAATTCGCCAAGAAGGTACTGTCCGTATCCTTCTTGGGAATTACATTGATGAGACCCCTCCTCTGCTCACACGTCATCTCACCCTCTTCAAGACAAGCATGCAACATCTCCACAATTATATCTCCAATGACAGGCCAGAATATTAAATAAAATTCGATAGTGAAGCCATCACAACCCGGGGATTTGTTTTTCTTAAAGGTTTTCATCACTTCTTCTACCTCTTTCTTTGATATGGCTCTTATTAACATTTTGTTTTCGGCCCTGTCCAGCTGTACTGCCGTGTTTGGCTCTGTAAATTCTTCAGCCATTTCTTGGTCTGTTTTTTCCTCCGCATATAGAGAGGAGTAGAATCTTTCACCCTCAGCCAATATATCTTTCTGGCTCGTAGTCAATACTCCATTAATATTTAGAAGAGATATGCTTTTCTTATTAGCTATATATTTTTCTAGGCCGCAGAAGTACTTGGTTGGCTTTTCGCCATCGATCGCCCATTTCGCTCTTGAGCGAACCAAGGCCCCTTCTGCTTTCTTTAGCTCCTGATCTTTAATTTCTAGTAGTATGTTTTCCTTTTCTCTTCTTTGATTCGCGTCTAATACATTTATTCTGTCTAGTTCTCTAATTCTTTGAGTAAACTTAGCGCTTTTTTCTCTTCTTTCTTTAGCTTAGTCTTTACCTATCTTGGTGGCTAGCTCCCTAACTTGCAATTTAAAGAACTCCCACCTTAGCTTCTCGGACAAGTTATTATTTTTCGAGGAATTAGCTAAATCTTCTACACCTGCTTTGAATATCTCGTTCCCCAGGAGATTGGAATTAAATTTCCAAAATCCTCTCCCCCTCCTGGCTTCACTTTGTATTAGATAAATGGATACTTCTTTGTGGTCTGTGTGGGCACAGGACGATACCTCTGTTTTTGAGGAGAGATTCGCAATATTATTAGAAGCGAAAATATAATCTAATCTTGACTGTAATTGAGTGTTTTTTCTGGACCATGTACACATCGGTTGGTTATTACTTTTAACAGCAAGTACATCACATAGATCATATTCTTGAACAAAATCCAATAACACTTTGCTAGATGGCGCGTCAGGCTTATATGTCAGGTCTGCATTAAAATCTCCAGCTAAAATTAACTCTTCGAAGGGTAATTTTTCTAGTACAGATTTTACCTCGTTTAATACCTTTTTCTGATTTTTTATTTCATTCGCCATAGGGGCATATATGTTAAAGATGCACAGCTTCGTCTCCTTATTTTTAACTATAATGTACTGCCATCTCCCTTCTTGGTCTTGGTCTGACTGTACAATTTTTTCCTCTATATCATTCGACACTAACATTAGGACACCTTTAGAGGCCGAGGAGCCATGTGAATAGTATATGTGGCCCGGCCATTGAGACGACCATATCTGCTCATTATCTTTTATCGAATGCGTTTCTTGGAGAGCTATTATACAATTTTTGTTTTCCCTAAACTTTGTGAATATTGCAGATCTTTTTACAACATTTGCTAACCCATTTATATTGAGAGATGTTATTCTCAGCATGTTTTTTTGGTCTTCATAATCCATTGGAGAAGATTGGTATCCCTTCTTGGACAGCTCTCTTTAACAGGAAAAGTTCTAGGCTGACAGTTCTGTTTCCTTCTTCTCCGACTTCTCTTGTAAGGCTTTTCTTACCTTCATCCACAGTTCACCAAGCAAGTTTCCATTTCTTGGCCACTTGCTGGTGATTAGGGCTTCCGTGTTATCCAAATCCATCCCGATGCCCCATGTTCTGTTGAAGGAGGCTTCGCCGATTTTTTTGTCCCCTGTCATAAGGAGATAATTCCTGACCTTCTCGTTCCTGTCGACCTTGGCTTTCAGAGCTCTCGTAACTAGCTCAGCTCTATGTTTCTCCCACTCTTCCTGATTTTCCGTGACTGATTTAAAATGCCTCTTGCACTTTTTGGGATCCTGTGTGTTGAGTGCGAACTCCATTTTTTCCACGTCTCTGCCATAATACGCTTTTTGATACAATATAAATTGTTCGATGTTGTCGTACTCATGGCTATCAATCACAAAAGGGGCGGAATAGTGATTTGACAGAGGATTGTCTTCTGAAAAGAATATAAATGCCTCGTCGTTTTCCCTTTTAGAAATCTTAGACAATCAATACCAGCTCTGAAGGTATAGCAGCTAACTGGTTGTGTCTGAAGTAATCGCCGTTGACTTTGATGTTTCCCCTCATGAGTTCCACCTTAAACCCGTCCATTCTAAGACTGGCCTGCTGTATTCTTTTTGCTTTAGCATACCTTTGCCTGAGAATAAATGGCACATCCCTCTTGATTCTGATTTTCCCTACTTCTTCATCTGAGTCAAAATTCCTCATTCTGTCTCTTTCCTGGAGTACCAGGGTTGCATCGGCTGCTGATCTGAATTCAACTTTGATAGGGCACCCAGTTTTCGTGTTCACTCTGTGTGCCTTTTTTATGTCAATCGTTGGGAAATTCATCAGAACTGTTATCATTTTTCTGATTGTTGCCTCCACAATTTCCGGGGTCTCATTTATAGCTTCTTTTTTTACCCCCATGAAGACGAGGTTCTTCTCTAGTTTTCTCTCCTCTTCCTGAATTATGTCGTATTCCTTTGCATCTTTAATCTGTTGCTTTTCTAGATCTGACATTTCAAGGGTTGCTGGGGTTTTTTGTTGCAAGATCTTTATCTCATCCTCTTGACTGTTCAACTTCTTTTTCATCTCTTGGATTTCTTTTTTAACCTCATCAGAATCTTTGTCCCTTTTAATGTTATCCTGGACTAATTCTTCTACCTTTTTCACACTCAGGTCTGCTTTTGTTTCAGCTGCTTTGGCCGTGGCTTCAGCTGCATTGGCCGTGGCCTTGACTTCTTCTAACTTTTTCATGGACTTGAATAGTTTGTCGAAATTTTGCTTGGTTAACTCAGCGGCTTGGGCAGCTTCTTCTGCTGCCTTTTTCTGTGCTTGTGCAGATTTAGATGCGTCTCCAGCCATTTGTTGCACTAATTTTGCTAGGTCCGGCTCGGAAGTTTTAGACCTTTGCAACGTTTTCTTTATGTTACTCATATTTTCTTTGGCTGAGAGGTTTGTATCTTTGTGCTTCTGAATTTTACTTTTGCTCTGTTTGTTATTATCCGCCTCCGGAGAGAAGGATGGGGGTCTTTTTTTTAAGTTGACCGGCGAGTCTGTACCCTGAATCGCTAAGTTTTCAATATCAACGTCCATACTAAGCTTGGTGGACTGTTTGGCGGGAGTGGGCGTTGCAGCTGGTTCTGTGGGCCCCTTCTCGCCTTCCAAGCTTAGACTTTTGCCTTTTTCACTTCCTCCCAAAATGGTGGACATGGTCTTCCGTTTCACGTAACTTGGCTTTTGACAACTTTTGTTTCGCACAGTATTTGTTTACTTTGTGATATTCAGTCACTTTTTGGGCCTTCAGAGTCAAGTGTTACTATCGTCTTCCTATTCTTACTTTAAAAAGTTTACTCACATTAGAATTTCCATTATCCTGGGTTGATTTTTCTACCGACCTATCTCGGCCAGGGAATGGGTGCTGTCGCTGGGCTGTGTTGATGTTGACGGCGCCTTATGCGGTCACTGGTCAGTTGGTCTATTTGGGTCAGCCGTATACTATACTCCGGGGTTGTCTAGCGTGGGAAGATGGCCGCTGGCTATCGCCTCCACCGTATCTGACCCACGTTTGGCAAATCCTGATCGTTTCTATCTAGGGCTTCCTTGCTTAGTAATACATCGTAAACCTATAGAATATTGTTTTTAGAGTTTATGATCCCACCTTTGTATCACGTTTTTCTCTTTTAGGCACTTTTACCGAAAGAGTGGCTATCCCTCCAGGGTTAACCGTCTCTGGTCAATGGCTGCCGCTCCTCGTGTTTGCTATAGTCCAATTTTAACACCTTGCTATTTTTTCTCTGGTAGTTGTATGGTTTTCTTCTCCACTTTTTTTTGTTCCCTTTGCTATGATATTCCTTTTGACCTTTTCCTGAGTCCCTCGACTCGCTGGATCTGAAAAAAAACGGGTTAAAAGGAGGAGCTAGTCCACCCGCACTCTTTCTGATTCTATGGTCAACCGGACTATATCAATTTTGTCAGGCACCCATGAACGCTTATTTTTCAAGAACTGGGTCGACTCGAGATGGCAGGATATGATGAATAAAGATGTTGTAAAAACAAAAAAAAAAGAACTGGGTCGACTTAAATATCTCAAAATTTGTACACCGATTAATCAATAAAGAATTATATTTAAACATCACTAAAGAAGTAATGATTTAGGACCTTTTGCCAGTACACGTCTCTCATTCAGTCTCAGCCCATCTCAATGGACACATATCATGCTCTGGAGTGAAACAATCAATAGTGGAGGAGCAATGGGCCCAAAAATATGATGTACCATGCATGAAAAAACACAATCATGGGTCATATATCAAATCGAAGCTTTCATGATGGTAGATAATATAGTTTTTATTCTATAAGCTGATTAAAAAATGACTAAATTTGTTCCAAAAATGTATCTAGTTGCCATGGTAACAAGTGAAAAACTCAAAATTTGACTTTGTGCAATAATTTTTTTAAATGGGCATACTCAAATTGTCCAAAACCCTCATTTTCAGTATTATGCCCAAAGATGCTTGTAAATCCTCCCATTTTATTCATTTTTCACTATAGTCTCGCCCTTTGCCCACCCAATCATCTGAATTAATATCCCATAGAATGAAACCACTTTTCCTGCGGTAATTTCACAAAAATGGCAATAACTCGGAGATAACGGTCCTCGGAGATAAAGGTTTGGATAAAATCGAACATTCCAGAACATTCCAACAAAGAGTGAATAAAACAGTTTGAAAAATATCAGTTTTGCGGCTTGTGACTCATTTTCGTGAAACACATCCCATATATTTACAGTTGGTAACTGTGGATATTTACAGTGTGGAGTGAAGGATTTTTCCTCAAGTATACCGAAGAGAAGCCAGGGCCAATCAGATAGTACATGTACCGTTTCGTCCGGCCCTTCATAAGTAAGTCATTATTAGATTATGTCATTTGCTATCCAGACACAATAACGTACACGTGTGCCCCGCCTTTGGGTAAGTCTGCGCCAATTTCCTCCATGTAATTTTCCCACTGATTCCATGTAATAATATTTACTATTGATATTACTCCGCGTTTGCTATTTATTCCAAGCTATAGAGGATACGAAGAACTTGCTATGCTGGATATTGGTTATTTTGGTCAGGTCGTGTAGGTCAAAAAGTTGTTATTGTGCTTGCATCACTCCTGTTATTTAAATTTACTCTTGTATGCGACTAATATATGGGTAATTCTGCTTGGTCCGCTTCAATGTTATGGGCCGGCGGTTAAGAATAATGGGAATTATAAGTAAAGCTAATGGGATTTAACTTTTTTTAACACCCCGCACAAAAATTCCCTACATAGAAACTCCCATTACTTTGTCGACAATATCTACGACTAGACAAAAAACGTTTGAGTGCCTTTGCAAATAAGATAATTGGATTCATAACAGAATGTGTCTTTCGTTTTGGGGACTTACCTATGTTAATTCGATTTTCTGTTTATCGGTTGCCTTGGGTATTGTGTGCTTGGCACTTATATGGACGTTTTAAGGAAGCCATTTGGGAACTTTGCCGTCGGCGTTACGATGTATTCAAGGCTTCAGAAATTAAACATACATATATATAAGGTTTTGGAAATGATATATATATATTCTCTAAGTTTTACAAATTACGTTATATAGTTATAGCGGAAAATAAGACGACTGTTGCAAAATCATTTATTAGACCATCAGAGGTTAGCGAACACAGTACAATACATATATATAATTTTCATGCGAGTTTGCAGTAACATTGTAAATGTCTTTCGTTTTTCTTGTATTCCGTAAATAATTAAATATTAATTCTATATTAATGTCCCTGTCGTTGTACATGTAATAAATATTGATGTGTCTTAATTGTCTTGCGCGGTGAAAAATGTTAAGGAAAGTTGATACAGTATTGTTCTAATTTTTAGGTTTATAAGAAACCGAAAGTTGCTGCATACATGTGGTCAGGTCATTATCTATGCTAATGTTGGAAAGTTAGAGGATATACGGGAAGTCGTCAGAAAATTACAATTCCTTCACCAATCCTCTCAACCCAAATTTAAGACAAATATAAGGTTCAAATACTGTTCAATATAACCCAATCATACCATACTTACCTAACCGATGTAATATCATATGTATATATCCAGCATAATTAGACATAACTTGTTAAGCATGTCGGGCTGACAATTGTACATTTTCTGACGCCCTGACCCATATATTGCTCGCTATATTCTCGCTATAAATATGGAATATTTATCTCGCGTCTTCCTGAATAGAACTTGATGGGGTTATGTCAGATTTATCAATAAATATAGCAATCGTTATGTTTGTGAATCATTGCATCTCCATTCAGCCCTCTCCTAGAGATATGTGATGAATAGACGAGGATGATTGATAAGATAAAAACTTTTATATATCCGAACCGATAGGTCAACTACTGAATGCTAGCGATACCAAACAGATAATGGTAGCTGCTGTCGCACTGTAAAACAGAAAACCTCCATACAGTTCATCGTTCTAGCGGTCTCCTATATACCATGGCATTGTAATAGCCCAGATGGCAGGAAGTATTGAATAAAATGGATGTGTAAAAACAAAAACAAAAATTCAAACATTTGGCAAAAAGGTTTGAATACAATGCCATTTCTATTTCATGAATTTACAGTACCAAAACGTGCATGTGTTATAGCCAAGCAGCTATATTTCTACAAATAAGTTATTTCAAATTCCTTTCACAATTTGATCCAACATTCTAAAGTCGAAAATATTTCGATTTTGGAAATGATGAAATATTTGAATTTCCAGTTTTCCATATTATATTTATGCCTTTTCCCCCCCTTAAAATTCTCATTATTTTATTTTGCTGTGTTTCACTAGCAATTCGAAAGAAAAGAAATTGCATTTGTTATATATTTATTTATTTATTCTCAAGTGACGATAAACTTGGGTATCTGATCCCCAAGAAATGGGCCATAAATCTCTACGTTGTTTGGATTCAAATATTGATATTTGTAATTGGAATGTTTTGTTTAACTTCATAGATTATAGGAGACGGCCATTTAGGGCTTATTTGAGGGCTAAGAATTTCAGAAAATTCTTTTTTTCTATAAAATTGAATGTTTCCAATTCAATTACATTTCTTTTTTTTGTTTTTATACATCTTTATTAAACAGTATCCTGCCATCTCGGCTTCTACATCGCTAAACATTTTACTGAAGTGAGTTAATCGTTAGGTTAGCATCGTTCTCCCTACATAAATTGGAAGACGTTTATCAACATATATATAACAAGTTAGAAGGTGTTCAATCTCTTGTTTACAAGAAAACCTTGAGGACAAACATGGTATCGCATGACAACACTATCCATTGAAGAAGGTTAAGAAGTCATCTCTAAGGCTCCTCCAGGGGAGGCTTTTCTGTTTCTTGTTAGGGTTGATATAAATCGATTGTATGGTAATGTTTAGTCTGCTTCTTAATTCACTCATGAGGTGTATAAACGTCAAATTATTATCATAAAACAATTTCTGTCTGTGAATAAACGACTTGGTGTGTATTATTAACCAATTAATCACTTTTGAACCATCATTACTGACTGGAACCCCTAACAGAATCAAGATTGGGTTGATTTGCACTACCCTGTCTATTTTTTCTATTATTTCTTCTTCATTTTCTTTTCTATTGAAGTACCCTATATCATAAATCCAATTGAACAAATTCTGCCAAAGTGATCTGGCTTTCGAGCACTCTACTAAGAAGTGGCGTACGTTATCCACTCTTTCAGCACAATAACTACATTGTTTTGTACTTCTTATTGATATATTCTTCAGGTGTTCGTTACAGGGTATGGCTTTATGAAGGATTTTATATTGAAGCGATTGTAACCTAGTTTCTTCAGAGATTTGGTAGACTCTACACTGTGGAAAGACTTCACGCATTTCCCTAGTGAAGGTACGCGAAAGGCGGGTCAACTTGTTGCACGCTCATAGCGCTTGTCTGTATTGGCTTTTCGCGTATGTTTCTACTGGCGGCCGCAAGTGTCTAGTGACGTCATCACCCGCTAAGCGCGTGAAATCAGTCGCCTTACCAAGGCGGTGGCGGCTTGGCTTGCTCAGTGGTGCGTGTAAAAGTTAGGTGGTTTAGGGGGTGGGTGGGGATGCGTGGGGTGGGGTTTGGCTTAATTATTTATTTGTTTTTTCATTCATTGAATTTGGGGTGGGCAGACTTCATCATTTCATCATTTTAGTGTATCATTTTCGTTTGATGTATTTCTTCCTTGTACCGGCTTCTGTAAAGAGAAAATCACAGATATATATCAAACATTGTTACATAGCCAACATGCAACCAGAAACTGGACAATAATGAACACCCACTTACCCCGACATAAACAACTATATATATCTCTGCCACTTTAGACTCACCAATCTGACACCTATACTCATAAGTACAGAGCGTTCTGGCCGCGCTAATTATTAAATATTTGTGCAAAACCATGCATATATTATACATAGCTAGAATCAGCATTAAGTTCTCTTTCAAATGATGTATAATATGTCATATGTGCGATACACTAACTTGGCTTAATCAGGGGTTTACTCCAGGGTGTTTGGCAACGCTCTGCACATTTTGTCACGGCCGTCACTTACTCACTTACTTGCAATGATCCTTTATTCATCTAAATATAAAAACAATAATGAATGACACAAAACTGATACAAAGTTGAGCATGGATTATTCATGAGAAGTGATACTAAAGATCATAGTTAATGAATTAGAGTGAAATAAAAGAGATGCATGCATCATACTTACCTGGGATACGTATGTACTAGTATACCTAAAACTACATCCAATTACTTTTGGTGTGGGCTGGCCAGTGGTCGGAGAAGTTATGATGGTTGTATGGATGGTGTAAGGGTTGGTAGGTATATAAATAGAATATAGCTGTCTAGGTGGGTCCCTTAGCCTCGGCTTAGGTCTCTGCTGCTGCCGGCACCCCCCCCCCCCCTCCCCCTCCCCCACCCAAACAAAGCTCCGTCCCCCTTGAGTGACCACCACACCTAGCTTTCTGGGGCGTGTGGGAATACGCGAACTAGACGTGTGAAACAGTGCGATCTTTCGAGTGAAAACACACTTATTTATAACAGTGTACGGAAAGTGTCCTTCCAGTCTAGTCTCTCAAACTCTGTATCGGATAGGCTCAATATTTCTTGCCATTTGTCAAATTTCACTAGATTCAACCTTCATGAATTCATACAATTGTAGGGTTAAGGTGTGCAACACAGGAATATAAAAAAAATAGGGGCTCACCGGTGAAAGTCTCGAGATTTTCACCAAAACATTGTGCATGCCATGGTATAGGCCCTATATTGAAGAAGCCAATCGATTCCAATGCCAATAAGGCCATAGACACATACATTTATTATTTTATATTTCCCTTAGAAACTCGAATATAGCAAAGGTTTGAAGTGCTGACCCTGATAATATTTTCTTGAATGTAGAAAGTAAGTTCAATTCGTCCAACTTTAGGAGAAAATAATCAAGGTTGTTAAAATTGGAACAAATTCCTTGGTAAATGCAATTCTGCTCCTCAGTTCACTAAGTCTAGTTGTTTTGATTTGATTTGAAAATTGTTTATTCATTGCTATTGTTATTCATTATTCATTTTCATTGTTATTCATTATTTAAATTGTAGGCTAATCTATCTCCAAGCAATATGCCTCAACCTCCATGTTATTTGCGAAAAATACAAATTAGTTTTATTAATTGTATGTATCCAATCATTGCAGAGATCAGGGTCGAATACAATATGCCAGACACTATCGGCTACGCCAGCTTTGCTGGGATAAATGATACAAAATATGAGCAGCCTCAGCCTGTTCCACTCTATATAGCCAACGAGGAAAACACTAAGGAATATGGTAACCTATTCACAGATTATGAAGCAGAAGAGATCACTCTGAGAGCCAAGTCTGAGAGAGTACGAGGCTGGAGACAGGCGCATGAAGGCCCTGAGACTGATAATGAAGCTATCACAAGAAACTTCAGGAGCTGGTGGGCAGACGACCTGTCAAAGGCTACTGGAAACGCCAGATTGGGCGAGCAGACGTCAGGACGTCTCCCTGGCAACGTCTCCCATAGCAACCGGACGTACCTGCTGACGCGAGAGGCCAACTATCACCCAGATGAGAGTCAGTCCTTTTATTCTCCTGACAAGAAACCATATATTCTAGTTCTGGCCCTACCTGGGGACGACGTTAAAGTGGAAATGTTTAAGGCATTTTACTTTGATGGTTCTGCTGGGTTTCAAATCAAGGTTGGCATCTGGCATCAGGGCGCACTCTCTGTGGAGGATGACGCTGCACTTGTGAGCAAAAGAGGCAAAGTCCATGCTGCCGTTCTTCTTGACACAGTTGATGAATTTGGAAAATTCCTTAAAGTGCCCCTCAAACCAGAACTGGCCGAAAATAATTGAGGGAGTGAAATAAAAACATGATGTAAATAAATGTACTTTTTTGTCTTTGTTGCACAAGAATGGTATACATATACACGATTGGATCTTATCGTAAACTGAGTCTACCAGTAACTTCTATCATGCATTGTACTGTCTATAATATTCATATAAATAACATTTAATTCGAGGGAAATAGTACTAGAATTCCCCCTTTTCAATCTATTAATATTAAAGGTGCAAATGCATCTCTTTTTATCTTTTCATCTATAATCGAATAGCAGATAGTGGTCTATGGAACATCCAAATAACATCTAATTTGAGGGAAATAATATACCAAAAATTCCCCCTTTTCAATCTATATTTAGATTTAAAGTTTCTGTTTTAAAGATCAGAGATTATTTATCTCGGCAATGGTGGGGCTATTGTTATATTATAGGGAGTTACCTATTCATAGCACTATGATGGGAGTTTTGCGCAACATATCCATATGACGTCATGAAACTGCTACAGTAACGCGACCCAATCAATTGTTCTTTATAGACTACATTTAAGGTGGAATTTAACCAATCCTTAAGTGGGTTTATAAGTTCCTATAGCTAGATTTTCTAATCCCAGCATTTAAAAATTGTCCTGACTGACCAGTAACCCCTATGCTATTGGTCCTTCTCCATTCTAATCAGACATAATCTATCTAGATCTAAGGCGGACAAGAACACCCTCTGCACTCATTTGACATAATTTCGTTGATATTATATTTGAAGACCCCCGTGACAATATATTTTTCGAAGATCCTGCTTTGAACACCTTCCTGGAGTACTCTTTGTTACCTTTGTATATTATGGATTCAGGCCACCATCTCGGTTCAAACAATTTATCAGAAAGGACAAAGGAAGGGATCAGATGTTGAGAAAGATGGACGAGATATATTAATGAAAGGATAGATCCTGGACATTTATCTTAGTCGAAAAATCATTATAAAATGGCTCGAAACTTTTATAAACTATTGGATTGTATTGAAGTCGTTAATTGTGATTGCCATAGAGAAATCCCTATCTTTGTCCGCTATTTATTCACATGCATTGTCTTGTATCATATGGATGACAGAAATCAAAATCTCATGCTGAAGTAATTTGGCTTTGTTCTGCCCATAATCAATTGTTTCACGGAGCCCCATTTATTCTCAACTCTCCCGGAGACAGCGCGGCAAATCTTTGGCTCCCCCTAGTGCCACAAACGCGCACTGAGCTCATCCGGGTTTGAGATCAGTGCGCTTGCGTACAGGCGTCAGCAACCGCTGACCCGAAGTAAATAATGGCCGAATTGGAAGGCTTGGAGACCGTTCTTAAAATCCATTTCATCTGAACCCATCTTCCAGCCTTGGCTTTACTTTTTTGTTATGAACCAAATCTTTGAACATTGATCTATATCTCTTGTGAATATTTAGTCGCTGGAGCGCTTTTAGGTAGGTTTAAAACCTTCGTCAGTTCTGCGATATATTCATTTCGAGAGCCCAGTTTTATGGATTGTCTAGAACCGGAATTTTATTTGTCATTTTTCATTCTCCGTTTCTAGGCATGGAGCTCAGGGTCGGAAACAAATTCCGCCTTGGGCGGAAAATCGGGAGCGGTTCGTTTGGTGATATCTACTTTGGTGAGTATATTTTGGCCATTGTTTATTAATCAGGAATTTTTTCACTACTTTGTCGTCAGGCACCTAGCCTAACATTAGGCTACAAACACTGTATTTGTAGGGGCTGAGCAATAGCCGAGGGAGGAGGATCTCTTACGATCTAGCTGTCAAAATTTCCTTATCGCTACGAGCAAGCTTCTCTGGCAGAATGCTTAAGCCAAATGACTAGAAACATCATTCCCTGATCATTAGATATCCGTATGTTGCGTAGTTTAGTGAAATTCTCTGAAAATCGCGACCGAAGTAGCCATTAGCTGGTCTTGTTGACAGCCAACCCCCTCCCCACCAACTACTACTGTCAGGGGATGCAAAGTGTCACAATCGGACTGGAATGGACATGCAAAGATTTGCCCCTTCTTGGTAGACTAGATCTGTTCGAGCAGGTCTATTAGCTACAATCTATTAAAATTCATCTTGTCTCTGTTATTGTTAACAACATTGGTGATTTACCGCCAAGAAGGCTAACGTTAATGAAACAGATGCTTTGTTTTGTTTTTGCAACCATACCTCTTCCAGTCGAGCCTCAAACTGACATCTTTATTATATTGCTTGGTTGTTATTTTTGAAGCGACCAAGAATAATGAAAACAAGAAGAAAGTGTGCTCCTTCCTATATTGGCTACTATATGGTGTATTATTGATCAATCTTGAGTCAGAAATTGAATGATTCATATGAGCACTTACTTAGTAATACAACGCTAATAATAATATACAAGGGATGGGGTCATTTTATCTAGTCAGGAGGATCTACCTCAACCCAGTCATCGGTTATGACTGGTTACAACATACCCATGGTGGTAGTAGCAGAGCAACATTCGCTCAGACCCAGTCAAAGTATTTTTGGATCAATAATTTACCGCTCAGTCTAATCAGTTGTAGCTGTCAAACAACCAGCCTAAAAAATTTAAAAGTCCATTAAGACCTCGATACTGGGTGAAGTAGGCTAGATATTATCAGTTCAAAACCTGTTCAAACTTCCCAGTAAGTTCCCAGCCCTATGACTGCTATTTGGACTGGTTTGGATATGTTTACTCTTGAGCTAAGTGTCGGTGTGTGTAATGTTATGGCTGAACTAGCGGAATGAAACACTGGATCTAACGCACACATTGCTAGGATTGCTCTGACTGACTCGCGAGTGAGTAAGGCCAGAAAATTGGTTGCCAGGGCTGAATCATCGCTTTACTGTTCAGGCTCATCATCATCAATATGCTTCTGTATACACAATACACAGTTATATTATATATATGTCAAACCCTTCAGGCGTCTGTCATTCACACTAATTTGACCCCTTATGTAAGGGATTGGCTCGAGAAGAAGAAAAGAAAACAATACTATGATTAGTCACTTCAAGTAATAAACAGAGCTCTGTACTTGAATGGCCTTTCCGGGTGTTTTATTCAGCATTAAGTGCAGATTTATGCTGAGTTGATTTTCTAAGGTTTGTTTTCTTATATAATTAGATATAGAGGTATTATTCATATTCTTCCCTTCAAAAGGAATCTTAGCCCAATCATAAATCAAGCCAAGTTTGTTCAGGAAGACCTAGATTCAATTCCAGTAGAACACCACACGTAGCCTATTTTTGTTTTTAACAAATAATACATAATTATTATCCCGAATATACGTGTCGGAGTTAATTAATTCATGTCAACAAAATAACTCAAGAACAGCAATAGTTCAGCAGCGTGAAAACCTAAACCTCTACATTTGGTGCTTAAGTCTTAAATAGCAATGTTCTCTCTCTGCTCCAAAGAGTACTAATGGTGGAGTAGTTCATTATACCCTTGTGTGACTAGACTTAATGCTTCCATTTGGCAAATCCCTGCCGTATAGTGTGACCGCTCTCAGACCCCTAAGTATATATTATGTAGCCTTAGAAGAGGGTTTGCCATTTGAGTACAACTTTATCCCTCCCGGATAAAACTAAGCAATGGAAGTTACTGATTTCCATCTGATCTAGAAATGTACTCATGCCACTCCGTTACAATATTCCAGCATGATTTCATTAAGGATATATTTGTCCTATATTCTATAATGCTTGGCTGTCCAGTCCTGTTTTCCTACTACATTTATTTCACATTCCTTCGTTCCCTCGTAGCAAGGAGATATACCAGTGCCCTCCCTGCCTTAGGAATATCCCATACCAGTTAGTATTAAAGAAAGTATGTATTGTTAGCAATTCGTGTAGATCTCATAGATAGTTAGCAATTCATGTTATTGACTTACTATTTTGGGAGGCGATGTCTCTATTCAGACTTTTTCAGATATATTCTTTACAAATGTATGCGGTTTCCTGACAACTGCAGATTGTTCTTCTAGCACTTTGTAACTAGAGAAGGTTTCAGATAAATGCGGTTGAAATTGATATGTTTGATAAAGGTCATGAGAGGTTGTCATCCAGACATATACTGTGCCATAATCTACAAAACCCTCTCATTTGAATCCAAGTTAAATAGTTTTATGTCAACGTTATCTTTCATGCAATCGTATTAGGTCCATTTTGACTCAAACTCTTCTAAATTAGAATTTCTGATAAATTAAAATAATATATTTTCGAACCTAATGTGAATATCGATTCATTTGATTGTGTTGGATCCTTACCAACAGATCTCTTGGTAATAATATTGGATCACAGTTAATTAATTTTTGGGTCTGTGTATAGAGGGTTACTTTGCATATTTGATTAATTAAAGCTTGTAAAATGAAATAGATGCCATTTCATCAATGGGTAGTAACCTGCTTCAGGCAAGCCTTGCTAAGCTGTCCTTGCTCAGTCTAGTTTAAATGGAAGTCAACGTCAATATTATTCCTCCTCGTCTCGCCCTCCTGGATCCACACCTTGCCCAGCTCTTGCTCAGACCGACTGAATCTTAGTCTGTTTGGCTGTAAGTTATCAAATATAAGAGTAGAAGAGAAGAATAAAACTACATAAAAAATACATACTACTACGAGTACACTAGAAACCCAGGTGAGGTCTTCCAGCCAATCTCTCCGTTCATAAAAAGGAAAAATTTAATCAAAATAAATATTGCCCACAAAACAGCAAGTAATTTGAACACCCTCACAGAAAATGAAAGAAACATTGAGGATTAGGAACTTACGCTCGCTACTTTTTTTTATAGAAATTTTATTAGCATATACAACAACTTGTGCTCGCTAGAAATTTTATTAGCATATACTTATACAAGTGATTAACAATGTCTAGAATGTTTACTCCAACTTTGTAATACCTAATCAAAAGAAAATTATTTCGATCATCTTCTCATCTTTATCACTCGATCTTCGTCCGTCTCTTCCCATTCCACCACCACCAACATTTATACAAAATCCCAAGTGCATTGTCTTGTCACCTGATAACCTGAAAAGAATATGCTACTCTCTAGACTAGTGTTATTGTCTTGTCAACTGATAACCTGAGAAGAGGATTATGCTTCCTAGTGCTATTAGAATCTTGGATAAAAATAAGTATATAAAGACAAGAAAAGTCCTATGTTTGTATTGTTCCAGTCAACAGCGACTGCAAAAAAAATATAGGTGGACAAGGGGTCTCAGTTGTACTTTCTGGTGGAGAATAAAAAGAATGCAGCATGCCACAACTGACCAGTCCCTCCTGCGCCACCTGTGTCGACACAGACAGGCGGTGAGAATCTGACAGCTGACCTCATTAGGACAATGGTACCTCCTATCTGATACACATTTGTTCTACCCATCTATCATTCCGGGTGTTGTAGCACCACCCGTCCTGAGACTACCCAAAGGTTTTGTTGATATCAGCTCAACACAAACAAAGCTGGATACCTCCTCCTACCCACCACCAAGAGCCAGTCCCAGACCCAGTCCTCAACCACTCCAGCCCTCCAGCCACTTGTACCAACACCTCTCCTCCCCCTACTCTGTACGTTATGTACTTATACGTTAACAGCTCTGTTTGGCCTTCAATGCTGTAAAGTGGTGTAAAGAAGAAGACAATTGTAGTGAGCAGCAATGCGAGCTGTAGGAGCAGTCATTCAGTGCCTATTGTATTACACGCCACATATGTGTGGCTGAATAGATTCTACACTCTGTACCCAGCCTGGTCCCACTCCTGACCCGGATTCTACAACTGCAGTACAGTAGTACTTCTATTCAGCGCTCACCTCAACTACTACCAGCTCCCCCTCCACCTCAGCTAACTTCCCCTTCACCTCCCGATTGACTAGACAGAAAGGGGAGCGACCAAGCAGATGCTGTGAGAATTCTAGTACAGTTCTGCGGTCTTGCACCCTACTTCTGAGCTGTTTAGGAAAAAATAAATAAATTAGTGTTACCACTCGGTTGACATATCTGGTAGACCTTTCGTGTGAGGATCAATGTCAACTTCATTCTGCCAGAATAATTAGTACGCTAGGAAAACAGGCTGACTTTTAGGACTGATTTATTTTTAAGATAATAATAGGACATGCTATGAGTAGGAGAATGTCAAGTTGAGCAAGAACGCAACCACTGCCATAACAAAGGTCGCATATTTGGCTTTTTGATACATGTCATATGTTGTTTCACGCGGATGATCCAATGTTAACATGACCGTGGAAAAACAGCTAACCATACACCTTTCCCCATGACGTATACATGCATTTTTATACACACATGATATCAGGGAGTTATATACATAGTATATTTCCCTGAAGGGTTTTTTTCCCATTCAGTATTTGACAAAATAGGCCAAATAGTGTTGGTATGCAAGTGCATATCTTAGCAAATCCCTAGATAACCTCCCTGGTAAGAAACATTTAGGTCACCCCCCTAATTAACGTTAATGATATTTCATGACGTCATAAAACCATGATAAATATACAGAGGAACGTGGCCATGTAACTTTTATCCTTGATGTGTGCATGACATTGACATTCCTTGTTCTAGAGGTCCCAGTCAGGGGGATGTGTATTCTTATTGGATCCTAGTTATAGCGAATTGTGACTTAACTTTGGTTATATTTACCCACGGAAATGTTTATTGAAAGCACTGCATTTATTACTACTATTAATACTGAGTTTTCATTCCTGGTATTTTCCTTGCAGGAACCGACATCACCAACGGAGAGGAAGTAGCCATCAAGTTAGAATGTATCAAAACAAAACATCCGCAATTACACATAGAGAGCAAAATCTACAAGATGATGCAAGGCGGAGGTATGTGTCCTCACCCCTTCCTATCATATTTTATATAATAGGAGGAGGAGGTTCTACAAATTCCCTGGTCAGTGACTTCGGTCCTTGTGTGCCTTTAACTCGGTATGCTCCAACCTCCCCATGCCCATTTCGGGACACTGTTCACTGACCATTTAGGCCTCCCCTCCCTGCCGTGCACACCTGACTGGTCACTGCAACCACCACAGACCGCCCCTCCTCCCTCCCCGCCACACACACACACATAGGTATACACCCTCCCTCAGTCCAGTCAGTCCCTCTAGCTCTACTCGCTTCTGTGTCTATGGACATTCCCTGAGATATTGATGAGTTCTTCTCTTCTTAAGAAATTGAACAAGTCTATTAATATAGAATTTGGCACTACTCGAAACATGTTATAAAATCCTGCCCAAATCTCTCGAGCAGTGAACCGCACATTTTTGTAGAACCATTTGACATCATATTGAAGGTACATGTATATATGGTGAATACAATTTGTAGAGCCTCCCATCCCCACCCCAACCCAACACCCGATAAAGATGAAATGAAAAATTCGTAGTAAACAATAAGAAATAGATAATCTGTAAAGACCTTTATTAGATATTAGATATTTTCATGTAGCTTTCGAGGTCTATAATAACGATACAATTTATTTTTTTAAAATACAACTATAATTATAAATATCATCATTATTTTCCAATACCGAATTTTAGATAGATTTGTTTAAACTAAATCATTATATCATTTATTAATAATTAAAAAAATGTTGTTCCCCGAATATATGGCATAATAGTAATTTTGTATTACTATTTCTAATGTTAATTGATTGACATGAGATTTCGCCACCAATGGTAACCTATGCTCTTTCCTACCACAGTGGGCATTCCCATCATCAAATGGTGTGGAGCGGAGGGAGATTACAATGTGATGGTAATGGAACTCCTTGGTCCCAGCCTCGAGGACCTCTTCAACTTTTGCTCCAGAAAATACAGTCTCAAAACAGTACTACTTTTAGCAGATCAATTGGTAAGTTCGCCAGCCTTAGTTACGACCTAAAAATGCTTCTAACAACGTATTCTTGTCAAAACTATTGTTATAGAACATTACAGTTGGTGCTAGATCAATTATCACCCATTATAGACTTGTAACTTTCGATTTCATGATCAATATAGATTTAGAAAAACTTGGTTGATTTCATCGGTCATATGAGACTATCCTCACTCATGCATCTCGTCTTATTGTTTTCAGATTAGCAGAATTGAATACATACATTCAAAACATTTCATCCACCGAGACGTCAAGCCCGACAACTTTCTAATGGGGCTCGGCAAGAAGGGGAACCTAGTTTACATCATAGACTTTGGTCTCGCGAAAAAATTCCGAGACGCAAGAACACATCAACATATTGCATATCGTGAAAACAAAAATCTCACGGGAACAGCCAGATATGCTAGTATTAACACACATTTAGGTATAGGTACGTATCATACCAGGCCTTTACGTTTGTAAATGGCTGGTGAGTGAAAAAGAATCCTTCACCTCAATTTTAACATTGGTTGTGCGATCGATTAATGAAGAAATGTTTCAACACTATTATCATCGCTTATATGACCAAGTATATACGAAAGTATAGCGTGGAAGGGCGTAAAGCAACCAATTCCTTTACTCTGCGCCTAGGTTAAAAATTGTGAACGTACAACTGCGAGGAAAGGTGAGGCCAGATGTCAATATGGTGAGCGATCTTCATGGGCGCTAGGGAAAAAAACAGTTTTCAAGATGTATTTAAGCTGCTGTTGGGCACAAGCACGATCACGCACCTTAAAACAAAGGTGTAGAGACGATTATTGGCCATAACAGGTGGTCTGACTGTTTACTGTTGCAGCAATGTGTTTACTAAGTAACAGTGCAGTAGGCTCGCATCTTTAGTACATTTGTTTTTGCTAGCGAAAAATCCAAGTTGTAAGAAATTGTATGCATGAAAGCTTTTTCTGATATTCTAAAGTATAAAGAGGCTGTAGAAATAATACAAATAGATTAGAACAAAATTCACAGTAGATGCTGGAGTACTGGAAAGAGCTCAAGGTGATAAACAATTCCCTTGTGACAGCCATCCACGAAAATAAGTTTATTGGGAATTTTGAAAAGAAAATAACACCCCTGACGAAGGCAAATGCTTTTTGATTCGCCTTCATAAACAACTCATGGCGAAAACTTCAATCAAACTTACTCGGGACTTTTAACAAGTATTTAATTTTTTGAGAAAAATGCTTGAAATCAGGGAACGGTCAGGGAATTAGATTTGGTCCAAAACAGAAAGCGGTTAGTCTTATAATTTTGTCTCATGTCTGTACATCGTGTGCACTGGATGACTGGCTATGGTGGCTTTTTAGTGTGGACGTTTTACTACTGTTTTGTACTGCAATAACTTTTCAGGCGTCGTGTCAAACAGGAAATGAGTTGAAATAATTATCAGGGAATTTTGAATATGCTTCAGGGAATTTTGTTCTCATGAAATGCTGAGAATCATGCATTAGTTCCGACACTATTAGTATTCAGAATTTATTATATAAAATATTAGATCTGACAATGGTGTAGCTAACTGCTGATGCATGACTAAACTGTATCGAATTTCGAAGGTAAAACATGTACAACTGAACTGAAATAATATGGAAGTATGCATCGGTTAGTTTTTTATGTGTAATGCATGTGATATATAGATAGAACCTGATGAGAATGTGAATCATACAAGGGACACTATTGCACTGTCCGAGATGTTTGTTTTTTTCGTGGCCCACGAGCGGATAGGTGAGTGGGTTATGGAAAAAAATAAAACATCAAGGACAGTGTAATAGTGTCCCGAGTACCACATTCGAATTTAGGTTCTATATTTACTCCCACGTTGCTATGGTTACCTTATATGGCTATGTTTACTGGGGACAGGAAGTCATACCACACGCGTGGAACTGCAAATTACCACACTACTCCCGCCCATACAAATAGCATGTGTTACATACCGGTATATCAACGTGGAGTAAAAAGCCGTCGCCTAAGTCAGAATTACAAAATCACACTCAGGTGTAATGTGGAGTTCATCGTTCCCCCAATATATTTCGAGGATTCGTTCTAACTAGAGAATAATGCATAGGGCTGCTCAGTATTTGTGACGCTATCACATTTCTCTTTAAACGATTTTAAACTCATCAAAATATGTATTTCTCTTGTTGCTAAAAATATACATCTGTGGGACAGGAGACTTTTTTTTTTATTTTTATTTTAATCTGAGGTTGGCACCCCACCAACAGTGCACCCCCTGACAACGTCTGCCAAGGATCTAGTAAGGTCGTCGACCTTAAGTGAAGTAAGGTCATTGACCTTAAGTAACGCAGTAACATGAGCGTTGGCACTTACTTGGCCACGTCTGGCCATCTTGAACATTCGCAATGAGTTGTCAGAGTCAGAGTGAAACTTAGAGAAAATACCGTATTCCATGTTCAGCGTGGACTTTTTTTCAACGTCCTTATGTTAATATATGATAAAATAATGAAGTCTTCCCCGCCTTGCATTTTGTTTTCATAGGATATACAAGCTATGCTATTGGCGGAAACTTTCTTGCAATTTTCGATGAATTTTTGGATGTGCGCTTTGTATACACAGAATTCACTGACGTCACGGCGCTGGCCGCGGCTCGCCATATTCTGTGTCAACCCTTGTGAATGTTAGCTGGACAAGTGTGCTCCATGACTCGAAAATGCTGTTTTCCGACCGTTTTCACCTCCACAGGTTTTGGCGAATGTAATATAAAGTATGCTAATAGGTTGGATGGTCATTGTTTAGTGTGTCATGATGGAATAATAAGTATAACCGCCATTATCAAACATTCGAAACGGGAAAGCCTGTCGATCTGGTGCCTCCCGCTCTCTGCGTATCTCCACAATATGGCTGCCAGGGGGGATAGCCACTGACTGGGGTGACGTTATGTGAATACTATGTCTATGTATAATCTATCCCGGCATGCAGTATGTCTGACATGCGCGTTGGCAAGTCCCCTATTAATCGAACTCTTTTTCGTTTCTCTTGCTAATTTTTTTTTTTTTATCATTTTCAAACATTGGTTCTTTATTCATGTCAGGCTGATGCACATTACACTATTCTTTGTCTGGACCACAACAGTGTGAAAACACCTCATAACTCTTGCTAAATATTTAAATCTCCTGATTGAACAGAGCAAAGTCGACGAGACGATATGGAATCCCTAGGCTATGTATTCATGTATTTCCTCCGCGGGAGCCTCCCTTGGCAGGGTTTGAAGGCAGCTACAAAACGTCAAAAATACGAACGAATCAGTGAAAAGAAAATGTCCACACCAATTGAGGAACTCTGTAAAAGCTTTCCAGGTAAGGAAACTAAGATGGAATGTGATATAAACATAGAAGCATACTAAATAAAGATTTACCCATGATTTTTGTTGATTCTAATCTATATATGATGATATTAAAAACCTACCTTTCTTTCCCGACTGCAGTTGGGTCTAATGCTAGTATTTGCATTATGGAATATAATTATGACAGCGTCTCTATGGTTTTCATTCTTCAGATTTCCAACACCTTTCATAAATATTATGTTATGATTTGATCGTTGTTAAACGGTTATCGCAACTTTTTCTAAATAACCTTTTAACGTCGATTATGTTTCATCCAATCAACTACTGTATATCACATGGTCGATTTAACTTTCAAGTGAAGGGTGACCTGGAAATAATTCAACTATTTTCTTAGATGTTCATGTGACATGTTCTGCAGAATGTAAATTTAATTAAAACATGTACACGACGTTGCTGATATTTTTCTTTTCTAGCGGAGTTCGCTACCTACCTAAACATATGTCGGTCGCTGCGGTTCGACGACAAACCGGACTACTCCTACCTACGCCAACTCTTCCGAAATTTGTTCCATCGGCAAGGCTTTACGTATGATTATGTCTTTGACTGGAACATGCTGAAATTCGTAAGTGTGATTCACCCAGCTCCATTGGTAACAGTAACAACTTATCTTAATAGAGGTGTTCACTAGTTAAGAGGGCCAAAAGTAAGTTCCATTCCACTCAACATTCCTCAGATGTCCAGTCTGCTCATCTCCATTCCGGCCAACAATTATGAATTCCATTTTATGGACCAAAATTTAAAATTCCACGTTCGGTGGCTGTTCAGAAAATAATATATTGAACCTGAAACTGACGGTTTTGAATAGTTCTTGCGATGTCAGTCCCTTTGGGTGTAAGGAGAGAAATTACTCTTTTGCCAAGATAGACGTTTCGAATAAAACCAGAAAATCACTTGCCTCTATGTGATAATTTTGGTGTATCCTCTCTTTGACTCCTCAGTCTGGATGGAACACGTGCAAATACACTATTTTGAGGCTTTATATGTGCGGAACTGGGAAAGTAGAGCAATGAATCCTTTCCAAACGTTTCTATATCTCTTAGACCGTGTAATGGGCACCTGGACTTTGATCTAATGATCTAATAACCTCCAGGCTTCTTAAATACTGCTAATGGTTTTTGGCATTTCATGTAAAAATTTAACATTTTAATACCATGGCAGAGGGAGTGCAGGAATGATGGTGATGTAAGTAGTTGCCTTTGCACACATGCCCAAAGAGTCCTGGGTTTGTATCCCTAGGCGGCTTACCAGAAATGTCATTCCTCCTCCCACCCAGTGCCAGCAGACTGGGTTACCACAGACGGGCCATGTAAAAACCCATTGCTAATTTTTAAAAAGAGACGGATAGAGCACAGTTCGCTTGTTTCCTCTCTCCTCTTTCCTTTCCTCTGCCCAAAGCTGTTGCTGGGGCATACAACAAAACAAAATTTGGAGAAAAAAAAATTAAAGAGACTGGAAAACGGTTCCACTTTTCGCCCTCGTGTTAGTTTATGTAGAGCGACTTTTACTTTTACAAATGACTTGCCATATCCAGGAAGTTGAAAACGGCCTGTTACAGGGTGGAGGGCGCGGCGTGGAGGACCCGGAGCGTGGCGCGGGCAGGGACAGGGCGCAGATGCACAGCTCCACCACACGGGCGCTGCACGGAACTGCTGCTGGACGGATACGGGGACCAGACCAAGGTGTGAGTGGTGGTGGTGGCGCCATGGGCATGGAGTACGGCAGTGAGTACACTTTGGTTTTATTACCGTACTTTTACTAACCAGGGTCTCTGCGGGGCCTTCAAAAACTTGGAATTTGAAAAATAAATTGAATAGCCGTGAAAATAGTCAGATTGGTGTGAGGCCCTTGAAACCCACTCAACAGGACTTGAAACATGTTTAAAATGGCCCTGAATAGTTCAGCTGTGCCAATATCCTACAGTGTGACCCTTAAACCAACGTTAATGAGACGTATGAGCGTTGTAGCACATTTTCCTCTAGACTTTAATTTCTGACAAGACTTGTCTGTCCTGGCGAAAATAATTCTGGGCCCTAATGTTGCTCTAGTTACACAGTTTCATCATATTAATGCTCTAGGTAGTGGGTTGGAGACATACAAATGTAGTTCAACTTTATGAAACCAGCCTTAAAAGCTTTGGTATTGTTGTGGCCGAACCCGCAGAGACTTTGTGTTATGCACTTTCTACGCTGCTTCTAATATTTAATCTACATCCGGATAGTCACATGTCTGTTAGACAAGATCCATGCAAACATTGGCTTATGTTGTTAGGGGAGGAGAACCCGGCGTAGCATAATGATGAGGTTACTGTCACCTTTAGACACCTCGGATGAAACTGACGATGTCTGAAACACAGTAACCTAGTCTGACGTAACGTAGGGAGTAGGACCCAGCGTAACATAATGATGAGGTTACTGTGAGCTTTAGACTCTTCAGGTGAAACTGACGATGTCTGAAACACAGTAACCAAGTCTGACGTAACGTAGGGAGTAGGACCCAGCGTAGCATAATGATGAGGTTACTGTGAGCTTTAGACACCTCGGGTGAAACTGACGATGTCTGAAACACAGTAACCAAGTCTGACGTGACCGAGGGGGTCTAATCCCATTAGAACTCATTCCCCTTTGATGTAGATTGCTTGCTTCAGCTGTTTGTGTTGTCTATTGCACGCTCTGTTGTATTTTTGCTTTGAGTGAGCACACCTTTAGTGCACCTATTTCTCTGAAAAAGTACCTCTATAGTTGGTTTTGTATCAGTTCTCAATGCCCTTGAGAGGGATGTCCTCAGTGGAATCACTAAAACAGTGAAAGTAAGAATCAAGGGGCTTCTTCTATTCAGTCTAGGCTCACAACCACTGAGATCAGATAACAATGGTAAATGTCAGTTATTGGATGCCTTTCCTAGTCCTAATCGAATTCTAATGACATTTTGCGGTTTGGAGTGAGAGGCTTTTCCCTCGTTTGGAGGGACTCACTCTGAGCCTAGACTGTATTTGGATTTCCTAGTAGCTTCATTCACTGGTGGAAATACCATTTCACTCGAAACATGGCTTTCAAAACTTAACCTGGGTTCAGGATTCGAACCTGTGTCCGCTGCTTAATGAAGACTGTCACTAGACTCTTGGTCATTGAGCCTCCTTCTTTACGGAGTTCCCGGTGGCCTAGTTTGGGGTTCTAAGACAGCCCTGCGGGCGAAGCCCCCCAAGCAGAACCTACCTAGGGCAAAATCCTCATAAAAATAATACGGTACACAATTCAAAATTTGAGTCCAGTGGGGTTCTGAGCGGACGTGCTAGTTGGTTAGGGGCTCAGTATTCAGTGGTCCTGGGGAGAGGTCAGAAAGCCACATTTCTTCAATATTCATCTCTCACTTCACCTTGCTGTCTTTAATGTCACGTCGGTCATATATGTCCATAATCTCTTTTATAACTTTTATCATAATGTGGTGGTTTTTTTCTATTAAATGTCTTGCTACTCGTTGTGTGCCTCACGATATGCATGTAAGAGCTTTAGTAATCCTTCCTTTTCAGCCCGGGGAAAGCCGCACCAGTACTAAAGTGCCTGCATAGTTTTATTGTCTGTTTGGTAATTATGATAAGATATAATTGAATCATCATGCTGTGACAGAATATTGTAAATTACAAGTAAAACGAACGCTTTTCTCCGATTGCCTTATCGCTAGTCCTAGTGCCCAGATTCTATGACACAAATATTGTACTGTCCTGGTACTAGTCTTTACATTAATAGATACAGTCTCTGTTGACAATCCAATCCTATGTAATGTATCTGAGGATCTTATGCAAATGCTTCTCTAGTTCTCTCTACAATGTCGCCCTCTCATCTTCCTGTAATCTTTCTGTAATGTTAGAATTATGTCAATCCGCCTCAATTATGTCAATTTTCTCATGTGAAGATCAGGGTTAGACTTGAATATAGAATAGAATGTAATCTCTAAAAAGAAAATATCTTACTTGTGACAATTAGTATTATCAGGGAGTTTGGTTTTGCTACTTATAACGTTTCCTGTGTTGTTTGACAGAAACCCAGGTCTTCAGTCGAATGCCCGTCTTTTAATTTACATCTTTAAGGTGTTGCAAAGATCATAAATTACAATTAAATGTAAGGCTTTTAAAGATGTGTATGTTCCCTGAACCGAGGTCTTCAGTCATGGCTAAAACTTTTGAAGTTTTAGCTGACATAATGAAATCATGCTCGAGAAATCATCATATGGGATTCTCAGTTTCTTACTGTACACTATCTCCTGGAAGCAACCAAATATCAGACCAAACCTTTATTGTTCTGATAATTTCCAACTAAAGGGAACATTTTATATTTACAACTAAAACAAAGGGTCGCGCAGTGGTCTAGTCTAAGTCACTTGCATTGGACCCAGGTACGTATTCTGGTTTCGAACCCCAGCGCAACCAAGAACATTCACCTGCTCCTGTCCCCAGGCCCTAGTGCAAAAACAGCTGAACTAAAAAGTCTCTTGTAAATAAAGATATTTAACCAAATTTTCCTACATTCTGTATAATTTATAGAAAAATGTCATTGTTGCATACAATAAATTTCTATGGAAACGAATATTTATGACTAGACAAAAGGTTGTAATGTAGGGACGCTAGATCTGTTCACACTGTTAAACTCCCACCTTCCTGATATTAGGATGATTTAGCAACCACAACGCTAACACTAATGCTAACGTATGTTTTGTGAGGACTACATCATCACTAGGTGTGCTCTTCTAAGCGTGCCTACCTGAGATACGGACGTCAATTACGCTAAGAGGCAGGTCAATCCGTTCCCAACGTATGTCTATTTCACGCTAAAATGATGGTCAATTATGATTTCATTTTTATGTACAAATGAGCGGGAGGTGTTTTTCTTTGTATTCAGGTGTAACACACTACTCACCTTCATGAAATTGTGTGTTTTTTTGCCCTCTAAAACTGATTGACTCCTGCCATTACGTACGGCCCACCCTATCGTGAGCAACTTGCGTTAGCATTAGCGTTGTGGTTGCTAAATTAGCCTATTACTACCTAAACCTGTTACACCCTGTGCTGCCACAGCCAATTTTGCACCAGGCATACTTACTTCTGGCGTAGGGCTTACTTATTCGCAAGTTATCTCCAGGCTAGGCATAAACCCAGAGACTATTTTCGCATTCGGTTAAAAAAGATTTAATACATTTTTTTTTTTTTTTTTTTTCCCAATTTCAATGGAGTCCCAACGGCCTCTTTTATTTCCAATACAAATAGAATTCTTAATATTGTTTGGTTCTTACATCAAGATACCTTCATGGTTATATCATTTAATTCTTACATAGAGATACACCTTTCAGCTATACCTATATGGAAATAGGCAGTAGTAACTAAAAAGATTAATTACTAAATATTAATCAGCCGGCTGAAGGTGCAGTGTATCAACGGTGTAGTGGTTATATGTCCCTCACTATTCTCCCCCTCATAATGCAACCATCCCTTTTACTTTGCAGCGACATCACCACGACCCATCTCCCGGGCAGAGCGGGATCGCCGCGTGAGCATGCGGCTACACAGAGGAGCACCTCCCAACATGGGCACGGAGCTGGCAGCACGTATGTCCGCCAATGCCATGCAGATGGGCATGATGCCCGGGGGAGCAATGAACTCTGCAGCTGCCCGTAGAGGCAGTGCATCCAAAGGTGATGACCTTGCCACCAGGTCCTCTCAGAGACACATAAAGAAATGATCCAAGGTGTAAATACTACTTGTGCATACTACTACAACTACTACTACTACAACAAGTACTCCTACTACGATACGATGACTAAATCTCCCTGTTTCTACTATCCTACAACAGATCCACACCAAGTTTGACCAATGTGTTGTTGTTGTTGCTGTTGATGATGATGAGCCAGGTTGCTGCACACACGGACAGGGCGGTGTCCATCCCCTGATGATGAGAGTGAGAGAGGATGGCTTGATTCTGGTTTGACCTGCAACATGTATATTTGTAAAGTGCCCTGATAATGTGATAAACCCCCCCAACCACCCGCCCGCCCGCCTCTGGGTAGCATCTCCTGTGGTGTGTGGAGGAGGAGCAGGAGGTGGCGAACCGCTGTGGTGTATTAGTAATAATTGGGAAATATATGGATGAACGTAATAACAGGGCCTGAGTGAGGAAGAGGAGGAAGATAGTGTGACAATGGCGTGGTCAACTGGGCAGCGCGCTGTCAGCCTTTGACCAGCAGATTAAAACTTGTGACGACGATGACAACAACTGGGGGCTGCTTGGACTGGAGGCCCTCTCTGCCTTCTGCCCGTTACACCGCCAGGAGGAGCGCCAGGTGTGGGTTGTTATATATACCCTCGCTGTAATCACACTCAATGCGAGTTACTCGAAGCCCCCTTGATGAGTCTTAAGTCCTAGTCAAAGGGTATTAAAATATTGAAAACAAGGATAACGATAAGGGGAGACAAGTGGATCGGATGGAATTGGCTACTTATTATGCCCGCATTGTAAAAATACAAAAAAAAAGACAAAAACAAACCTGCCTTGGAGACGGACGAGTGGCTTTGTACATCTTCCTTGAGGCACAGCCTCGCCCAGGGGGATGACAAGAATAATAAGTCTGACTAGATTTGTGTACAAAACTGTCTATTTTAGATATGTTTTCATATTGTACAAGGAGGAGGAGGAGACATGATAATATAATAATACTAGAGTCCTCGTCGTGTTGTTTCATTCTGAGGGCATGTGGCTGTTTTCATCATCTGTAAGTGGTGCAGTATGTGAATCAAGCTTGTGTGATGCCTACTACTGGGGCACTGGATAAACGGATGGTATCGGTTATAACCTTACGTGGTGTGATTGATAACAAACATGTATAAATATATAATATATAAATGAATATATATATACCAGTAAATAAAATACAAGCCCTGGATGGCTTGGTGTAAAATAGGTAGACCATGTGTACGGAGCAAACAGATGATGTCCTAGTGATTGTGTGACAAAGCTAAATGACCAGGACATGCCTTTTGACACATTGAAGAGAAGAAATTCTTTGTGTGTGTTGTATTTTTAATTGAGCTCTTTTTTTTCTTTTCCTTTATTTTTCCTTTGACTACAAACCAAACTCTTGTTAATAGGATTACGGTACACTAACAACAACTTAGGAGCTCCGAGGGAAGATCTTTATTCCCCCTGCGTTTTGTACCCAATAATTATATGGAGGCACTGGCGTTGTTAGTCGTTATGCACTGAATGAAAGTCCTACTAGTGCTCTATCCAAAAATGTACCATCGTCACCCCTTCATTCCAATCCATATGTATCTATGGGAAGTTTGTCTTGAGCACAGATAACTTCCCTCTCAAGTCTCTGGGTGTATGTCTATAAATCGTCTTATATCAGCTATGTATAAAAAAAATAAATGGACAAAAAAAAGATGGAAAAAAAATATCATACCACCCGAAGTGCTAAATATGTCACTGTCTGAAAATGTACAGATCAATTAATGTAGAAGTTTAATTTGCATTCATGAAAGCAACCGATTTCTAATGGAGTTGGGACGCATTGCCATCGTAAGATTGTTGATGTTGTTCCTCTCTTGACCAAGTATGTCTATTTAGGACACGAAGTACAGTAACTTCACTGAGGAAGTACATTAAGTGTAACTGGGTCGATTGACGATAGCATTTACCCTTAGATCTATATTCTCAAGTCATTCTCGAGGTGTGTTTTATCGTGAGCTGTAAGGACTGAAACCTTGGCTCGTCTCTTAACAGTCGCATTCATACGAGGGTTTAGTTAATTTGCTGCTCTGGTTTGTCTGTGAACAAAGAAGTTGCTGGTTTCTAGTGTAGGCCGAGCCACTTGAACGTCGGAACGGTTTTACTGAGGCGAGACCTTGCATTCTGCAACTCTCCCAATTCCTTCCCCAGCAGTGAAACTTAGTTGTTTTTCCTTGTCGAACCTGCCTTGGTGTTCCCTAGCGTAAAGCCGTTCACTGAGATTTAAGAAAACAAAAATAAATCAACCAGCAAATATATTTTAAAACTCGAGCCAGCATCTTGTGGAGTCTGCAGGGATGCCTTCATCTCCACCTAGAGCAAGAGTTGATAGATATGAGAGACCATGGCGCTAAACAAAAACTCAGATTGATATCAGTTAGCCAACCCTCTACCATTCACCTTGTTATGGGAGTGACTGACGATATCGACGACCCTCCTTGTCATACATGATCACTGAGTATATCTTAAACTATAATGTATCCAGATCAGTAACTTCTCAGATAATATCTTCTTCTTAACCATTTATTTCAGATGCTCTGGTACATTTTAGACATTAAGTGATATACAATGCCAGATATTCTTCAGTTATTTGCTACTTGGTTTTCCCGTTGCTGAAGGTTGTCTCAGGAAGCCTTCGTAGGAGACCAAATTCATGTCATTACCGAAACTTAGACCAACTCTACCGCCCTTACTAAAGGTATCCTACAGAAATACTCGAGGTCTTCTTTTCAGTGGTCCAAGGGGCCACACTCGTGAACACTTAGAGCGCGATTTCTTGTGACTCGAGCACACTCTGGAATTTCCAAAGTTCTGTTTTAATTTGGGGTTACATGTTAATCACCTTGATACCATGGAAATAAATGAAACTTTTGTACAGTGTTTGGCGTGCATACAAACTGGATTTTACATAGTAAATAGCGATGCTGCATGACTCAATTTAGGAATTCCGATATCGTTTGAAATAAAAATGTATAGAGAATTTGTATATACATATTATATATATTTCAATTTGCATGGGTAAGTTTTATGCGATTGACCATTATAGTAATTAAAGATTTAAATGTTAGGTCTTAACATCCTATTGAAAAAGAAATTGCCTAGTATTGTGTTGTATTCAAAATACACCGTTCCGAATGTAGAAATGATAAGTTTATATTCGCCAACAAGAATAGGTCATTTGAGTGTTTAGGAGAAAAAATATTTGAATATTTAATCAACGGTCAGTTGATAAGATGCAAATGGTATTTCTCTGATGGCAGTTCTGGCGACTGGTTGAGTTGAGAGAGGGATGATGTGTATGCGTGTGTGAACGGTTGGTGATAGAGTAGGAGCTGGTATTAGGGTGTGTGAGAGAAAGATGAATGTGCATGGCTTGTGAAATGTATCCAATCGCAGGGAAGCGTATGAGCTAGGAATATGGCCCACCTTAAAATCAGAAATTACATTAATTAAAATATATTTTTTAAGTGGATGGGAATAGAGAGCATGTCGTTTCACCATAGTAACCTTGTTTCGTAAATCGGTCGCTTCAGTTTTTGTTATCATCATTGTTAGTTGTTTTTAGTTACAAGTTTTGGTCAGTCAAACAGGTGTATTATTTGAAGAAGAAAAGCATGTTAGTAACTAACTATTATTGGATGACAAATATTTATGGGTTGGGTTGAAATTCAATTTGTATCGCACATGATCCTATCTCCTAGTTTTGACTACAAGTTATACGTATGAACCGTCAACAGAATCCATAGAAATCTGTTGACTATCTAGATGCACCGGTAATGTGTAGACATATATTATATATTTGGGGACGAATCTAGTCCGCGTCATTATGATTTCTTTCCTTTCTTCCATTGCACTCTTGAGTGGGGAAAGTTCCTTTCTCCAAGAGTAGTTGACGATTGGGCCTCAGCTCCTGATACATAGAATGGGAGTTGGTTGAACATATTCCAGGGCAAGTACGGTGACCTTTATCGCTAGCATTTTATACGTGAATGGTGACTGATTGGCATTTGTATTGAGTAAAAGGTAATTTTGAGAAATAAGTGTTTTCCTGTATATAGACAAAAAGATACCAACCCATATGATAGCGGTTGATGGGCCAGTTCGTACACTTGCTCTTGAACAGAAGAGGTTTACAGGGAGAGGAGTTGACCGCTCCTTGTGCCCAAGTCTACTTTAAACTCGTCACTTTATTTTATAATATATATATCAAGACTGAACACCTGTATCAACCATCATTGCTTGCGTGGATTGAGTTGGAAATGGATGTTGTATGTGTTGGGAAGTTGCTACTTGTTGTGCCGCATGAACGTGTTCATTGTAACCCTTCAAACATAAGGTGTTTAGCTTTTGTATAGGTGTTTCTTTTGATGGCCCCGAAACAAGTGAATATTAATCTTGGCAAAGTACATGCTCCATGGTAACTGTAACCTCTCTGGACAAAAAAAAATATAGGCGATCGTTTGAATTTGAAGGAAAACATTGTCCAAGTACCGGAACTGTCAAATAAATAAAAAATGAAAATATTAAATGACAATTCTTTGTTATTGTGGTATTCTTTCCTGTGCATATCAGAGGCAGAAGATCTGTTGATTTACTTATCAACAAAAAATTACTTATCAAATCAGATAGACAGAAGTAATGACCTGAGCAGGGCTCTAGACTTTCAGCGCACTCCTGCGAGTCAGAACATACCATTGAAAACTTAATTTATTGTTAAATATGTAGGGTACTAAAGTGCGGTTTTTAGATGGTTTTTCTTTCAAAAATTTTACTTTCAAGTCTTAAGTTGGATTTTAAAAAATCACGAGTTTATCCCCACAGAAGGTTTCTAAAAAGTTCCAGAAACATTTGATGGATCATGCTCACAAGGTTACTAATTATCGTGCCATAGCCATTGCGAGGCATTGCACCCCTGTGGAAAGATTAATTTATGCATTGTATTTTACTTTTAAAAACTTATCAACAATATTCAAAGATATTGCCATGGTATCGTGGAGAAAGGTAAATTCATCCATTGTATTTCACTTTACTCAACAATTTTCAAAGATATTACCAGTATGGGACCTCAGTACTGAGGTACACATCAGGACCCAGCCGATTTCTTTAAATAATTTCCCTATCAGCTTCATACTTCAGTTCAAATCAGGGTCACCACAGGACAGGGAAAATGCTTCCAAATAATTCCCTGCAGGGAAAAATCAGGGAATTTGAAGATTCAACGGAATCTTGTTCTGTGAAATTCAGATTTGGAAAATCGGGAAAAATATGCCATGCGGCATCCCCTGGATGATTTTTTTTTTTTTTTTTTCGGAAAAAAAATTTGGAAAATTAGTTTCCTTAGCACTCACTACAGATCTGGCACCCTTTATATTTGTTATGCACCAGGAGAAAATCATGGAAACGGAATTTTAATTTTCTGTGGTAACCCTGTCAAATGCACCAGACAGAGGGCATCGTTTCAAAATTATATTGGGGGGGGGGGGGGAGAACTCCCTCCACAACCCACAACCCCACTATAATTGCGCGATAAATAGAATAAAGGACTAAAATATATCACATAAAAATCGAGGGGTACATGTACTAAACGGGTATGCTACAAGGTGGTGTTACCAAATATAGTATAACCGTTACCTGTATACTATCTTTGTGTAACTCCAGAAGAATGGGGATTTCGCCGTGTAGCCTACCTGTCTCTGTCCCTAAAATAGAGAAGAATTTCTACAAATTGATACTTTGCATCCTCGCTCTCAAACACATCAGCTGAATGAATAGGGGGCCTACTGTCTCTAAATCATCTCTAAAACAACATCATTATTATTTGGGACGTGTGAACCACGACTACTAGGCCTATAGGGTCGACCTCAAATTGGAACGACCTGAACTCGTCGTGATAACAACTTTATTGCCAGGAGGTGAGGAAACCCCATTGTTACGTCACCACGACCAATAATGTTGATCATGGTGATTGTACTTACTTCGTCCCTTAATATCAATACGGTACTATATGTAGGCCTATGCAGGATTCCCACGAGTCATTAAAATGAAAAGGTTTAATTCAATTTGGGTTTGAGTCATTATAAACTATGTAATATCAAAATTCTTTCGCGTAAAATTGTTTATCATTAATATTTAGAAACTGAGATTAACTTGTTCTTGTTCATCCATTCTTCTTCATATCAGAACTCATCTGATTAAATTCCAACTGGTCAAACCATTAAAACCTTTTGCTTAATGAGACAAATGAAGTTTGAAGAAAGGAAAGAGGAGCATAGCAGGCATCGTGTCTGATCCGCGGATGGCATAACCCAACTCGATCATTTCTATTCTGGATAAATAGAAAAATAATAAAACAAATTGTTTCAGCCCAAACACCCAATTAAAATTTTGAAGAATAACTTCTTGCCCTAAATTATAAAATAACAATAGGTGTGAAACGGGGATCAAAAGCTGTCTCTACTCCCTCTCGGATCCCTTGTTGATAAACCTCTCTAAATCCCCAATTAAACTTTAATAGATCAATCCTTGATATTGTCCTGCTGTACCTGACTGGGGTAACTTTAAAAGATCTTGTTTTGATCCACCATAATGTATAAAAATACTAAATAAAGAAAAACATAATAAAAATAGCAGATAGGCTAATACTATTAGTAACTAATATGATCGCTAGGCCTGCGGGCAAAGAAATGTGATTATCTCAATGCCATATAGATTGTGATGGAAGGATTTGTCAGACAATCCTTCCTTCAGACTTAAGTTCTTCCCAAACTCTCAGGCCCCCGGAGGCTGATGTGAGAGGGCGTGGCGTACTCTTCCTCCCCTCGACCTTGGCTTGTGTTTAATGGGGTCTAATGATAAACTTGAACGTCGATCTTTTTGTTTTAACAACAAGTACAAACAACAGGTATTCAAAAGCTTTTGAGTTCATTCATAATAGCAATACAACCTAAGTAAAACAAGGTATGTATTTATATTTATGTGGTTGTCATGTGTGTATACCATGTGACCCGAAGTCCAACCCAAAAATGGAACTGCACTGGCCACTATGCGAGGAGAACTGTGCCACGTGATTGAGAGAATGAATAAATGGGTCAGAGGAGAACGGCGCGGCCTCGCTTTCAGTCTACCACATGATCAAACCTCCATATTGGATTTTGCAAACATGGCTTCGGGAGAAAGTGACACGAGAGAGGTAAGCTTTTATTCAATTGTACTTCCCCTGTTCTTCCAGAGGATTAAAAAAGTATCACAATCAAAGGCACACAACAGTGTAAAGAACTTGGATTAAAAATTAAATGACTGATTTGAGAAGTTTCTTTTATATTGGGGTGAGTATGTGAGTCGACATACGAACCGGCGTTTCCAACTTGGGCCTGGCCTCTGGGACATGCGCTACTCCGACAACTCAAATTTGGACTGGAAATACCCGATTGTCATGTTTCTGTGCCTATTGCACAATCTAAAATTTATATGAAAGAGGTGCTTCCCAAGTGAACATTCCCTCAATCTCTCGAACTTCTCGTGACCTTCTGTTGTCCGTGGTCTCTGGTAATTTGACAGTCTAGACATGTTTCCAAGGACCAGAGTTGACGATTCACGCGTGCTTCATTTGTTGAGTTGTGAAACTTGCCCATCAAGCCTGAGTTTTGGCCTATCTGATAATCATATCCGGTCGTTCATTCCCCCTCTAACATATGGTATTTCCCAGATGAACCCACACTTTATATCTTGGTTATTTTCCCAGTTTCTTTGCTCAATTAATGACAATTGTGACTGTCAATCTAACAGCTTGGGTTTGTCTTTGTGGCCAAACTATACATACAATGGTCACTCCAGAACTTCGGCATGGCCCTTGCTTGGTCTTTGAGCTTTTATTGAAAGGGATTAGTTTGTTATCCCATATGACTAGCCAGAATCTTGTGTTGCCATAGATATTACCGTAGATGTACTCATATCATCTATTTCCTCAGAAATGATCCAATGTTGACTAGATATTAGTGAATCAGTCCATTAGTTTTCCCTTACTGTACCTTGCTATTCATTTTGTGGATCAACGCGAAAGGCGGTAATTTATCGTCTGCGTCATAAAAGATAGAAATTGAAAAGGTGGAGAAGAAATTCTTCCAGATTTATTCCGCCAAAGTTCTCTTTGAGTGTGACTGCCCATGTAACAACACATTATAATATAAGTTTTTAAAAATAAAATATATGTTCAAGTTGATAACCACCTTCTGCTCTTGATTTGAACTGAAGGAAAGCGTTGTCTTTCTTCACGCCTGACTTCACACAAGTCGTTGTAATGAAAATTAATCCAACAAATGAGAAACTTCTTGGCCTTCAATGTAATGCCTAAAATGTCAGTAAAAAGTAGGAAGTTGGACAATACATTGCGTGTCTCTGGTCTTTGAGTGGCGTAGTTTAAGAGGGCCCTCTACTGTTTTCACATACTATTCATTCTTACATTCTGTCAGTGTGTATTAAAACTTGTAAAACCTCTATTAATTAGGATCATCCATGGGACTAGGCTCCCGACAAGTGTCCACAACATCTCCACAGTTTGTAATGAAGAGGGATCCCTTAAAAAAGTCTTAACTTAATCTAAAATATCCACTTCACATTATATCTAATCATAAGGATATTGTTACCGATTGATGACAGCTTTATCAGGACTTCCCTGCGTCACCAATATGCAGAGGGTTGTGCCCTTTCCCAGTCGTTATTGACTATTGTTTGTTAGCTACGCATAGCGGAAATAAAATTTATTTTATTATTGTGTATATAAAAGAAGCATATTTGTCCATAAACTGATGAAGTTTGCTCTATTTCCTTGTACCATACTACAAACAAGTACGACAAAGTATTTCACCTGTAAAATAAAATAATGGCTTCATTTTAAGTAAATAAACGTGTTTGATCCCCTCGGACTGCCTCTTGTGTATGTAGACGTAATTGGGTTATCCATGGTGATGAGTAAAACGGCGTTTAGTGAGCGCTTTCTCGGTTGGTAAATACTATTGGGTAACTGGCCAGTAGTGTAGCTGTTGGTATGCCAAGAGCAATGGCCACGTTTTGGCTGATAAGATATATTGAGATAAGATTGTACCCCCATGTAGAATGTGTCTAATAGGTGCAAATACTTGATTTATAAATGAAGAAAAACAATGACGACAAAAGTTTTTTTCATCTGACAATATGTCCCAATTCTTCCATACAAATATTACAATGCAAATAAGCTTAAAATGTGACCGATGTGAGTTCTGGCATGGTTTGGCTTAGGCTGAAAATTTAATAGTATGTGACTTAATCTTTCTGTCAAAGATAGGCTGTACACCCGTTCACTACTTGATGTTTCTATTCTAAAATCCAGTAACTAATCTTTTCTTCTGATTGCAGCACGGAGAGCAAGAGGAAACTTCTAATGACAAATCTCTAGTTGCTCCCGATCCAGAGCGATTGGTAAAGCACCCCCTTCAAAACCGCTGGGCCTTGTGGTTCTTCAAGAATGACAAATCTAAAGACTGGAAAGCAAATCTTAAAATAATTACAGCATTTGACACAGTAGAAGACTTTTGGGGGTAAGTATTTAACTTGAATTCTTTGTAAAGCACCATGACCATGTCCGATTTATTCTTTTTGCTAATATTAGAGAGAAATCGATAGTTTTATAGATATTTAAATGCAAAGAATCTTCTTTCTTAAAAAAAAAAAATGGGTCAGGAAACATTGGGGGTGGGGTAGCTTCAGTTCAGGTCACTATCGCCAAAGTGCTTGATAAATCTATATTAAACTAAATGAACGGACCTTCAGTGAACAAAATCTATATCAAAATGACTTATCCACTTGAGAATAAGGGCAGGTTATCACCGATTCCATTAATTCAAGGGAAAAAAATCAATTCACATGACAACGTGGATCCTTCAAAATTTGTATATTTCCGTACCTATCCTTTCCAATTAAACTGCTGATAATTGATGACTACTGAATAAGGGAGAACAGACATGGGTTCATCACCCTGGTACAATCACACTCTATGATCTGGAAAATGACATCTGCATTTGATGAGTGGGTGATTGGATGATGTCTCGTGAAGTACTTTTGACATCATTTCCTTTCTTTCCTATTACAGATTATATAACCATATTCAGCCCGCGAGTAAACTACCATCAGGCTGTGATTATTCATTATTCAAGGTAAGTCTAACTTGCATCTATATTTAGTTCCTGGGGAAATATATATAAATTCAACAACAACAATTTTTTTATAGATTAAATAATAAATATTCAAAGCACATCCATCTTCTTTATATAATTGGAAATTTGCCTAGCAAGGCTTGGTGTGATGACACAATTTGGTTGATCAGTCATCTCCCTAGAATCTTTTATCAAACTAGTTTAGAACAGGTATGCTGATATCCTGTGTGAGATGCCTTACCAGTCGCCCTTGGCAACACCAATGGAGTCCAGTGAACCTTGGTATTTTAAGGTTTCGCGGATGAAAATGTCAGCTGAGGTCAAGTGGCCTGGCTTTGTTTGACTGTGGAAGATTTGCCGCCGTGTGCGAGTGGGTGTAGCATATTGTGTATGCGTTATATGACTCATCTCTTTCCCTCCTCACCACCGCTGGCAGAAATTACTCAGTGCTTACATCTTGATCAGGAAATATCGCTGGTCGGAAATGTCTTCCATCTTAGGGGACCACTGAAATGTGGCCTACTGTAAAACCTCTATTAGATTGTTGGAGGTTCAGTTAGAAAATAGCACTATAAGGCGGCATTCTCAGTTAACATCGGTCAAAAATTAAAGATCATGTTCTACATCCTACCCCCTATACCCTACTACCCCCCCCCCCCCCCCCCCCCCCCCTCCGACTCAAGTCATTTGACCAGAAGTTTTGAGGTTTTTGTGCGGTTGTTTTTACACGGCTTCAAATGTTTGTATAACTGTAAACATAAAACGACAGCAAACTATTGATTAGTTCTTATAGTCTAAATAAGAGGTTTTACAGTAGATCAGGCGGTTTCGCCTTACTTCCCCAAATCTCTTTTACTTGTTGGGCTTGCCAGGAAAGGAAACATTCAATGATTCTTCAAAACTGAGGGAAATCTTCGAAGTGATCTTTTGAAGTTTGGTGCTAGATTCAAGAATTTTGGAATTAGTTCGACTTTCGTGATTTAAAGATGTGTATGGGGAATTTATTACCCCTCCATTTTGTCAAAATCCAAGCTTAGCTATCACAAGAATATGGGGATTTGAAATATCTTATATAATATGTTGCTTCAATCGCATTTCCTTACCACGATTTCCATCTCATCTCCGACAACGAAACTGTCAAACTTTGTACCAAATTGCTCCTGAGAAAAAAACGGCCGCGAGCAGGGTGAAAAACCGATCACTATTATACACGATCCCAGCTAAACTGGGATGGCCTTTGTACTTCCTGAAAACATGAGAACAGGCGTCCGGACACTGAAAAACAGAACCTTCACCTTAACTCCCTTGTAAACAAAAAACTGACAGGTAAATTATAGTGCGACAATTCAGGGTCAGGTGGAAGACAAGGCTTATCCAAACCTTACAAATGTTTTGCTATGGCATATGCCAGCATACATATTGTCCTGAATAAAAAATGTCGTTTTTTAAAAAAAACAAAACAAAACATGGTCAATTTCTAATGGTTAGTGTCTGGATTTAGCTTACATGTCCCATCAATGTTGTTGCTATGGGACTCTCCTTGCGGAACGGGTCTTAGTTTGATTATTGAACATTAAAGGCCTTGGAAAGTCATACATTTCAAATTTGCCGGAAGAGCAAATAAAGAATAAAAATATTGTTCGAAATCCAAAAATTAAAAAATCGACTAATAAGCTTACCCAGATTCTCAGTTACTCTATTGCTTTTTTAGGTCTTAATATTTCAAGATGCACATCTGAAAAGAGTCTTGAAAAGCTTACTTTGCCGGGCCCATTGCTGTGGGTACCCTGAGTGAACATGGAGTGTAGTTGTGCCTGCTAATGATACTGTATTATTGGGATAATTACATGTAACTGTGTTTATATTACAGGAGGGAGTCCAACCCATGTGGGAGGACGACTTCAACAAGAAAGGTGGACGGTGGCTCATTAACCTCAACAAAGCACAGAGACTCACTGATCTTGATAACTTCTGGCTAGAAACAGTAAGTACCGGGACCCTATATTTTACATTGATCACTGTATTCAGGTATCGTATATACCTCACTTCTTTGTTTCCCCTGTTTTTTTATTACAGACGGATGTAAACTTAGACATATTTCTTAAATATTTTAAACTATATATATTTCTTCTGAATTCTCATAGAAGTCATTAAGATTATACAGACTTAAATCACCTCATCTGACGAAGGGTCAGAAAGCCAGAACGCTTGTGTACTTAATAAATTCATTAACTTTATTCAGTTTTCCTAATGAAACCATACCCCTCTGCTATATATATAATTTTTCTGAATTCTCATACAAGTTATTCAGATTATATAAAATTAAAAACTCAGGACAACAATTATCATACACAATACTTATCTGATTTTTTTTCTGGTGTTTTGGGTAATGCTTTGTTTTCGGTAAATTCTGGTAGCCTATTTTTAAACCAATGCTCCTCTAACTAGCCTTTGCAATTGGCAATTACTCATTCAAACTAGTTGAATGGAACTTTCTCGGAAGGGGAACGTCAGCTTCCTTACACTATCCATCACATTCGCCTCTTGTTAATCTTTGTTTCTTTTCCTTGCAGTTATTATGCCTTATAGGTGAAGCTTTTGATGAGCAAAGCGAAGAAATCTGTGGTGCCGTCGTAAACATTCGTAACAAAGGTGATAAACTGGGATTGTGGACACACGACGCCATGAAGGGCGAGGCCAATAAGAAAATAGGGTAATTAATTAACCTTCATATATGATAGTTATAACTGCGGGGGTGGGGGTGGGGGGCTTTGGGGAAGCCTTGTAATTGTAAAGATTAAAAACCTATATGCAGGTGAAATAATCTGAGCCATGCGAATTACGGAACAGCCAACGTAATTACTAGGGTCTATCCTTGAAAATGATTTGGGATACCTTTGGTAAACCTAATTTACCTTTTGTTTGTACTTTATTTTTATATCTGAATTTTGTTTCCACGCTTGGTACAATTCAAAAATAGAAATGGGTTGACTTCACATACCTGTAACCAGGCTGCCCTAAAATTTATGATCGTTTGAACGCAAAGTCTTAGATTGAAAGTTTTTTTCTCTACTACTCCATCAAACTATTAGATCTCGGATTTTCGGGCAATATCTACGAGGAGTTAAAGATTTAAGACAAAAGTTAGAAATATTTCCTTTAATAATTGCTGAAGCGTTCTCTGTAGCTAAAACGTCAAGCAAAATAAATAAGGGGACCGTAAGCTTTATACCTTTCCCTCCTTGTATGTCCTCCTTTTCCTCCTTATCCCGAAAAATGTATTCGTAAAAATATATCTGAAAAAGGACAAATGATTTGTTTTTTCATTCTGAGAACATGCGCACTAAGTTTTCCCTTTTCTATTACAGCTTCAAGTTAAAAGAAAGGTTAAAGATTCCTCCTAAGATAGTCCTAGGATACCAGGTAAGTCTTGTACGGTGTACACACCAGTCCGTCTCCAAATTTAAAAATTCTGAATGAAAAATTAAATTGTGAAGTAACTCAAAATCGTACACATGAAAATCCCTTTGTATACGGGTCAGATTTTCAGAAAATGTACAATTCAACTTCCCCAATCATCTCAAATAACCCAAATTTCAGACGAAAATAAAGTTCAAAATACAGTTCAACCTAACCAAACAGATTGCTAGAGTCAATGCAATGCCGAATATACTCGAATTTACCTAGTATTGGCCAAATTGCTGCAGAATTTACTAAATGTGTACAGCTGCCAATTGTACATTTTCTCAAAATCTGACCCATACATAACATACAAAACCTAGTTGGAGCTAGTGACCAAAACCTCCTATTTGTAATCTATTTGTCTAATGTAATTATGTAGTTTTATATCTCCCCTACTTCTAGTGTAATGTTAAATCTCCTAATTCTTATATAATGTTCTCTCTCACCTACTAATAAAGTTATGTTCTCCCTCTTTCCAGGTGCACTCAGACACAATGGCTAAATCTGGATCGACTACAAAGAATAGATTCACCGTATAACACAAGGCAACCTCTGGATATAGCTGTAGGACTTTAGACATTTTTTTCAGACATTGAAGAGACAACCCTCGTGTGCTTCTCATCCCCCCATTATTGTATTATAAAGAAGGCGATGGAGCTTGGTCAGAGGATTCTGACTGTCTGTGCCTTGGTTAAATTTGCTAAGACAGGGGGTCGGGGTTGTACGCGTTGATAGTCTGTTCTGTACAGTATGTTTCATCCCTCTGCTCATGTCGGATGGTGATTACAAAGTGTACCCGTTTTAACCACTTCAACAACTACATAATAGTAATATTAATTACAAGCTTGGTCCTTCTTGGCTGTACCTTTGCACCATAGCTGCTAAACCCTTCTTCTGGAGGTCAGTTACTTTCACAAAGCTAGATTCATATATTTTGTCTAATATAATAGGCGGTATTCGCTTTAAACACACGAGAGAAAGGTAGGTGCATCGGCACATGGGAATATGACATGGTTGTTGCGTATTGTGAGGAATGGAAGTGGCTGTTGTGATCATGACGTCATGGATCTAAGATTTATGGGATGAATCTTGATACTTTACGCCTAACGCATCTCCAGCGTTGTAGATGCGGCACAAGCTTCTCATTATCGCTCATCTCCGGGCAGTCGACTTCGCGTGAGGTTTGAATGATCAATGTACTCGATTTCATCCTATTGATTGATTCTATGCTCTGTCTCGAGTCGAGATGGACTTTTGTTTGGGTATTAGGGGGAGGGGGTACAAAGAAAGTAACCCTCAACTATACAAGTAAATAAAACAAATTTCCAGTTCGACTTAGAGATAGTATATATTATTAATTGCATTTCTCCGGTGTTATGTTAGAGAAATTGAATATCCTAGAAAAGCTATGGTTAGGGTTCCATGAATGAATATCTTAGACTTTTGCATGTTACTTTCTGCTGCTGTCTATAAAACTTTCGACACTGCTCTGGCCACTTTCAATTTGTTTGGATGCACACCTTTCTACCTTTAGCTTATTTGTGTTAGAAACCATTTGTTCAGATTCAACTGTGTTAAACAGGGTTAGAGTACTGGATTTGACTGGCGGATCTCGATCATGTTTATTTGAGTGGTGTCCGCCCGGTTTATTATCTTAACGATGATTCAAGATGATTATTTAATGAGTGATGTGCTTTTTGGCGATTCAAAAATCGCTGCTAAAATGTTGATAAAACGATGTAGTTATTCTTGTTCGTCAGTCTGCGGTATTCATGCATAAACTAACAAGTAATTATGTATATGTGTGGGCAGTTGGTACGAGAATTACTTGTTCTAATTATTATGTGCTATCCTATCAATTTGCTGGGACGTGAATCCTTGTGGATGCAGATTTTTCACATTTCTGTCTGGAGTGATTAGACTAAGCAGGGAGGTAGATGAGAGGGAGTGGTATCAGGCTTTCCACAGTCCCGTGTGGGGAGCATAGCCCTTGCCTTAGCCTTGTTTCACATACACTGCTGACATATTCGACCAGAAATCTACATGAAATTGTATTTTGAAATATTCAGCTCTAATTGTATCCAAAGAACACCCTTCCATGTGTTGCAAAATGAATTTCGCAGAATGTGATGGAGTTAGGCCAAGGCTAGGAGTTGTTTCCTCTCCCTTACATAGACTTCTCTGCTTTGCCCATGCTGATGAGATTTCTGTTGGTCGGTATTGTCTCTTATCGCTTCAAGCTGACCAATTTGCCGGCTTTACTTAGGACGAAACACACTACTCTCCCCTATTATCCTCTCTTCAGTGATACCTTGCCGAATATCGCTTCAGTATGTCGGTAGTTTCAGAATAACCGAAATGTTTTTGAACAGTATTGTCAACCTTGCTCACATCTGCGTTTTTTTCCTCAAGAAGCTCTTTGTATAGAAATTGGTAATGACAAACTGGCTCTTAATTATAGGGAGGTACATGTATCGTATTTCCCCGAACGGCAGTCTAGTGTGTATAGAATCTTGAGGCTTTATTCGAGGGAATACAGTATGTATAGCTGAAGATGCTGTTTATGAGCTACCTACACTTTCTGGTTCCAATGGTTATTATAAAAGTGATGGTAGTAAAATATATATACTAGCTTGTATAGCAAGTAAGGAACCCTCCATTGAGTCAGTTTTAACTATTCTATTGTGTGATAATATAATTGATACTTGAACTAAGGAAGAGTGGTCATATGAATGTTTCAACTTCATGGATGTCAGTTGGCCGATTATCACACAGAGGGAAATTTATTATCATTATAAATGGTTTCTTGTTTACTATGGTAACCTAGCTCATAACAGCACACAACAAAAACTAGAAAGCTGTGGATCGCAAATTGAGGACGTTTTACTTGATTAGTACAAACTTGTATTTGTCTTGTACATCTCCTCCACACCTAAATATGATGATATTCGCTCTCGCTCCGAGTGGGCGCATTAGGTATGGTCAGTTTATTACGAAATATGCATAGCACATCACCGACTTGCACTGGATAAAATACTTTAATAGGAAACTAACCCGAATTGATAATACTGATATGAATAATAATCGAGTTTCATGTTAACGCTGTGAATATACATTGTGCATACATTACATACTATATATATTTATAAGACAAACGTTAGGATGGTGGGAGCCAATTCCTGCCCGCCTCCAAACCCCCAGTCTGTAGATTTAAACTGGGATTCCACTGGTGCGATATGGCGTGCGATTCATGTGACAAAAAGTTGATGCGATAATTCTGAACTTTTCAGAATCATCGCCACATGCGATATGAAAGCGATATAAATACTATTTGTATCACATGTTCCCAAACTTTTTTTTGTCACTTGCGATATGTATATTGTCGCATGTGATATCGCACAAGTGGAGTCCTGCCTTTAGTTAGAGCTTGCAGGTGAAATGTGAATAGAGTGTGTCAGTGCTTTCCCTGCCTGCCCCTTCTCCTACATAGAGAATGTAGAAGGGCGCCCCTTCCCAACTCGATCACTACTACTACATTACTTGTACAATTTTTAGAGGACAAAATGTTGGGATTATGCGTCACTATTGAGAAAGTTCTCCACTTTATACCAATGTAATTGTTGTCTGGACTTCAGATTTGTAATAAAACGGTATATAGGAGGAATTGTTGTGCTTCTCTTGTCTTCATTCCCTCGCCAACTTATCTCCGTCAAGAAATAATTTTGAAGTTGATAATTATCTAGTTGGTGGTCAATCCATTCGCAAGCCAACCCATCCCTCAATCTCAAACAAGAGAGTTCATCCAAATCTTATCTTGTAAGATTCATCTCAAATCGTGAAATTCACTATTATATTAGTTTTCAACATTTTCCTACCTATCCTCTTCACGCCTGATGTTACGGACTGATGCTTGTCCTCCATATCGTCACCCCACCGTGGGATATTTATAGTTTGAATATTGCACCTAAAATGATTTCCGTCGATTTTAACTTTTACCTCCCTACTTTTCCATCCCTGCAGTGTCTCCACGGGGCCTGGAAAAGCCTTGAATTAGGAAAAATAAATTCAAGGCCTTGAAATGTAACGGGCATTTTTGGCAAAGGGCCTGGAAAATCATTAGATGGGCCTTGAATACAGTTGGGATCGACTATTAAATGGCCTTGACATTTTCGAAGGTTCTGTTTCTGCACATCTGGCGTGATCTGCACTTTCTCCTGATTCGCCCCTCACACCTTCCACAGAGTCGCTCATAAAGTTGAAAAACGGTGATTGATATAAATAAAATATGAATATAATATTGGTTAAATACATCATTGGGGTATGAAAAACAATATTAAACTACAACCTCCAGGTCTCGTATTATAGGTTCTGGAAAATCACTAAAATAGGTCTGGAAAGGCTTGGAAAATCACTTATTTCTTCAGTCCAAAAGCGCGGAGACCCTACCCTGTAATAGCTTGAATGGGGAGGATGTTGACAGGGTTCCCACGAGTCATAAAAAATCGTTCGCAGCACTTGCAGACCTCCCTCCACCTTCCACACAATTGTCAAAAACCTTTCCTGTTTGCAAACCCAAACTTGTATCCCTGTTTGACGAATTCATTTTATTTTCTCCATTTTGCCAACCTTATAAATTGTTATACTTAATACCAATAAAATGACTTGCTTCTAAATTTCACTCTCCCTAGACCGGGAACCCTGATTGTGTATACCGCATTTCAGTGACTGGCGTCACTCAGGTTTGAAGTGCCCTCTTGTGTCAAAGCTTTTTACATTAACTTAACATTAACCAACAACTACGATACTGGGACATGGGCTGTAAAAGTTATAAACTCGTGTAAACTGTACTGTTGCTATATTATATATATTATGCAGAGCTATACATGCAATGACTATAACTCTAGTGTATCAGTATGCAACTAGTTACTACTTTTAATCTATAATATTCCACTGAGCTATTCAGAAAGCTTAACTCCTGGTCGTTTATTTTGGCGAACTGAACATGTTTTGAGGCTTTTATAATGGGAAAGATATCAGGAAGTTCTATTAGTACCATACAAGTTCAACTTGCCACTTGTACCAAGCAGGGCAATTCGGGCCCTAAAACGTCAACCATCCGTTATACCGAATATGATGGAAGAAAATGGTATTAAGAACAAAACACACAACTTATTTATTATGATCTTTTATTGCCAGGCCACAAATTATGACCGTAACCGACTGTTGTACTAACTGGCTTGAAATATTCATACTGGAAAAAAACAATACTATCCCTATATTTTGTAAACGAACATATTATTATGAAAGTTGTCCGATTCACCAATAAGAATTAACTGTGTTTGGGAATAAGGAAAAGTTAGGATTCGAACAAGAAAAACTTGTCAACGATTTGCACATACCTAGTTTGTCTCAATCATGCTACATCGTAACGTAATTAACGATCGATTCCCCAAAAGATAATTACTGAAGCTGAAGCCATGTTAATGGCACCCCCAAGGTACAGTACATCAAGATATTGTATGTACATGTTTGTAAGTTGTATTTATACAAGGTCACATAAGTTAAAAATCCTAACTTTCCCATCATTTCCTACCCAACATTCATCATTAGTCTCAACTATGGAAGACACCAGAGGAAAATAGAAAACATCTGCATAGTGAAATTCAAATAGAATGCTTCTGTAGTTAAAGCTGCGATCCATGCTCAATTCACCCAAATCTTCCTGTCCATGTAGTTTACAACTTTATACATAATATTCAGTATCGAAAGATAGTGACAGCACAAATGAAGAAAAGTCAAAGAAAAGAATATTTACACTTTTTTGTAGTTTGTTTGAATCAGGTACTTAGATAGTAGGAAGTATTTCAATTACGGTTACACATTTGCAGGGAACGCAACTTTAATAACAAATACATGCATTCATTTAATGTTGGTTGCAACAAATGATCCAAAGGAAACTGGTGACGTAAGCATTAAATATCATACTGATCTCTAGAACTGGGAAATTATTCGTCCCAATTAAGTAGAAGTGACGAGGTTCCATCATTTCTTAAATATATATTATACCTCTCCAAACAAAATAGCAGAATACATCGTTGAATCCCAGAGTAAAATCTTATCAGAACCATTGGGGAAAATTAGTAAAGTTAAATATATATCCATCCCCCCCAAAATAACGGACCATTACAGTCTAGGACCATAGTACACACCGGACCATGTGACCTACATTGGAATATTTCTATCATTTTAAGTAAACGTCCAAAGAACCTGGTAAAGAAACAATCTTACCAACATGAATTTATTGCATGAACTAAGACTTGGTCAGTCTATCCACAAGTTCTCTTACCACGAAATATATCATAGCACCCGAACGTTCTCAATAAAACAGTAGCGGACCAAGACCAGATATTCCAGCATGACAATACATGAAATTGGCAGAGTATATAGTGTCTAGTATATTACATCTCTATTATAAGTTCTGCAATTATCAGCATGGTCGTCAATACCATTCTCAGTAATACATATATTTATATATAATCCATCAGTTGAAGGGATCGTGTATGGAATAACTATGAGCGTTGAAAAATGAAATAAAAGATCAAGATGTCAATCATGAGAGCTGTAAACACTGAGGAGTCATGAGTATGAAAATGGCGTCGTATGAGTAGGATTGAATATCACATGCGTAAATTTGAACATACATCCCTCAGGAACAGCTTACAAGTCGTGGGACATTGGATTGTATAACCAAATGCCTTCCTCTCAAATCTACTTCCCTTACACAATCAACTACTCTTGTTATAATAATTAATAATAATACATTCTTTATTTTGCTTTTGAAATAAACCAAACATTGACAACACGTTTCAGCCGAGAGTGGTTACACTTATTTCGAAGTTGATCCATAAAATTATCTTGTAACGCTGTTAATATTCCATGGTAGAAAATAAGCCCAAGATATTATAGAATTGAATACAAGGCAGGTTGTCTAAGAACATCTACTTCATTTCAAAAGCAAAATAAAGAATATTTAACAACCGAAAAGTTGCAATGCGTCAGAAAATATGACAAGTGAACGTAGTATGTAGCACACAGAGATCGAATGAAATGAATCTTGATATAATATATATATATATATATAATATATATATATACACACAGACAGAAGATATCTTAAAACAAAATATTATATAGGCTGATATACAAGTACCATTTCTGTAGTAATTGATAAGACTTGCGTTTGATGATTGCTTTTGTGCGGCGACTCAAGCTTATTACAAAGTGGCGATTAATAGGAATAGATTTTACCTCAACAATGACATTAGTTTTCTCTGACATCAGGTAAAGCAGATACTCATGGGAAAGGATAGTATGATATGTACTATCATGCATGGTTTTAAACATTTTACAGCATTCGGCATATACAGCTATAATACTAAATATACTGTATCACATGAAGGGGGAGAACCGGTTGAAATCATGTGTTTGAAATCAATTTTTACCCTGATTACTCGTTATGTAAGCATTCAGAGTGAGGCGCAGATCAACAGCTGTCCCCCACTACATCGCAAGACCCCAGCATTTCATTGCGATCATACAACCAGGCGAGGCCTTGTGATCTATAGTTGAGGAACCTACAGGGCTAGCTAGGGCTATTACGTCGCAAGGCTTTGCGACTGCTTGCGATCATGCAATCAAGCTTCCTCCCTTTCCACTTGGCCTTTCAATCTGATCGCAAAATTACCAAATAATTTGATATTCCCAAGGTGAAATAACCGCACGCAAGCAGTCACGTGTTCCTTGTGAGCTAATGGAGGAGCCGTATAATGTAAAACTAATATTGAAGCTACAAGCCATCATACATAACATAAACGAGTCAGATCGGCTGAAAATGTACAATCAGCAACTCTACATATTTAGTATATTCTCCTCAATTAGACTGAATAATGATAAATACTAAGTATCTCTGAGTAGGCCCTTATTTGGTATTGATTCAAACAATCTGTACACGGTTATATTGAATTTCATTTTAAACCTCATTTTAATCTTAAATTTCGGTTATTTGAAAGGATTGGTGAAGGCGAATTGTACATTTTCTGACGACTTGTCCCACAAACTTGCATTGAAGCTAAAGGCCGCTAAAGGCGGAACAGAAATACAGTCAAGATGGCAAGAGCAAAGCTGTATTCAGGAAAACTGTAAAGACACCATGGATAAAGCGCATTTGCATCGTACCTACCGCAAGTGATACAATCACAGGGGCGCAACATAAGGCCCATATAACTTCTGACATGGATTGTTATATGTCAACTTGTCATGGAATGGATTGCCCATCTACTAACCAAACATTTCCAGTGCTTGTATTCTATAGGAAAGTTAAACACCAAAATACGATTTTTTTATAACCAAATACATCAATGGATTATGGAAAGAAAATTCCAAAACAATTGATTAAACTCGCTCAAGTACAACTACTTCAGTTGGAGGAGGAAATAAATGTTCCTTTGTAAACTTATTAAGCCTTTTAAACTAATACAAATTTAGGAACCACCTTATTAAAACCTAAGACCACCACACTTTCCAATTAAACAAAGCCTAAATATGTCAGAACAATGAGCATGGCAACAGATTGGAATAAGAAGCAAATATAAATGGCAAGCCTAGGCGCAAATTTTAACAAAGTAAAAATCAAGCAAATATACACATTAAAGTTACAGCACATGTCTGCATCTAAGCAGAATCTTTGTTACTAAGATAACATGTCCCAGTATCCCAGTATCGTGACGGGAAATTCAACAATCTAACAAATTATTGTCATGGAAAATGCCAAACCACAGACAAAAGAGTTATTTTCATGCCTACAACTGTCGAAGAAACTGACAAGAAACCCATTAAACCGAATTTGAAACACATCTAACGAAACGCGTCAATTTACGGTTTATGATTCAGTCACTATTGCTGTTTAATTTTGTATCAACACTCTATCAGTTTGGATGTTTAACATAAATGGGCAAAAGCCAAACAAATACAACGGATAATAATAATAACATATCCATGGATGCAGTGATGTCGATGAGGCTCTTGCACCGATAAACCAAATTCTTCCCACGATCTCATAAAGATTACCTATTTGATAAATGTATACATCTTGACAAATAAAGTATTACCCTTAGTAGACACAGTAATGTTAGTAAACATTATATATGTTAATAAGAGAACATGAAAGTCATACGGTTAATTGAATTCTTCTCCTGCATTGTTAGTAGGGATTTTCTTCTCAAATGATTGTTATTGCAATATAATATAATATAACTGCAATTGACACAGGTGTGTGGCACCAGGGCGTGTCTTCAGAATAAACAGCTCCTTCTTTCTTGTATTTTTAGATCAACAAAAATGCAATAAATCGTGGAGTGGATGCATAAGGGATGTGAGTTTGGAATTCATGATATCAGAAGGTCTACATAAATACCTAGGCAGAAATACTCTATATATATATACACACACACGGTGACACCCACTATTACTACCCAAACAAGCTCTACATAACTGACAAGAATTATAACCATACGTTGTCTCAACTCTAGATGCACTCTAGCAGTGTGAGTGCTCTTAATGTCCTACTGATTTAAAAGGATTTGGTATCATCGACGGTCGAGACAAAGTATCAGAAAATAAAAAGGGATACTAGACAATATGTGTTTTTAAACTAGGGATACTAGACAATATGTGCGAGAACGAGAACAGAATGTCACAAAAGCAAGTAAAGATCATTAATTTGAACCTGGTCTAAATCTTTTTTAAACGGAATATATCATTTTATTTTCGGGGCATCATTATGATATCAAAATGATGAAAGTGGAAAATGTATCAGTTTCAAAGTACAAAATCGGAAATTAAAAATACTTTTGATAAAATTCCCTTGTACCTGCCATTCCCTTCACAGGCAAATTTGGGTAACTAGGATTTACAATGCTTTTGCATCCTTTAACATTACAGTTCTCAAGCAATATCCCTCCCTCTAATCCTCCCTTCCCCCTAGTTGAACTTCCACAGACTAGGACGCCACATTGAACCTCGAGTAAACGTCTGGGAGAACTGGATCTGATCTAGATGACTGTATACCAATTTGTCTCTTTTATTTGTCTCCTTTATTATTATTATTATTCCTATGTAATGTGACTTCGATAAATAAAGTAGTATCTTATCTTATCTTATCTTAACTAGAATTTCTACAAATTATACACAACAAGTATGCAGGCCATTGTTGTACTGTAAGTCTCGTCATAGGTTCTGAAACGTTTCATCGATATATGTAAATAACTATAACAATTGGCCTTCAACACAGTGTCTTCTGCTCACTTGGGGTTTGACATAACCTTCCTAGAGTGATTTGGTCAAAGAGGAGATCGAGATGCCACCTTTCAGATGCAGAATATCGTCATGGGAAAACCCTAAGGGAATCTTTTAGAAGTATACCTGTTACAACATGTTCAAATGTGCTTAGTATTTTTTTTTATCTTATTTTCACTTTATCGCGGGGTATATCAATAGTTATACATATACAAACATATACAATAATTAACAGAAGAGCTGAACATATTTGACCCAAGAGCAGACTTGATCACTGAAGAAGTCTGAGCAACAGCTGTACTTACACTTAGACCAGACTTGCTACTGTAGGCTGCAGCCATGATCCAATATATATATGTACATTTGGTAGATGTACATAAAATAAATAATTGAAGAGTTTTCCCGTAGACAATAACAAATTAGTTACTGACCAGTAAAGGAACATAAAGGAAATTCTGAGATTGACAACCACCTCTTCCTTCTCACAAATTATCCCAACATGAAACTTTTAATTTTTTACTCGAATGATTCCACTTTGGTTCAACATCTAGGGCCACAATCATGTAAGGTGGTGGGGGGGGGGATTTAAGCTCGACTACAGATTTTAAACCATAAACGCCTGTAAGCTCAACTATGGATTGACAAAGCATGGATGACGACGCAGTGAAAAGGCACCTCCCTACAATCAGTCCCTTACCAGCAGGTGACTTAGATACACTTTCCTCAGCTGAAGGAGACTAACAAGACCAGATTTGTTTAAATATTACAATTCAACTAGAAATATCACCCCTTCATCAATAAACCAGCTGCATTGACATCTTTATTGATATTGAAACAACTTCAGTAGATATTGACTTGACGATTGATATTAATTAATAAACTTTCTCATTTTTAATTCATATTTATTCTAATTTTAAATAAAAGCCTTAGCTTCCTTAGATTCCTAATAACAACTTTTCTTTCCTCAGCAACTTATTTTTATTGTTATGGGCAGCATGATATAATTTTTTAATTGATTGATTGTATATATATAATTACAATTCTTTATTTCTTTTTATAACTTTCATCAATGTCATGTCTATTTAATTAAGTGATTGCAAAAGTATGTGACAATTCACATCCTAGCCTGAATTATAGACAACATCTTTGTGATGAAATTTTAAAAAATTTTAAATTTTAGAATTTAAATCTTGTAAATTTTAAATTAAATCACATCTACTCTGATTGTCAATGCAGCCAGTCCACCAAGCACAAACTCTTATTCCACACATCTCCCTATACGCAACATTATCGAACCATCAGCACAAGTAGACTTAGACATTTCAGAACAGTTGATGTCTTTGATATAAACAAAACACTTGATGAAATTGATGTACATAAACAATTGAAGTCCCCAATATAATAAATGTACACAAAACAGCTGATGCATTTGATGCGCACACAGAATCCGTGTACACAAACAGTTCATGGATTTGATGTACATACAAATTGATGCACATGACGTACACAACGCAGTTGATGTATTAACTGCACATTTTCACTACCAGACTTATAGTAGGAATCCACTGGTGCAATATATGACGTGAGACAAGACCCCATGGGCTTAACATTGTTGATGAACCCTCATTTGTATCAAGTGCAGGAACAAGCCAAACTTGCCCAAAGGGCGCGATGTCCCGTAACCGGTCCTTTCGATTATGCCTGATCCTCGTCAAGCTGAGATGGCGAAGGCCACTCATTTGTAATTCCTGCTTAAATAACTTACCGGTATATGCTTTCATATTGCATCTGCAGTCTGAAAGTTTTTTCCCACTTCGATATATATATATATATCACATGTCATATCCCACCAGTGAAATACTGCCTTAAATCTACACACACCTTTCATGCCCACAATTTAAATAACCTACACTCATTATGCTACTATGCTATCTAATACGTCCGTTATCTTTGACAGGACCTATGACAGACTTGGGGTCTGGGGACATGGAACTCCAGGACGTCTGTTGGCAGGAGACGAGCCGGGGACAGGAGGATATCGGTGTGCCGCTGATACACGACTGGCTGATGTGCCACATCTGTAGTACCAGTTGCTGCCGCCAGGTGACCAGCTCCCGCCCTATCTTCTGTCCATTTGTGTCTGCTAATATCTTGGCAGTGTCGGAATCCTGGAAATAAGAAAACAAGGATGTGGGAGTGAATGGACTGTTCCATACAGTTAATGTTGAACTACTTTGAGAAGATTGGGGAATATACCAGTGGAGGCTTTTCAAAAGCACGGGTCTAATCGGTTGAAACAAGCTTGTTTACTGCAGAGCTATAGTATAGTATAATTATGGCCTTTTAAAAAAATAATAATAATTATGGCCCTTTCCAAGTTCTCTTAAAGGGACCTGTAATTTTCTCAGGGTGGACCAAACCATATCCTTGGTACAGTAAGCCTACTAGCAGACCAATTACCTGTAACTGTAAGAAGTTCTTCAGCTCTGAGAGATCCCGCTCCACATAGTTGCCCTCAGGGCCGTTATGTAGCTTCCTCGCCTCATCATCTGTGATGTTCCTTCCCCCATACAGTGCTAAGGGTGTCACCAGGAACTCAGTCTCTGCTGCCACCTGTAGGAATATCAGATTAGTAAACTTGTGGACGTTTCTTGGATGTAGATTTCACAAAAGTGCCCTCTCCTTCCCAAAATGACTTGACAGATTAGGAAACCTCAGATTCACTGGGAATCGTTTTACAGGTGTTCTAGACGATGACGGATGTACTAATAGCATTAGACACCTTGGCATTCCTGAGGTTTGGGGCATTATGTGAATCTGGCCCTTGGGCTGTGCCTTTGGAACCACCAAATCCACACTATGCCTGAAACCGGAAGGATACCTAGTTGACTAATACTGGTTAATTGTCCACTATAAAGGTTTTATAACTAATTGGAGGATTAATTGACTTTAAAATTTGGAACTACTACATTGTTGTATACCAAAATATATACTGCCTGAATTAATGTGGCTCACAGTGTCTATGGGCAAATATACAGAACCCAATAGAAAGAAATCAGACCAAAGTAGTTCTACCCACTTAAGATTCACTAAATGGTTAATCAATCAAAAGTGTTAATCAAAAGTGTAGATAACTAGTCATCATGTATCACCTTCTTTCACTAACTTTATTTAATTTTATTATAAGGGACCCTCTGGAAGAGCTATGGCTGCCATAAAGGTGGGCAGTTCCCTTATCCGGCGTAAATTGTTACATATACCTATAATAAATGTCATGTACTGAATCCGGAAATAAACAATATATAATACAATGAAATCAACCATCACTCACCTCCCAGAGGTACAGCAGCTTTACAGTCCACACCCCGGGTCTCAGAGGCTTGTGGAAGGTGGGCTTGAAGTTGCTGGTCAACTCCTCGCTCTTGATAGGGATGTCATAGGAGCCGGCCACCACATGCGCTGGGTCAATCCAGAGTACGGTGGCAGTGAACTGTTGGCCAGCCCCCCACGAGTGCGCCAGCGAGATGTCACTGTAGGGACCAAACAGTCCCCCGAAGTTACGAAACAGTTCTTCCTTGGGGTCGAATGATGTGCCCACCTGTGGGAATTGAATTGAGTTTGATTACAAGTTCCAATGGTAATGGGGGTAACTGCATAAAAGTACATAAAGAGAGAGAGATTCATGATTGATGGACTGATACATCAATCAATATATATAGGATTTTTATTCTGAACAGACAATACATTACAATCAGAAAAGAACATACCATCTGCAAGTCAAGTGACATGCAGGTCTTCCAGGCGATATATTGACAGAGAGAGAAAGATAGAGGGAGAGAAAGTGATAATGGATGGAAAGAGGAAAGGAGAAAGAAGGAGAAAGAAGGAGAAAGCGAGAGAGAGTGAGGAAAAGAGAGAGAGAGAGAGAGAGAGAGAGAGAGAGAGAGAGAGGGAGAGAGAGAGGGAGAGAGAGAGAGGGAGAGAGAGAGCAAGGATATAGACAGTAGACAGGCAAACAGACAAGAAGTCATCAGAAATTCCAGAAATGTCCTATGAGCAGGACAGATTAGAGAGACAAGTCTACCTCGAGGTTCTTGATCCTGCTAACCGGTCCTATAGGCCGCAGCACACGGTATTTCTTCTGTGGTTGCACATATGTCTCAAACGTTCTGATCTTTTCAACCCCATCCTCCATCCTCCTAGCATGGTACTTGACCAGCATGCCCCTGAACTGGTCAGAGAATGAGTAGTACGTGCTCTCCAGTATCTACAAACAGAGGATGGGTAAGTTAAATGTTAATTATGGAACTGCCACACACATAGCAAGCTTCAGGAATGTATCCACATATTTATGTAAAGCACCTAGCTGGGAATACAGGCATTTTATTTCACAAACAGTTCTGTATAATATTTCAGCTTGTGATCTATGTGTACAAAGAAGTGAAGTCTTTCTGTATGTGAGCCACAAACGATCTTTGAGAATTGAGAGATATTAATGATTTTGAAATCATTATAATTCTTCCCAATTTTTCCAATGAAATGGATTCTATGAAAAGCCTGTTTTGAAATAGATGCCCAGCATAAAATTTCCTTTGTGCCCCGGGCGGTGTGCAAAATCCAAGCACTGCTAAGGCCTTGAAAAATTGAAATGAAATTTAATGATTTTCAAGCGATTTAAGGCCCTGTAAAACCCTGCATATCTCCACTCACTCCCTCACAGTTTCATTTTCTCTCTCACACACAAACAAATAAATAATCAATCAATCCAGCTCTATAATCATAGTAACTTTGGAGGGAAGGTCTGCTTGTTTTGGTAATTACTCCCAACACCCTGATATGCGTGAATTGTGGAAGGGCAGCTGACATGACCTTGCTGCTTTACCCCTTCTTTTTTCTTCCTATAACATACCAAAGTAAGCTTGGAATATTGTGGGAAAGAGGGTTAATGATATGACAGGAGGAGCTGTCCCACAAATCGGGCACCTCCACCGAACACAAGTCATAACCCAGCTGCTGTTTTTATTAGGAAGTGAAAGGTTCTAGTTATTTAATGGCATTCCTTCTTCCCCACATGATTATCAAAGAGATATGGCCGCACAGAAGTTGCTATGATAAGAATGCTACCTTGGTTGCTTCGTAAGCACAGCGAGAGCCACCTAGTGAGGACCAGACTTGCTGCATGCCTAGTTCTGAGAATGTCCGGTAGAAGGACATCATCACGTCATCTATGGGCGTCCCAATGTCCAGGTGGTGGAAGTCATTCTGCCAGTAGGACGTCATCCCAGGCGAATCTGTAGTGGGAAGACAATGGGAGCTATATTATTACAAATAAAATACAAAGATTCTCTTTTTCTCATTAATAAAAACTATGTTAAAGTTCGATCTCTAGATAGACTCCTAATATATGGAAACTCCTCTTACATTAAGCATTTTTCAGTACAGAGATTCCCACAACAGTTTTTATACATCATCTATTTCCATTTTCTTAAATTGAAGGATCTTCTTTTTCCATTTTCTTAAATACAACTTTTTAACACTTTTGTAAATCAATATCCCGGCCAAACATGGGCATGCACTAAATTATCATTAACTAGGGATGCAAGTTAGGACATGTCATAAACAGTGATTTTATTTTTAAAAAAAAAGGCGAATTCTGTTTTTATTTAGGGCCTCTATTAACTGTAAAGAATATTTTAAAACTGATTTTAAAAAATTTGACAAGCAAAGAAAATCCTGTACAGCCAATTTAGCTATTCTGACTGAGTTATTTTTTAATTCTGACAAAATTTGGAAGGTTGGAGAATTTTTGGAAGTTTGAAAAATTCTGATTTCAGTATAAATACTGAAAACTTGCATACCTGTGATAAATAAAGGCACTAGCATCTAGATTACAAGAGTTATAATGGAATTACATACCAGCTGGATAGTTGCCGTCAAGGTAAGCATCAACCTCGTTTATGACTTCCTGGTTAACTATGGCTTCAAACTTGCGTGCGAAATATTCAGGCCTGTGCTCATTGCCCTGCAAGATATTACCAAAGTTTGGCATTAATAAGGAGATAAATTCTTCTCAGGAGCATTAAAAGTGAACAAAATTGAAATTCTATATAAAAAATTCAAAAAGAAATTACAAATAAAGCTCCGTAGAAATAAAAATATAACTTAGAAGAAGAATAACATGACTGTCACCAGTTTGTACAACATAGTTAATAGCATAAGGGTTCCTAATAAAATCCCTCCTCCACATATCCCTATATTCATGCACTGGTTCTGTCTTGCTAATACCTAAGGTTGGAATCCACAATACATGTCTGTAATTATGCTATTCTTTTGTCCATTTTACCCCATGAATTATACATCTTTATTCCATTGTTTGAAAACATAATTATCGTAATCTCTAATCAATATCTCCCACTGTTTGAATCACTACTATTGTATCACCCCTATTATAGTCATCCTAATTAATCTACATCAAAATAGGAACTTTGAGCAAATGTAATGGCTCAACTATGACGCGAGATGTGAGCTGAGCGACTCATATCCTTCATATTCTGCAACTCTTCATCCAGGACATATATGTCATCAAACAGAACATGGCAGTAATAGATGCTACACGGGGAAGTGCAGAACAGTGAGAATTAAAGAAATATCATGTACTGTACAGCACATGCCACTTTACGTGGGACAGCATGTGTAGTAGCCCTGTGACTGATAATGGTTAGGAGTGACAGAGGTAGTGAGACAAGACAGTAGTAGCCCTATGAGTGACCATAGAATGGAGGGGCAGGGGTAGTGAGACAAGGCAGTAGTAGCCCTGTGACTGATAATGGTTAGGAGTGACAGAGGTAGTGAGACAAGGTAATAGTAGTCCTGTGAGTGACCATGGGTTGGAGAGACAGAGGTAGTGAGACAAGACAGTAGTAGCCCTGTGAGTGACCATGGGTTGAAGGGGCAGGGGCAGTGAGACAAGGGAGTAGTAGCGCTGTGAGTGACCATGGGTTGAAGGAGCAGGGGTAGAGAGACAAGGCAGTAGTAGCCCTGTGACTGATAATGGTTAGAGTTGACAGAGGTAGAGAGACAAGGTAATAGTAGTCCTGTGAGTGACCATAGGTTGGAGTGACAGAGGTAGTGAGACAAGGCAGTAGTAGTCCTGTGAGTGACCATGGGTTGGAGGGGCAGGGGCAGTGAGGCAAGACAGTAGTAGCCTTATGAGTGACCCTGGGTCGGAGGGGCAGGGGTAGTGTGACAAGGCAGTAGTAGCCCTGTGAGTGACCCTGGGTTGGAGAGACAGAGGTAGTGTGACAAGGCAGTAGTAGCCCTATGAGTCACCATAGGTTGGAGGGGCAGGGGTAGTGACACAAGGCAGTAGTAGCCCTGTGAGTCACCATGGGTTGGAGAGACAGAGGTAGTGTGACAAGGCAGTAGTAGCCCTATGAGTCACCATAGGTTGGAGGGGCAGGGGTAGTGACACAAGGCAGTAGTAGCCCTGTGAGTGATCAAGGGTTGTAGTGACAGAGGTAGTGTGACAAGGCAGTAGTAGCCCTGTGAGTGATCATGGGTTGGAGGGGCAGGGGCAGTGAGACAAGGCAGTAGTAGCCCTGTGAGTCACCACAGGTTGGAGGGGTAGGGGTAGTGAGACAAGGCAGTAGTAGCCCTGTGAGTGACCACAAGTTGGAGGGGTAGGGGTAGTGAGACAAGGCAGTAGTAGCCCTGTGAGTGACCACAAGTTGGAGGGGCAGGGGTAGTGAGACAAGGCAGCAGAAGCCCTGTGAGTGACCATGGGTTGGAGGAGCAGGGGTAGTGAGACAAGGCAGTAGTAGTCCTGTGAGTGACCACAAGTTGGAGTGACAGAGGTAGTGAGACAAGGTAGTAGTAGCCCTGTGAGGAACCAGGTCCAAAATGCTGGTCATTAATACTTTTAGTCTCAGCCTAAGGTAGTTATAGGCCCAAGACCATTCAAGACAGAAACTAAACAGGTAGTGCAGCAAGGCAGTAGTAGCCCTGTGAGTGACCACGGGTTGGTTGAAGTAATGAAACAAAGCAGTAGTAGTTAGCCCTATAAGTGGCTTTGGGTTTCAGTGACAGAGGAAGTGAGACAGAAACAGCCATCTCAGATAGAAAGAGCATGTAATAGGAAGTTTGTAGATCCAAGCTGGGTCTCCCCAGTCTCTACACATGTAGCCATTGTTATAATATTATACAAACATAGAGGAGCTGCATTCACAGAAGCATTCATTAGCTCTGGATAAAATTCCGCTGAGTCATCCACCCTTCTCCTCCCATGCAACCTTGTCAACAGTATTTACTTCCACCTTTATTTAGGTGTGGGTGTGGCTGTGCCAGAGGGGAACAAGTGAATAATGACAACCGTTAACTCAGAATTGTCATAGAACTTAGTGCAACTGTTACCAGGAAGATGAGATGTTGGTGTTACCTTTTGAGCGAGGTCCTGTCAGTGTGAAATGTTATTGTTTTAGAAAGTAGACATTGACAGGAAATACTTAAGAGAACTTGAAATGAGACAATGTTATTATATACATTCACTAAGTAAGGGAAAGTTTGGAATCCATTCCCATGGGCTGATTCAATTTAACCCAGGGTTTTGCAAGGGATCATTTTTGTTTCAAATTTAAGAGAATGTCTAAGGGATCATTTGTGTTTCAAATTTACTTGAATAAGAAAAAAATGGATATAAAAAGATATAACAAATTGGATTGATATGTTTCTGTTCTTAGTGTTTAGTGAAAAAGGCCCTCCTCTCCAAGAATTATTTCCTAAGTCATTGACAAATTAGTAAGAATCTCCAAACCTTATCTGGTTCAGATTGTCACAAAATGTACAATAAGCAGCTTTATCAATATTTGTTCACATGACATGTAAATATTCCTTAAAACTTATTTGTAAGAATAACACATCACCATGAAAAGGCATTTCAATGAAAAGTAATCTCTTTAAAAAATAGCAAAGACTCACCAGAAGTTTATCGATGTCTGCAGTAAGGTAGTCATTAGGCGAGCAGCCACACCAGTCGACGATGTGCTTATACTGACACTTGCAGCCCTGTCTACGCCTCCAGTTGGTCAGATGTAGGTTGTTGTTCACTGCCGTGCTACAGTACTCGCTGTTGTGCAGCAACACATGGAAGAACGACTGCAAGACAGCATAATTTGTTAAAACATGGTATTCAATTCAATTCAACAAATTAATTTTAATTAGAATTTAATTATTTTGGTGTTCTGTTCTGTTCTTCCGTATTTACTCTTCATTTGACAAGGTGTATTTCATATCCAACTAAACTGTATATTTGTGAGTAGTATTACCTGCCAAATTTACTGCTTTTGTAGGGTCACACTCCTTGATAGTGATTACTCCCCACCATTATATTATAACTGTTGTTACTATGCTGTCCTAAATACCAAATATCACTCCTACTGCTGTGATAATGGTTTAGCACTTAAAGGTCACACTTGCCGAAAGTGAGTAACTATTCCATTTAGTACATGAAACTTACTAATTATAATTGATATCAGGCTCACACTCCAGATAGTGATTTAGCCTATTATTAGTTGTTCAATATGTCTTTGTTTTTGTTGGGTTTTTTTCTGAACTACAGGGGAAAAGAAGAAAAAGTAATTTTAAATTGAAGAGGCCGAAACATGTCAAATATTGTCTTGGTATGTATTTTTTTAACAGGTTTCTTTAACCACTTTCATAGTTGCTTCCATCTTAATGTTTTCCTTTTATAAACACTATAGCAATAGAAGGGACTACTTGTAATTTTAATTTGGTAAATTATTTGAGATTTCGGAAATTGGTAAATTATTCAACATTTCAGAAATTGCAGGGAAAGTATTATATTTTGATGATTATAATTCAATATTTTTAAGAATATTTCAAGAAGTTGATAAGTCACCTCAGCAGGCAGGAGTGACTGCTTGTAATACTGGTAGAGGCCTGTGACCAGCTCATCCCGGCTGTTAATGATGTACTTGATGAAGTCACGGTTGAGGGCGATCCAGTCGCTGCCCCCGTCCATGCGGATACCGTCCGGCAGCTCGCGGGGGCCGAGCCGCCACATGTGTGTGTCACACTCATGGAATGTCTTCAGTAAACCCTGTTTCAACACGAACCTGGCAAGAGCAAGAAATTATCAATTAATGAATTCATTAAAACTATATTTTCAGCTAATGATGGGTGAAAATAGGTCAATTTTTCATTTCTGGTCAACATCAGTGCAAGTGCGGCCTCGATTATATTAATTCCTTCACTGCCGCCATGACACATGCGCCCTATAAGTCATGAGTCATTTTACTCCATATGATCTTTTCATCCTCTAAAAATCCATGTTATTCCACACCTTTTATACTTAGTTCAATTATTTATATTTGTAACGTTAAGCAGGATAACTAAGGCCTATATGTATTGTATATTTGTCAGTCTTGGATAAATAAAATATTTCATAAAATAACTAAAGGGTAACTGTAGGAAGAACTGGGAGTTAACAAACCTGGACATACATATTATACCCAATTTACTCATCTCTACATACTCATGTAACTGTTTTATGATAAATAAAAGTATTTCTCAATTCAATTCAATTCAACTCACCTCGGTGTGTCTCTCCCATGTGACCTGACAAAGTTTTTACCCTTGTACCGTGTAAGGAATGCCTCGAGGTCTTCTACAGGCCTGTAATAGTGAACACAAACATAGATAGCCTGAATGCCAATACCACAACAAACCAATATGAGCAAATATTTCTCAAGTGACAATTATTATATATGGTTAGTACAGATTTCATTCAAATCTGAGCCAAGATTCAAAATTGAATTGAAACATCTGAGGAAATTTATTACATACAACATATTGGAGTTATCAGAGTTATTTATACGTTGTCTGTATAGCTCTGGGGTTATATAATGGTTCCATCTATGATCTTCATAATGTTGAATGAGAAGTATCTTAGTATGATTTTTGAGAGAGAGGAGAAAGACAAGCGATAGGGTAGGGAAGATGTATAGGTAGACAGAAAAAGACAGAGGGACAGAAAGAGCAAGTTTGAGTTATCAGAGCTATTTATACATTATGTTTAATAGCTCTGGGGTTATATAATGTTTCCATCTATGATTTTCATAATGTTGAATGAGAAGTATGACTTTTGAGAGAGAGGAGAAAGACAAACGATAGGGAAGGGAAGCTGTATAGGTAGACAAAAAAAGGGACAGAAAGAGCAAGTTTGAGGGACAACTTCTGACTAAAACACCACTTACTTGACTGGGTAGTCAGACTCAGAGAGGTTAATAAAGAAGTCCCACTTCCAGTTGGGCACATTGATGAGACTGCGCATGCACGAGAGGAGCATGGTAAGGAGGCTGGCCCCGCCCCATATGGTGGAGTAGCGATGTGGCGCCATCTGGACGTTAGGGAAGCGATCAGCCAGCACCGACAGCTCCCGGTAAAGGTACTCCTGCCGCTGAAAACACAATTTTTTTATTTTTTAAAAATTGATTTTTACTTAAATGTGTTTCATAGTTTGTATGGTGCCCTCAAGGATCCTCTCAATGAATCATCATAAAAATCATCTTTAAAAAAAGATAGTCAGTCATCTTTCAGAATTTGACTTTTTTTCAGGTATAAGTGCTTAATATCATATCATAAACAAGCACACATTTTAAAAAGATTATATATACATATAATTTCCATGGAATCTTCAAAGATCCTCTCAATTGAATCCGTCATCTTTTTAAAACCAATCAGTCATCTTTCCGATCTTTTCCATCTCTCTCTCCCCAAATTTAAGACAACAACGAAGTTTAAAATACAGTTCAACATAAGGGAGGACCTTTTGAATCATTGCAATACCCAAAATATCATTTCTGACTTTAATTGTCATTAATTTTACGCTTCTGTAAAAGATGAAATCTTACCGAATCTACATGGAAGTAGTAGTAATGGTTGGTGTGGTAGAGAACCTTGAAGAGTCGCTTGACTTGTCTGAATGCGCGTCCATTGACGGTGAAGACAAAGACAATGCGCACCTTCTGCTCGGTGGGCGAGAGGTCCTGAGGTTTCACATAGGAGGCCAACCCATAGGGCTTTGCTGCAGCAACAAAACATGTTTTGTTTTAAAATTTTTATTTGAGCAAGACATTATGTATAATGTATCAGGCACACTGTTCTCAGTACTGGCATTTAATATAATAAGAAAAATTATAAGCCAAGAAGCAATGTATAAACTAGTTTAATTAATCTAAATTGATTTATTCAATTTTATACATTTTATGAATACAGGATTTTACAATTTTATGAATAAAAATTTGTCGTCGCCCAAACCGGCCTGCAATTTATATTACTAATAATATAAATTTCAATCAATTATTTTATGCAGCTACACAATCTTACTATTTTACTGTGCGGATGCCCCCTTTTGTATAGCTATGTAATGTCCTTGTGTTTCAATAAAGAATTAATCAATCCATCGATTGATAAATTTTGACAAGATATATAAGTGTTTTTATTTCTCATTTGTAATACAGTTACATACAATATAGAAAAAGGTCCGTCTCTTTTTTTGATAACAATAGTAAAGCTAATATTAATATCTCACCTCCATAGCCGGTCTTGTAGACGTTGGCGGCCAGGTAGCCGCCACACACCTCCGAGTGGTTGCCCGAGCATGCGCTGTCACACACACTGCTGGACACTTTCTTGTCCCGGGCCAAGTGGTCACCACACCAGCACTCATAGCTGAACTGTACGCCCGAGTATTGGAAACCTGCAGAACAGGAGAACAAATTATCTTGAATTAGCATTTAGTTTTTTCTTGTTTAACCCCAAAAAAGTTATTACTTTATCTTATGGGTCAAATTTTCAGAAAATGTACAATTGGCAGCTCTACACATTTAGGAAATTCTGCTAAATTAGACTGAAAAATGAAGAATACCTGGTATATCTGAGTATATTTGGTATCGCATTGATTTAAAGTATCAGTTCTGTTATGTTAAACTGCATTTTGAACCTCATTTCTGTCTTAAATGTGGGTTATTTGAGAGGATTGGTGCAGGCGAATTGTACATTTTCTGATAACTTGACCCTTATGCAGTTACATGGATACCAAGCTAATAACGTGGATGGTTATTATCAAGGATTCCTGAAAGTTCCTAAAAAGTTTAAAATGCATTCCGGTGTTTTTTAATTAACCCAGTTTTCTTTCCTCCCCTTCCTTGTTGAGCCAATCATTACCGATTCAACTTGGTTGGTATTTGGCTAGTTGTTTCAATCAGAATTGAATTATTTAACTTTGATCAATGTCCCAAATTTTAAAATGTGTATTAGTATTCTAAATTCAATGACGTTTTCTCAAAAATAAAATGCTCTTAGTATATATACCTTAGTTTCGAGAGGTGTCTTGATCAACCCTACACTATTGATATTATGCATTTGCTCTTGATTCTGAACCTTTTCCCTGGTTTTTCGTAGCTTTACACCCTTAACACCAGCGAGATTTCAAGGTTGGGGAAGTGGATCAGGGTTTGAATACAATCCCCTCCCCAACCCCGCCTCCACCAAGCCTCTAGATCACTGTGACCCCCGCACACGCCCCCCACCACCACCCCCCTGCACATTAGGACTGGATCCATGTGATTACAGACAATTTACATCCGAGTTACAATCTATACCCACACTAACAGTGTCTAAATCACAGCTAAAAATTGACTTTTTAAATATCTATAGCATATACCACATGAAAGAACCAGATCAAGAGAAATGCACAGCAGGGGGTGAAGTGAAAATGGGTTACCCCCAAGCTAGCTGTCCTTATTAAAATCCACATACGGTAATATATTCTACATGCAAAACAGCACAAATTGTAACTAAATCAAACCGTTCAAATCCCATTGCAACAGTTCAAACATGAATATGCCATTAAATAATGATGTCAAAACAGAGCGAAAGGTAACCGATTCCCTTTTAATGGGATGGGGGCGGGGGGTTTGGGGGTCCCATCGCTTTTTGACCTGACTCTAAAAGACATTTTTCTTAAAGAGTTCAACCAAAATCAAATTAGTCATATATGCACATAGGTCTGTATGATAGGAGCCGAAAATACTACTAGTTAAACTTGTATTTGGATTGAGTATATTATCAAAACAAATCGTTCTGATTGAAACATTTCTCAGGAATTGTCACCAAAACCTAATACAATATGGAGGCCACGTTTAAACCATTTGTCTCCAGGTTGAAGGTTTTTTTCTCATAATCATTTACATTGTGACTGTGCAATAGGCATTTGTCACACAAATATACACTCACGCGGGACCTGAATGTCTTTGGATCAATACCACTTCCACCTCATGTCCTTCACACATTCACTTATTTATGACAACCACTTTTACGGAATCAATAATTCAGAAACAATAATAACATTGCACGTGCCTCCGTGCAAGTAAAGCTGGTTTCCTTTATCACACGCTTGAGCTGTATTTTGAACTTGATATTTGTTTTAAATTTGGTTTATTTGAGAAGATTGGTGAAGGCGAATTGTACATTTTCTTGCGACTTCACCCAGATAATTTTATAGCCTTTACATAGGCCTACAAATCCCATAATTCCATGCGAATCGAAAGTCAATATGGCGGCTATGCAACTCCTCTATTGGCTGGGTAGATATGGCTACCCGCATGTTAATCTAGATTATTGTGATAGGGCAATTTATTATGATACCAAAGCACTCGGAGCACGATTGGCCCGCTGCCCATAGTTTACAGTTAAGTGGGTAGGCGGGCTAAGGGAACAAGTTATGATATAGTAGTAATACATTTCCTAGAAGTGTTAAAGAGTTATTTGAAAAGTATGTATTATTCAGAGGGCACGTATATGGGAGATAGTAAGACTTATACTTGTATGTCCTCCGTCTGCCCCCCCCCCCCCGGCCACACACACACCTCTCTCTGTCTCACCCTCTCCCTCTCTCTGTTTCTCACCCTCCTCTCTCTGTCTCCCTCCCGTCCCTCCTCTCTCTTCTTTCACTCACACACACTCTCACCAATCCTCTCGTCCTTGCTTTGTGTTGTATTGTAATAAGAGTTATTTCCGTATACATTTTTCAGTCGGAAAAAAGACAAACCCAAATATCACCTTCTGCGGAGACGCAGTTCTTCCAACTGTCCTGGGGTGTACATAGTTTGATCTATAGTGTTGTCTTTGATAGCATTATTTATACTACAAGTTTTGATTTTTCATTCTGTCAATCTTCCCATCTCTCCTCTTTTCCTTTCCCTCTCCCAGCCTCTCCAGATTCCCCACAACCACTCCCCTCCTAAGTAACTCTTTAATTGCCCCCCCCCCTAACCCCTCTATTAGATGATACAGGGCTATTTGTAAGTAAAGGTGGTGTGCATGGGGTGAATTACGTGACCCTTATGGCAGATATAGGTTAATCATGCCGAAACATGTCAACTGTGAAAAAAGTCATTTCAATGTCTCTCCTTTCTTTGTCTCTCTCAATGCCTCTATGATTAAAATTGGTCACTTTTTGGATGGATGCTTTCGGAACGTTAAGCTATGGTGAATTAAAAAATAGTGTTTGTGTTAAACTTACACTTTTACAATTCAAGATCAGTCTCCTGTCTGTGTGTGCGTATGTCTCTCACTCTCTCTCTCTCTCTCTCGCCCCTCCCCCCACCGCCCCCACCGCCCCCCTTTTTACTCTGTCCCTCTCTCCCTTTCTTCTCTGTCTCTCTCTCTCCCCACCCTTTTCTCTTCTCCCCCTCTCCCTGGTAATATTAAGAATATTCCCTTTGGACAAAGAAAAAGAGAAGAATATTGCTTCTGCCTGATGTGTGGATGTTATAGTGCGGGTAACACAATCCTTACATGATATGATTGAGGTTGTAGACATTATTATGTCTCGGCCGCCATGCCCGCCCCCGCATCCTCCTCCCGCATTTACCCTCTAGTGTGCACAATGAGATGAGGGGCTTCTAGAATTACCCCACATAGCAGCTAGCAACTTTGGCATTTTACCCCAAGGAAACTAGGGCTGGATTTAGTATGTATGTATGATAGAGGACCCATGTGTTTCTTCTTTTTAATATATGTTGTAAAAAAAGGATTATAAAATTGGCAAAATGAAATGTGTCACACATGTGAATTTGCTTCTTTTTAAAAAAAAATGGATGGCAATATATATACCAGGAGTTAGTGGAGGACCAGCTATTAGAGACCGGCAATATATCAGAACTAAATGAACAGCCATGCTTCATTTTCAGGACACCAAAATACAAGAATAATGACAAATTCAGGGGATAAAACACGAATTAATGAAAAGCAGTAAGTAACTATTCAAATCTTCCATTCCACGGCGCTAAGGGACTGTTCATAATTAACCACTAGCGGGAGTGTGGAGTTCTAATGCAAAATTGTATGACACCCCCCCCCCCCTTAAAGTCTTGAGCAAAATGTCCCCCCCCCCCCTTGAAAGTTTGTGCGAAATAGTTCTGAGCCTGTGCAAAAAAATGACCCCCCCCCCCCCCATAGACACACACTTTTAGTCTGCGCAAAAAGGTGTCCCCCCTTCAGAGTCTGTGCCCTCCCCCCCCCCCCCCCGGAAAATTCTCCCCCCCCCCCCTTCAGAGTCTGTGCAACAAAATGTGTCCCCCCCCCCCCCGAAAATTCTCCCACCCCCACCCCAGTAGTTAACAGTCCCTAACGGCGATAATCGATTTATATAGTAATTGGTCGGTTTGATAGGTGAATGCAATATCAATAGCTATTAATGTGTCCCAGCAAAACAAACACTGCCCCCATGGATATACTAGTAGTACGGTACAGCTCCCTAAGTTAGGCCAATAATGATATAACTGTAAGTTGTGTAACATAACATATACCACGACACTGCGGTAGTACGTCGTGTGTATTCAGTCAATCAATACAGAGACTCAACATGTGATAATATATTAATCAATATATAGATCAATATCCCTAGACGCTAACGTCCAACAGGTTGTCTCTAAATGGTTCAAATCATTAGAAAACGTGTATGTATACATGGGTTAGATCTTCAGAAAATGGACAATTCGCCTTCACTAATTCTCTCAAATAACCCACATTTAAGACAGAAATGAACTTCAAAATGCAGTTTAACATAGCAAAACAAGATACTTTAAATTAACGGGACACCAAATATACTCGGATATACCTAATATTTACAATTTGGCAGCCTAATTTCCCAAATGTGTAGAGCTGCCAATTGTACGATCTGAACCATAATCGCCAGCTCTACACATTTAGTACTTTCTGCTAAATTAGCCCGAAAAGTGATTAATACATACATGGCTATATCCAGAGACCCTATATGGGCCGGACTTTCAGAAAATGCACAATTGGTAGCTCTACACATGTAGTAAATTCTGCTAAATTAAACAACAAAAATGATAAATGTTGGGTATATCTGAGAATATTTGGGGTTCTGTTTTTTAAAGAAATCTGTTCGGTTATGTTAAACTCATTTTTGAAGCTCATTTCTGTCGTAAATTTGGGTTATTGTAGAGGATTGGGGAAGGTGAATTGCACATTTTCTGATGATTTGACCGAGATATGTCCCCGACTCTCTATAACAGTCTAGGCCCAGAGCCATTCACATCAGAAAAGATCGGTATATCAGTGACGCACTAGGCCTAATGACTTTCCCTGCCATGGAGTAGGTCATATAATGGGATTTAGTGGTCAGGAGCGAGAGGTGTTCCCTCAGTTTGAAGGGATTCAGTGGAGTCTGAGCCTAGGCTGTTAAGTCCAGGTTTTCCTCATCAAGAACCCCCACCCCATGAGGTGTTAAATGTTAACCATGCCTTAACCATGCTGTCTCACTTAGAGTGGGTACAGGCGCACAAAACTTTCCCTGTTTTTGGAAAAATATTTTTTATCCAAGGGCATCATGCTTTGATCAAGGTCAGCTGAATCTAGTCGGTGGCGGGACTTATGTGTATATATTTTTTCCCTTCAAAATCTTTTGAGACATGATTTATGTTATAAATACATTTTCATTTAGGAAACATGTGTTACATCTACAGAATGAGTAAATCTCGGGAAAGTAGAACTAACCTTCGCCTCAGACAAAAGTGCTTTTTCTTAATACATATCATATAATGCAACAATATTATGCCATTTATATATTTACATATACATATTGGGGGGGGGGGGGGGGGTTGCTTTAGGTTTTTAAGTTTAAAAATATTTGTATTCGGGGAAACATGCTACACAATTATTAACACGATCTGACCTTCATCTCAAGTCTAGGCTCAGAGCCTCTCAGATCAGATAATAATGCCAAGTCAGTGATTGGACGCCTACTGCATTAATGACCTTCCTGGCCCTGGAGTAGGCTTTCTAATGGGATTTCAATGGCATTTTGTGGTTTGGAGCGACAGGCTGTCCCTCAGTTTGGAGGGACTCTCTCAAATCTGAGCCTAGACTGCATACAGAATTATTCGTCAATATATCACTCATACAAACATACACTTCAGACTTGCTCAACTAGTTATCTCACTACCCAAAGATGCGTCAAAATATTAATTGACCTGGTCATTTTGATCCTAATTACTGTGACTGTATCTTTTCGCAATAAAACAATAAGTGAGTAATAAGAAACGACCAATTCTATACTATGGAAACCTGCCACGACTCACGAGGCACTATTTGATCATTTCTGCAAGTCATTGTGCCCGCATTGCACGAAATTGTACAATGCACTGCAAAAGTGAAATTAATTTCCTATTGTTATCTGTCGTTTGTATGTGTCATTTAGACTTGAGGCCATCTACCCTCGGGCGGGTAACATGTCGATCGCGTTGTCACCGAATTTCCTCTTGACGTATGTATACCGTATTTCTTTGAATAGAGGCTGTAAGTCACGGCCATTTTACGGTTATAAACATTTTAGGCAGAGACTAAAAAGATTAATAAACTCCAGTTCGGACATTGCTGGTGCACTGTTTTGCCTTTTTTTTGCACCAAACACTACACTAGTAGCCCCTTTATGTCGGTCATTAATCCTTTAATAATTTAATAATCAAATTACATTTATCAGTTACTTTTGCCATTTAACACTATACTTTTGTATATTATTTGGTCCTGTCAGGGCGAGAGAGGAAACACGGTCATGAATATGAAAGGTGCCACTGGAGAAATATTGATCATCAAATGGGAGGGATGCATATCTTATTGTTAGCAATGGTTCTTTTAATTTTCATATTTTGGTTCTATCATATTTTGGTTCTTTTGCATAGCTATGAACATGGCTGACCTTTGGTAACCCAGTTGGCGTGCACTGGTGCTCGGGTAAGGCGCTCATGGGATTCGAATCCGGGACTACAGGAACCGAATTCATAGCTTTTTCTATTTATTTATGGCAAAATTACCCCTGCATATAATCGTCATATGTTTGGGGCCCGGCTTATATTCGCGGCAATACGGTACATAAAACATGATGTTGTTAAAAAATCACTTCACCACGTTTATGATAATATCTATGTTAGTATTTCCTGTAGTTGAGCAGGGTTTCCGCTAGGGCAGAACTTGGCGGGGGAGGAGTTGGTGACGTATGTTTTAGCGTCTCTCAGCAGGCGTTCATTGCGCGCCTCATTGGCTGGATTTTATGCTTGTGAGCCCCCATCCGTCTATATATTTTAATTAATAGAATCTACCATGTTCGGTACATACATGTACATGTCTGTGTGTATATTATTACATATATGGGTGTATATAATGTATGTACATGCTTGTATCTATACATGCATGTATACACATGATTGTATGTGTGGCCTGTCTGTGTGTATGTATACATGTACAGTATACGTGTATACAAATATAATATATATATACATATATTTATTCAAGATTAATTCATTACAGTTACATAGATATAGAAACAAAGAAAAGGTTTCAGTCCTCTGCTCATTTGCAAGTCTTCCTCGAACGCCCGCAAACTAAATAAAATACAATCATTCTTTCACTAAGATACATAATAATAATGAATTTGTTGTTTTACAAACTAACCATTACAATGCCCCATTATTCTAGCGATCTTGTATTTTGTGGTTATTAGATTCTGAGTTTTGTAACAATACACCAACATTATCAATGAGGATTTGGTCCTTCACTTATTAATCAACATTATATTCAATTATACATCAACTTCATTGACTTTATAACTTAGTGATTAGTCAAACTGCGTCTGGATTGACTCTCCCTTGACCTTTCCCTCCCTGATAAACAGCAGCACCCCCCGCCCTATCCCTACATAATAAACAATATTCATGTTATCATTATATTGATCATCACTTTACTAAGCATTTACATTCCTTTCGGTAATTAGCATTCAAATTTCATACATCAGTACACATAGTTGTGACCTTGGTGTCCATTAATTTATCATAGTTTGTAATTAAACTAGATTTCTGAATGGTTAATCAGATTGTTTTTCATATACATTTTCCCCCAACAATTTTAAAAATAACTCAATACTTTTGACATAATAATTCTTTCAATACAATACAATCGAGGATAGTGCTAGGCTTTCTCCATTCAGTTTAACACACTCTCAAGTTCTTCCTCTGTCCTCAGATATTTGTCAGTCTCCAAGATATACTCTTGGTTTAAATATCACCTAAATCTTTTCCTGTCCCTTATCAACTGTCTCTCATCAAATAGTTCATTCCGTAGGGTTGGCATTGAATAAATGAATGACTTTTTAAATACTTCATTTCAAGGATGAGGAACTTATAACTTTTCCCCTTTTTTTAAGTCTTCTTAAATTAACATTTTTCAGATCTAAGTTATCCTCTTTCCTTGCATGCTGGAAGGCTAAGTCCAACATATGTACATTTCTCCTTGTGCTCAAAGCAGTGACTTTCAATTTAGTATGAATTTCCTTGGTACACGTGTATTTAGGAAGATGTAATATTATTTTGAGAGCTGAATTTTGTACCTGTGGGTTTGTTCAGGTATTTGCCTTATTACCTCTAACATGTATTTTTGTATAACCAGGTGTCATATAGCACCATCTGAAACCCTGCATTATTACATTATTCTAAATTAAGATCATGCTTAGTCGAGGAGTTAGAACTGCCTTATTGCATCTCCTGCCTCCATATTGGTGCCAAGTTATCCCGGTGGGGGCGCGGGGGACGGCAAAGTGTGGAAGAGTAATGGGGCGGCCTCCTCCCCGCCCTGGTCAGCTACTGATCAATGGCTACTGATATAACTCAAGTGTTTAGAAGTAGTTAGAGGGGCATGCTCTGTGTCAACCCTGCAGTTCTTATCTGCTGGGGAGAGAGAGGGGGGGGGGGAGAGAAGAAGGTTGCTTTACGCCCTTTAAAATCAACCCATTGAAGGTTATATCAAGGGAGGGAGAGCTGAGAGGGAGGCAGCTTATGATCTTATGAGAGAGAGATGAGAGAGAGAGAGAGAGAGAGAGAGAGAGAGAGAGAGAGAGAGAGAGAGAGAGAGAGAGAGAGAGACGTAGTAGAGAGAGAGCATAAATGAAAGAAGGAGATTATGGAAAGAAAGGAGAGAGTAAAGGAACGATAGGAGACACAATGGAAAGATAGGACTATGAGAGAGGAAGAAAAAAATGGAGAGAAACAAAGAGAGACGAGGGAAATTGAGAGAAGAGAGGAAAAGAGAAACATAGAATGGAAGCGAGATGTGAAAGACGGAGATAACATACCCGCTACATACAGACAGAAGTGACTATGAGAGAAAGAGGGTGATATATTGTATACAACCACAAGGCCATTATTTCTCACATCACTTGACACGTTCACTGGGGTTCGGGTCACCTCCATTCCTTTTCAAGAGATATAATATTCGGCAATATAACGCACAACACATGTTCAGAGTCTCTCCCGGAGCTGTGCGCACCATTAACATTTCACACGACCATCACAAGGAATGCATGTCTGTCCTCAGGAATCATGGGAATAGGGCCACCGATTTAGGGGGGAAATAGGAACTGTCAAAAAGCACATTTCCCTTGTTTAAAACAAATATTGTATAGACATTTTTTTCAGTTCCTGGAAGGTGGTTTCCTAAAAAGAAAAAAAAAATACTACCCCCCTACCTAGGTTTCAGCCAGATAAATCGGAAACACAGCTATTTTTGTGGCCTTATTACCTCTTACATATATAGTCGCTTCTCACGAAACGTTTCAATTATCAATTTCTGGCCTTCATTGGATTTTATTTTATGCTATACAAGTTTATATACATTTTCCCTTTTCGTTTTGGCTATATCTCATTCAGAGCTTTAATTCAATGCCTCATCTGTGGTGATTGGGCCAGACTTTGCCAAGAACATTTTTTGTGCAAGGGGATAAACTAAATGTTTTGAAAAGCATGGACTTAGAAAGTCTTATACAGTCTAGGCTCAGAGTGGAGAGAGTCCCTCCAAACTGAGGGAAAGCCTCTCGCTCCAAACCCAAAATGCCCATTACTAGGGACGCTTACTCCAAGGCCAGGAAAGCCATCGGTGCAGTAGGCGTCAAATCACTGACATACTATTCTTATCTTATCTGAGAGGCTCTGAGCCTAGACTGCATGGGTCCCCCAACAATATGCATTCTCAGCTATTATGACAAACACAATCTTTAATGATTCTTACCAAACTCACTCATATTATGACCTATCGGACTGAATCTAGCTATATAAAATAATTATGCTTTGAGGTGTATGCATGAATATGGAGACAGGAGTCGAATCGGTCGAGAGAATATTTTTTTACCGATGTTAACTGAGAGTGCGGCTCTAATGCAATTGAGTTCCCCCTTAAAGATGAGAGTTTTAAAAACTCGTAAATGACGAGAAAAAACATCGCACTCTACAATCCTCTATTAAAATCAAACCAGCTCTGGGCAATTAACCGGAATTAACCCAACCCAGTGGAAGAGATTCCCTCAAGGTCCCGCCTCAAGCGGTAATGAAAGAGACTCTAGTCTGGTGTTTAGGTCTGGCCTGCCGTAAAATCTCTATTAGAAGCTCGGGCGCGGGCTTTCCCTCAGTTTGGAGGGACTCTGGCATCTCTGTCCCCAGACTGTACAAGACTTGTGTAAGTCCATGACTTTCATAGTTTGAGAAACGAAAGTTAAGAATTAAAACGAATACAAGTGGCTATACATTGATGTAGGAAAATTTCAGGGAATTTTCAGTGATGCCAAAGTGTAACGACTAATAGATTCTAGAAAACTAAATCTGAGGTCACTTGCTAAATAAAGGTTGTTGGTTCCCCAAATTCGAAATGACTTTTTTAAAATCTTGTATGTACAAAGCCCCAAACCTCTGGAATAATCTGCCATGCACCAGAACATCAAAATCATCTCACAAAGAAAAATTTTACGCACTTTGTCAATTTATTTCAAAAGGTAATTTTTCAACCATTCAGATTTCAGTACAAATATATACTTGATTTTTTTGGTTTAAAAGACGAAATCTTAAAAGGCAAAAGACTATAATATTATTAGAATCACTTCTGCCTTCCCTGAGTTAGCGCCCAGGTTGATGTGGGTAAGTTTTGTCAAGTGTGCTGTTTTTCAAATTCTTGAAGCTTGGGTAATGGTCAAAATGAAATTTAATATGAGTTAACTTTTCTGTGTCAGATCGTGACATATGGGCCTAATGATTTGGAAAAACTTCATTCCAACCAAAGCGGACCAGTGGTTGGGCTATTCTTGGCCCTTTAAAAATTACTTTCCTGAAATTCTCACGTACCCTCCTTATGTTAGAACAATGTGAACCCATGATTTTAATACATATTATTGACCAAACTGTGAGAAAAAAATGGTATTTCATTATTCATAACGCTTATAATGAGGTCCGAGATTTTTTAAACCCTACACAATACTTGTGCAGTAAGGGGAATCCCTGTCTATTAGAGGATTTACGGTATGCCCAGCCTGGTGAAATTCCCACTCACTAACTCCTTCACAGGAAAGTAATTCCAGCCAATTTCTTCTTGGATTAAGCGAGGAAAGGCCGCTATTTTATTACATTCTCGCTACAAGACGAGATGGAGGAGGGCAAACAGGTCGCAGTAATGGCCGCTTTCACTTACCGCTGGTCTGCCGCTTGTCTAGGTTACTTCGACGTCAAAAATGATAAGGTTTAAAGGCATTTTTGTTTCTGAGGAGCGATTTACTTTTTGATGGGATTCTTATGGCATTTTGTGGCTCAGTTTGGAGGGACGCTCTAGACATTTTAAGGCTTTTCACTTTTGTTTCTGAGGGAGAACTTACTTTTTGTTCGTTTACACCTTTACACAACATTTAGTTAATTTTTCAATAAAACAACGAGTAAAGACAGTTGTACTAATGCATATATTATTATACCTGGTATACACCTTTAGATACGACTTGAAGTTGTATCTAAAGGTGTATACTTGAACAACAACAAAATGCTCCTTAAAAGTCGATTCAACAAATTTCGTTTGCGTTTGCAAAGAATAAATGAATTAATATAATTTTTTTGTCAATTCGTCAAAAGAGTTAATCGAAAATCCAATATGATTATTTATCTATCTATCTATCTATCTATCTATCTATCTATCTATCTATCTATCTATCTATCTATCTATCTATCTATCTATCTACTTTTTTAAGGATTATATTTTCCAGGTGCAATTCCCTCAAGGAGCGTTTTCCAACTGGACTAGCTCAGGCAAAAATAACAGAACACCAAAGACAGATTATCTCTATCTATAAATAATAATAAAAAATGCTGACTTTCTACATGAAAGGGATAAATATACGGTAACCACATTACTATTTTCTCAGCTAGATGATGTGGGCTGATGACGCGGGGGGACTGATGTGTTGGATGTTGAAGAAACGTAAATGACAAGAATGGCATCACACAGGTCTGTTTATGTCTCTAGAGGAAGAAATCTCGCGTGGAAACAGATTACCTTTCAGTACATTTCACACTTGCACATTTCCCCCCCGACCTATCTCACTCATCGGCACTTTATCTCTATCCCCTGCTCACAACTTGCCCCCGTCTCCACACTTGGATTACAGCACAAGTTCTGGCCAAGTTTCTGCGTCTTTTTTCCTATCGATTCTTTTTCGGGTACAAGTGAAAAACAAGTGCAAGAAGTAGAACGGAGGACTACGTATATCCTCCCTTACTCCCTCTATGTGCCCTTTCTCCTCTCTCACTCTTTCCCATCTCTCTCTCACACACACTCTTTCCTCTCTCTCTCTCACTCTTTCCTCCCTCTCTCTCTCTCTCTCTCTCTTTTCCCTCTATCTCCTCCCTGCCTCTTTCTCTCCTCTCCCCCCTTCTCTAACGCTCTCCCCCTCTCTCCTCACCCCATCTCCCTCTCCTCTCTCCCCCTCTCTCATCTCTCACTCGCTTATTTCTTGTCAACCTCTATTCCTCTTTTTCTCTCTCCCTCTTCTCTCCCCTCTTCGTCTGTATCCCCCTCCTCTCTTCCATTCTTGTTAAACCCTCTTCTCTCACTCTCTTTCTTCCTCTTGCACCCCCCCCCCCCCACACACACACCCGCCACACCTTCTCTCTCTTTTATTTCATCACTAGCTAGATGTGTTATTAATAATTATGCCCACCATTAGTTACTCCTTATCTATCCGATGCCAGCTATAAACATATCGTGTACCTGCTAGTATATTTAGCAGTTCTCAACAAAAATTGTAACGAGCTACTCACGTAAGTAGGGCTAGGGCAGGGCTGGGGCTGGATGGACTCGGGCAGTACACGGGCCAGATTTTGAGAAAATGTACAATTGGCAGATCTACATATTTAGTAAATTCTGCTAATTTAAGACTGAAAAATGGTCAAAACTAGGTATATCTGAATATATTTGGTATTGAGTTGACTTAAAGGATGTGTTTGATTGTGTTAAACTGAATTTTAAACATTATTTTTTGTCTTAAATTTGTGTTATTTGAAAGGATTGTTGAAAACAAATTGTACATTTTCTGAAAATCTGACCGACGTGTACAGTCTACATTCTATGTACGCGTCCTGTAGGCAGTAATTAGCATCAAAGCCCACTATGGTTAACTCTATGGAAAGCCGCTGCCTACAAGACGCGTATAGAGTGTATAGTCTCAGAGCCTCTCAGATCATATTATAAGAATGGTATGTCAGTGATTTGACGTCTACTGCTCTAATGGCATCCTAATGGGGATTCTAAGCGGCTGGAAGATCTGGGAGGTTCTAAATTGGTTTCCCAGAAGTCTGCCAACCTATTTGTCACCGTAAACTCTTTTTTGATAAATAAAAGATTGCTCTACTATCTATCTAATGACATTTAGCGGTTTGCAGCAAGAGGCTTTCACTCAGTTTGAAGGGATTCTCTAAACTCTGAGCCTAAACTGCATAGGGCATGGCAGCGACAAGGCAACGGCAGGGCTAGGATCATTGATACCTGAGAGCACTCAACGAGCCACATGTGTCTACTGTAGGACTCCCTCTCCTTTTCCTTCTATCCATCTTCCTAATCAGAATCAATATCAATCTTACGTTTGTTCTCTACAGTGTACTGCTGGCAAATATCAAGGCATTAAGGTATAACAGCAAACCAGCTGAAATATATATGCAGGGTGATATATAATACAGTATGTATACACGCGGGCAGTTACTATAGTCTGTCCGAAAAGTAGTTGACACGTTATTCACTTTGTTCCTTAAAGAATAGAGAAGGGAGGACTTTTGATTCCAAACCTTTGCCCCCTGAGTTGTCGTTTGCGATCGACCACGGCCAAATATACAGTTGTATTGTATTGCACTGTCTCTGTTCTATGTGCAGCACCTGTGTTTCCGCTTCCATATATAGAAGGAAGAGCTGGTTATATTGGCCCTGTTTCCCCATGGTTGATTGCAAAGAGCGGCTCGCTGGGCAAAGGGTTGACAGGTCCTTGTCATAAATAAAAGTAAAAAATACCTACTCCCTACTTTTCCCTCTTCTTAAAGGACCTAAGGAATCCCGTGTTAACTACTTTTCGGACAGACTATATATAGAGAGGTGATATTATGTAGTCAGCTGAAGGCACTGCTTAGCTTCTTGCGCGTCCCACCAGGGGGAGACCAGAGCGCCCCCGTGTGGCGTATCAGCAAATCACTTGTGGCAGATTGATCGGCCTCACCTCTACCTCTCCCTGGAGCGGGCCAGCATCGGGGGGGGGGGGGGGGGCTGACCAATATCCAACATTTTTAGGGTCAGATTTTCAGAAAATGTACAATTGGCCCTCACCAATCCTCTCAAATAAACCACGTTTAAGACAAAAATGAGCTTCACATTTATGAGTTTAACATTTATAACGGAACTGATAACTTGAATTCAATGCAATATAAAATATTCTCAGATAAACCTAGTATTGACCATTTTTCAGTCTAATTTAGCAGGATTTACTAAATGTGTACATCTACATTTTCTGAAAATCTTACCCTTGAGACTGCATTCTCAAATGAATAGTCAAGATATAGAAAGATATTGTACGTGGAGGGTAGGGGAATTGTGTGTGTGGGGGGGGGGGGGAGTGTAAAAAAAATTTAAGAAAATTGAAGTAGTTTTTAACACCACAACCAGACACAAGCAGTTTTCATGAGATTTTGAAGTTTTATTGATGCTTTTTTAAACCAGAACGGAACGAGAGGCTTTCCTCCCTCAGTTTGGAGGTTATCTCTCAACTCTCAACTCTATCGATCTGTACAGCAGGGGCCAGCGACATTCAGGAGGTTCTGCCCTTTGGCTAGAGCTCAAGACCCATCTCACAATTCTCACTTTTATTTTCCCACAGAGACATTGACTGTAAAGCCTGCCAGTGGTGGTAGTACAATGTGAGGCTGGCCGCCATATGAGGCCTTCACATGGCGTGTCCTCCTCCCGGCACTGTCCCACACATCAATACAACCTCACACATGATGGGTCAGATCTTCAGAAAATGTACAATTCGCCTTCACCAATCTCCTCAAATAACCCATATTTAGGACAAAAATGAGCGTCAGAATGCAGTTAAACATAACAGAACTGATACTATAAATCAATACGATACCAATAATACTCTGATATAGCTGGTATTCTTCATTTTTCTGCGATTTAGCAGAATTTACTAAATGTGTAGAGCTGCCAATTGTACATTTTCTAGAAATCTGACCCACATATAGATTGGGAGGAGGTGGGGTGTGTGTGTGGGGGGGGGGGGGGGCTCAGCCCCGACACTGTCCCACACATAAACATCAATACAGCCTCACACTTCAGGTCCCAGAGGAGGACCACCGGTATGGTGATCTGGGGAGCACTCTTTGAATTGTTTAATATTACCATGATGTACCTATAGCTCCAACACCTGAATGGGGGGAGGACGGGGGGACGGGGGGACGGGGGAGTGTGAGGTTTGTCCTAATCAGTTTGTGTCCCATCATCCCGGAAATGTCTCCTCTAGCTGCCTGTCTTTCTCTTCTCCTCTCTCTCTCCCCTCGCCCCCCCCCCCTCTCTCTCTCTCTCTCTCTCTCGCCCCATCCTTTCCCTCCTTCCCTCACCCTCTCTCTGTCTTTTTCTGTTTCTATATCTGTTCTGTCTTTTCCGTGTATCTGTGTGTTTCTCTCTTTTTTCTCCTTCTCAATCGCTCTCTCCCCCTTTCCTCTCTATCTCCACCTATTCTCTCTCTCACACACATGTATGTACTTCTCTCCGAGTCACACACACACACATTTCTCTCCGAGTCTCTGTCTGTCTCTCCACCCTCTCCCTTGTCTCACTGCCCCCCCCCCCCCCCCCCACACCCACACGCTCTCTCCCGGTGCTTTCCCCCAATATCTGTCTTTTCAAAAATCTACCTTCTCACGACTAATGGAACTTTTTCATGACATCCTCTCCTCTCATACTGTCACTGGGACACCAACGCATGCCATGGGGAGAAAGTTTAGATGTGGTACAAACTGCAGAGAGATATTGACTTTTGGAAGGCGTTAGGCCGGGAGATTTTATTTCCTTGATTCTGCCTCTTCCTCTCTGCCTAATTCAGCTGCAATAGCTCCAAAGCAATCTAACAAATAAAACATGATATTCTAACGTTGGTATATTATACTAATAACGAATAAAGAAGGGTATACATGTGAATGTGATTACCCTAGATACGCCTGGCAACGCCCCAGCCTTCCTTGGCGCCCTAAGTATTAACCAGTGTCTCTCACATATAACACTGTTAACACTCTAGATACCAAACATAACATCATTTGATGGGACGAAGTTGAACGTCCACAAACATAATGGTGAAGTAACAAATAGATTTTGATAATTTTGACTAAATTTATCTAATCAGATTTTGTGCACCATTTAATGATATAGGCCTCTAATGAAATGAAATATGAAAAGCATATATATATATACCCCACACCAGTTTACTGTACATAACAGGTGGAGTTGCTCACTCCTGTACTTATCACACCCCATCCTCCCCACATGTGACAATATACCCCACATCAGCTTACTGTACATAACAGGTGGAGTTGCTCACTCCTGTACTTATCACACCCCATCCTCCCCACATGTGACAATATACCCCACATCAGCTTACTGTACATAACAGGTGGAGTTGCTCACTCCTGTACTTATCACACCTCATCCTCCCATGTGACAATATACCCCACACCAGCTTACTGTACATAACAGGTGGAGTTGCTCACTCCTGTACTTATCACACCACACCCACCCATGTGACAATATACCCCACACCAGCTTACTGTACATAACAGAAGAAGAAGAAGAAGAAGAAGAAGAAGAAGAAGAAGAAGAAGAAGAAGAAGAAGAAGAAGAAGAAGAAGAAGAAGAACCAAAGAAGAAGAAAAACCAAAACTGATTTCTTAAAACAGTTCTGTTCACATCACTACGAAATGTGCATCCTTGAGTTTTGGACAGTCCACTTCTATTCACACTATACTCTGTATATTTCAATTTAATCTACTGCCCAAAATGATTCCATTCACTTCTGTTCTGTACAGATTAGATGAAATAACTTAGGAAAGGGAATAGAATTGACTTCTAGGAACCACCTACACTAGTAGGTGAATTGTAGAACTCACTTTGGATTTGGTTTGAAGGGGTTTCAGAGCTGTGAGAGGGGTATAAGCCCGGCCCATCACCAGGTTGAATGGAATAGACAGTAACAAGAGCACTGAATCCAGTTCAATACAGCAGAGCCATAAATAATGGGCAAGAGTTTCTCAGTATTAGCCTATAGATCGCGGCAATGTATCTTAGTTAGAAGAACTGAAAAGATAAACTTCCAAGTTCAATTACCACACAGAAAATCTTTAAAACTCCCTACTGGTCACATCCCATCGATAAGCATGTGCATTAATAGTATATGTTTGCACTGGCAACAGGTTCTAACTCATTATTTCTTTGGGGATGTTGAAATATAATACTTTTTTATTTCATTGGAGAACCAATTTTTAGAGGGTTTTTTTCACAAACTGCGAAACTGCACAATCAGCTGACAGTTGTGCATTGTTTCGTGCAGTAGGAGACAAATATGCTATACACCTATTCAACTTCAACTGAGGTTAGATGAAACTAACATATTTAACTGATATTTGGGTTTCTTCTGTATCCAAAGACTGGCTCAACTATAACTTCTATGATTTAAGTTTTGCAGGTTTGTTTTAATGTGTTTTTAACAATTTTAGTGATTTTGGTGGAGGTTGCATTATATACCGTTACAAATGAAATAGTTCCCATTTCTAGAAATGTTATATACATTCCATTAGGTTCAACAGTGTTGAGTGCCTGTATACATTTGCCTTCAATTCTTAGTCTTTATTTATTTATTTTTTTCGTCTGAGCATTAATCTAATATTTATTTTATTGGATAAATCACCGTATTTTCCTCTGCACTATGGAATATATCATTGAAATGTTTAGCAACTGTTTTTTCTGTTCTGTTCGAATGTCATGTAGGTGGCCCTGTAAACTCTGCCGTAATGACTTTACTGAGGTTTCCCCTACATAGTATTCTTTGCATTAAGAGCATTCAATGATGTAGATGATATTTTTGGAACGGTGTCTTGAATGTCATATATTTAAATCAGAATGTACATTGAAATCAGAATGACAACAAGAATAATTCTTGTAAATTAAATTCACAGTACAAATTTGATACATACGATATATGAGTAAGAGGGTCAAACAACCCAAATGTGAAAACATTCCTACACGGAGTTTTTTACCATCAAATTAACCATAGCCAGGTACATTACGCGATCATATAATGAACAAAATCTCTTTAAAAAAAGACCCAACATGGTACAACTAGCCATAAACCGAATCATCTCGGACGCACTCCCATGTTTCATCGCCAGATCAGTTTACTCTGGAAAGATTAGTGTTTGGGCTCGGGGCTGAAGTAGGCAGTAAGCTACAGTTAAAAAGTCGTCTGCTGTTGATGACGTAGGCGGAACTTACCTGCCCGCAGACAGTAGTACATGCAGCGCCGCGGTGTGTTCTCCTCACGAAACTCAGTGTGGTAAGATCCAAGTATCCGGTTGTTAGCAGCGTCTCGGAAACATCCCATATACTCCCCTTCATTATCAGCTTGGTAACGAGAAATGGAAAAAAAACTAAATTGAAACATCCAATTCAAAGTAAAAATCATGCATGCTATTATAATATTCAATGTAGAGTACCGGTATATTGTTATCGAACTTATTATTGTAGATAAATTGAAATCTGAGTCACTGTTTAATAGTTACATTATTATTGTTGCCAATAGGGGATTTGCATGTCTGCCATTTTGAATCTTGATTGGCATGGAATTATGGGAGTTGTATCTCAGTGTAAAAGCTATAGAAAACATGATATGTTCAGCAATGAATATTTAACTTTCCCATCATGCATTTGGTTTTTATACACAAGCTATGATATTGGCTATGACACAAGCTTCGACAAATTTGTTGCTAAATATTTCTATAATCAGATTTGTACTGAATCTATCCCAACATGCACTGTAAATAGGAATAGCAGTGAGATATGCAAATTGAAATCCCCTATTGCAAAAGGGTCTCAGTGACATCCCATACATTCCCCGCCACTGTCACCATGGTAATGGGAATATGGACGGGGAGGGGGCAGTAAAATAGATACCGTAAGTGTTGATGGGAGACATATTAGTGATGAGTATAATGCTGGTTTACAGTGTCTACATACTCGGCTAGGTTATTCATTTGAATAATATTATTCAGACACAAATAATAAAATTAAAATATTTCGAGAAATCTGAAAAGGCAGAGGAAATGCCACCTTTTCTTCATTCTCAGAATTCAAATCTTCCATTCTGCAGATGGGAAAACATCAAAGATAGATTTATGGTTTTTGGTCGAATTATCTGGAAATGCAGCTTTTAATATCCATTTCCCTGATTAAAGTATATGTAGGGTAATAAACAGTTTCCTGGTCTAGCCTGATGCCTGTGATTCTTCAGTAAGAGTCAACAGGGGGAAAGGAGTGGAGGGTATAATAAAGGGCATCAGAAGCGGTGGCATCTACTGACCTTTGAGAGGGCAAAATCTTGGCAGTTTCTTGGGGTAGAGCGTGCCCTCAGCATCCTTGCAGGCGATGTCAGCTATTTCCTGTTTGCACTGTTGCGTGCGCGCCCGCGCAAGCGCAGAGAGAGCATCTTTGGATTCTATTTTACACTTTGGTTTATACTGACTTTCTCTACTGTTATTATCTTTGTTGATATTGTTGTCAGGAGAAGCGAGTTTTGTAAGTCTATTGTCCCTGTTCTGTAGTCGCTTGTCTCTGAGCGCACCTTTCTGCCTCTGTTTGGAATCGTTGAATTTTGCTATTTCTGGCAGACGTTTGACGTTTCTAGGGCCTTCTGCCGCTCCCTGGCCATTTTGTTTGCGGGCCTCCTTCACAACGGCATTTCCCTCGTCTGGATCCTGAAATAAAATAGAGCAAAAATTAAATATATTGCATTTATATTGATTGAATGATTGAATGATTGAATGGTGAGTGAGAATAGAGAAGAAGCATTGTGAATTTAACCTATGGGTCAGATTTTCAGAAAATGTACAATTGGCCTTCGCTAATCCTTTCAAATAACCCAAATTTAAGACAAAAATCAGCTTCAAAATACAGTTCACAATAACCAAACAGATTGTCTGAATCAAGGCAATACTAAATATACTCAGATATACCTAGTGTTAACGATTTTTCGCTCTTATTTAGCAGAATTTACTAAGCGTGTTGATCTGCCAATTGTACATTTTCTGAAAATCTGACCCCTATGTTGATTTTATTGTTATCGTGTGTGCAATCTATAGTTCCATCTTCAAAAATATACTTCTTTGTTGTTAGATAGGAATCTGATATTGAAAGGTAAATGATGAATTTCAAATTCCAATGTCTATATCAAAATTGATGAAATTTGTTTAAATTTAAATTTGGGTCACATATATAATGGTGCTCAATAAAACTCAAGATACTGACTGATTCCCCCGTTTGTTAAGACAATTTATTTTAGATTAAATCAGAACAATTCTGACTTGGGGTAAATTTGACAAAACCTTAGTGCGTCCAGCGTATGTGAGTTAGGACCTCAGAAAATGTCAAATTCACCTTCACCAATTCTTTCAAATAACCCAAATTTAAAACAAATATGAGGTTCAGATTACAGTTCAACATAACCGAACAGATTGCTTAAATCAACGAAATACAAAATACATGTCAGATATACCTAATATTCAGAACTTTTCAGCCTCATTTAGCAGAATTTACTAAATGTGTAGAGCTACTGATAGTCACTATTTCCAAGATCTATTTATAATTCTGTTGTATGCATTCGATTACTACAATACTAGTTATAATTATAGTGTACACTAGAGTAATGTAACTCTCCGAAGGTTTTCTTATTAGACCCTGCACAAACACAGCCGATTTGCCCCCCGATTGCCCCCCGATTTGGGTCTCCTGATGAATCCTAGGATTTCATTTCCAATCCTGGTTGATGTTCAACCAGGATTGGTCAAATCGGCTGTGTGTGTGCAGGGTTTAACTCTGTATCGCGTTACCTCCCTCCCATGTTGGTATTTAATATTGTTTTCTATTTCGGGAAACAGTTGGAAGACCTGTATACTGTGCAAAAACGGATTTACACTATTTTTTATTCCCATGAATAAAAGATATCCGTACTAATTATAATTTGTCTAACCCCTGAATGTGAAGCTTTAAGTTTGGAAAAACAACTTGTTTTGACGCCGAGCGGAAATATTTAACCTTCATAACGCTACTTAAAACGATATTTATCCACTGAACCGGGTCTAATTTGACACCGAACCGGGTCTAATTTGACGTACCTAACTATGTCACACTCACTTAAACTCGCAAAACATTGCAAATTGGAGAATGTTTACGTTTATATAACAATTATTTATTTCCGGATCGTATTCGAAGTAATATTTCAAGGTCGCCATGACTGGAACCTAATAAACAACTCTGTTATAGTGCGGTCGATATGTCGTATATATATGCGAAGTGAAAATTGGGGAAGTGATTATCAATCATTGAGTCTGATTTGAAGATAATGTAGGCTACTATACTTTTAGGCCAATATGAGCAGAGAGAGGAGGGAGGGGGATTAATAGAAAGGGGGATTGGGAGGAAGAGTCTGAGGAAGGAGGAGCTGAGGGAGATGGAGGAAGAAGAGACGGGGAGGGGAGGGAAAGAGAGAGGAGAGAGTAATGAAAAACGCCAAACAGCAGGGGATTAATCATGGGGCAGAGAGAGATATTACACTGTTAATAGATAACAGTTTCCATAATCACACCTAAAACAACTCAGGTAAACTGATCATGATCTATATCACAGAGAACTAATAAGAAGTTAACCATGAGATTAGCATTCGCAATATGTTTAAACAAACAAAAATAACCTCCCACTTAGAAGGTTAATGGCTAGGAGGCATCCACTCATTCCCGCTAAGAGCATCCCTCAATGTTGTTTACAAACGTGTGTAAAAACGAGAGGTAAAACACGACCGTGATGCCCCCTGTTATCTGACGTCAGGATCACCCGGTAGGGGGAACGCGGGCACTTGGTAAAGTAAACATGGCCGCTGACATTAAAGAAAACTATGAAACCACAACCACTTCTCTTTTACTTATTGCAAGTATAGGGTCATTGAGATCAATTGTTATTCCTTTACTATACTTATATATATCAAATAATTAGGATGATGCATAATCGTTTGTATGAATGTACTTTTGTTCGATACGAATTACGACCGGACGAATAAACCCCGATAGTATAATTGTAATGGTATATATAGACTATAATGGTGAGGACATCAGAAATGTACGATTCACCTTCTCCAATACTATCAAATTACCCAAATTTAAGACAAAAGAGCCTCACAGATATGATGAGATTGGTATGTCAGTGATTGAACGCCTGCTGCGCTAATGGCTTTCCTGGCCCTGGCCTAGGCATCCTAATGGGATTCAGCATTCTAAAGACATTTTGCGGTTTGGATTGAGAGGCTTTCCCTCAGTTTGGAGGGACTCACTCAACTCTGAGCCTAGACTGGCCTCCCCCAGGATAAACTACTACACACAAACCATTTATAAGATTGACATCAATATTATGGATCCAATAACAATGTTTTCCCTTGCTGTCCCAGAGTAGGCCTAGCCATGCAGAAAATCTGCACTGCCAAAAGGTGTGAAACATATTTCTTGTGCATGGATGCTGCACTAATCAAATTGTACTTGTATCGTAATTAGAGCTATACATACAAATAGCTCTGTTGTAATTAATTACTTCTTCTTTTTTATAAATAAAATAATAATCGTTTGATTCTTAAATTTCCTGGTGGATCATGAACGGGAGATGTTTTGGATCTCAACCGGGCATGGATTCACAATTAAGATTTCTCTCTGATCATGACTTAGCTAATATTGTACAGATTTTTTTTAAAAAAAACTCCTTGTTGGCTACTAATCAACCATATTGCACCTAAACAGGAGCGTTTATATGGTTGGGGGTTCGGGTAAGGGCGCCGACAGGCGCTATGACGTAAAGCGCTCATGCCCAATTGGGCTGCAGCGTCGTAAAACGTCATCACTTGAGCGCGCACCATTGTGCGCTATGAGCTGGCAGGCTGCCAAATCTTGCTGCAGGAGGAACAGGTGCCACACACACTCTCAACCCCACCACCTGACAATAAATCTTGCAATAAATCTTGTAGCTCACTAACAAACGATGTACCATGGCGAGCTTCTAATTCGTTAAATCATTAGCTCTCATTGTACGCCATTCCTGGGTTATTATATATCATGGCGAGCGTGGCATCATGGTGAGCGTTGTATCATGGCATTGTGGGTGAAACCGCCAGAAAATGTACAATTTACCTTCACCGATCCTCTCAAATAGCCCAAATTTAAGACAAAAATCAGGTTCAAAATACATAACCTAACCGATTGTTTGAATCAATGCAATACTAAATATACTCAGATATACCTTGAATTGACGATTTTTCGGTCTAATTTAGCAGAATTTACTAAATGTGTTGATCTGCCAATTGTACATTTTCTGAAAATTTGACCCTTGTAGGTATAGATGCCAGAGCTTGAAGAGCTTGGTTTGGTGTGGAAGCAATTTGAACGCCATTTTGAATTATGATTTGCATGGAATTATGGGGAAATCTGTATTCTATAAAGCGCACATCTGTTAACTAGAATCTGTCATGCTTCCGTCTGCAGCCAGTAAAATGTGTTTTTATTCTAAGGCCAGAGAAAATCTAATGAAAACATTCTGTATTCAAACTGGATGTCACTGCCTCAGTGTAAATCGCTTTGTTGTCTGATGACAAAATTAAGCTACAATACAGGGTATATATTTCTAATAAATTTGTTTCTAAACATTTTGTATGAGAGATTTGATTGGAATCTATCATAGGCCTACTATGCAGGGGATGGGGTGATCGATTGATTTACGCCCTGTTTTGACACCATACTTTTGTATATATTTGGGCCTATCAGGGCGAGAGGAAACACGCTAACAGGATGCGATACCCTACTCTTTGCAAATGCCTTAAACAGCAGACATGACCGAACCCAGTGTTCGTGCGGTGCCTGGGTGGGAGGTGAAACGATGCCCTGAGAAGTTCCTGTGGTTTGATTATAGATAATCACCAATAATCACATATGATCGCTCAGATGGTGTGTATGCAAACCCCCCTATTGGGACTCCACATTCCTACAGCATCATTAAATTAGAATGCACTGTGGGAGAGCACGGTCCCAAGCCAGGGCGATTCTACCCCCTTTTCCCAACGTGGGTCAGATACGTGAGAAACTAATGAAAGGATATATGGGTCAGACTTTCAGAAAATGTACAATTCAACTTCACCCATCTCCTCAAATAACCCCAATTTCAGACAAAAATAAAGTTCAAAACACAGTTCAACCTAACCAAACAGATTGCTGGAATCACTGCAATGCTGAATATACTCGAATTTACCTAGTATTGACTAAATTGCAGCCTTATTTAGCAGAATGTACTAAAATGTATACATCTGCCAATTGTACATTTTCTGAAAATCTGACCCATATCTATATCAGAACCTAATTTACAGTATATACGTATTTACGTTTATATGTACAGTAATAGTATTTACGTTTATATGTATTACTGTAACAACAATTTAATGATTTGTATCATTAAAATTAATCATATTAACTTAAGCTGAGAATATTGTTTCAATGTAAACTTATGTTATGAAAAATGAAATAGAATTTCAAGTGCTGTGGAATATGGCGCCAAGAGGGACCGATAGTTGACTACAGGAGGAAATACGGTAATATCTGGGTCAGATTTTCAGAAAATGTACAATTGGCAGCTCTACACATTTAGGAAATTCTCCTAAATTAGGCTGAAAATGATGAATACTGGGTATATCTGACAATATTTCGCATCCCATTGATTTAAGTATCAGTTCTGTATGTTAAACTGCATTTTAAAGCTCATTTCTGTCTTAAATGTTGGTTATTGGAGAGGATTGGTGAAGGCGAATTGTACATTTTCTGAAAATCTGACCCATCTACTCTACAGATACCTGCGGCTACATGGAGTTTCCATGGTAACATAAATCTGACGTCGGCCACTGGAGCGCGACTAAAGGCGTTCCTGAGCAGCGTTCCTCGCGGTAGCATGCTGTCAGTGGGAGGATAAGACCCAGCCCCATGCCAGCTATAAACTATAGTAACCAGGGCCTTATCCATACAGTCTAGGCCCAAAGTTGAGAGAGTCCCTTCAAACAAAGGGAATTAAAGCCTCTCGCCTCAAACCGCAAAGAGTCATTATAATTCCATTAAGACCGCAAAATGTCATCATATTCCCATTAAAACACCGAGTTTTAGGACAAGAAACCGATTAGTGAGGTAGGCTGACATACCATTCTTATCTGATCTGAGGGTTTGGACCTAGAGTGGATAACCTTTAGAAACCAGTGTTATACAGGCCTAAGATTTACAAAAAAAATGTATGGGCATAATGCTTGATGCAGTTTCTCTCAATAATTAAGGGAACGATTCAATGATTTATGTAGAGGAAGGTAGGGTTGAACAACGTACGAGACTAAATCTAACTGTGCTAATGAATTGTATAAAGATTATATTTACATTAATTGGGTTGTGACGCATAGTTCCATCACTAAAACCAACGAGATTATATTTAACTATAATCTCGTTGCTAAAACGTATCACTAGAATTGTAAAATTTATCGAAATAAAGAATTTGTTAAAATAAATATATGTGCTCCATCAATTATGAAAAGCAGAATGTTATCTAATAGATTATAAAACCAGATTGTAATCTACAAATGATAAAAACTAGAATGTTATCAATAAATTATATAAATCGGAATGTTATCCATAGATTATGAATATACTGATCACTAACTCCTGAAGAAGGGCAAGTCGCCCGAAAGCTCGTGATATTTAATAAAACAACAAGAACAAGTTAATTATGCTCTCTCTATTACCACATCACGTTATCAAGCCAGCCCACCCCATATACAGCGAGCCTCTCTCCCTCTACTGAATATACTTGGATCCGTAGGAATCGAAATATATATTTTTCTCACTGAAGAAATTAAAACTTTAAACACTTTCCTCCCCATTTCTCAAGAAACTGTTTCAAGTCGTTCTTATCTGATTGTAAATTTACATTATGGAAATAAAATTACAATATGAATGAGCGATACATAACATAAACAGATATATCAATATACTAACTGTAATTAAAATCTTTTTTTTTTTAAATATTAAAGCTGCATTCGCAGCTATTACGACAAAAACATCTTACCAAAATCTTGGTCAAATGACTTTTAGATGGGTTGGAAAAGAACGGAACAAAAAGTAGATAACAAATCCTGTGAATAAATCACTTTGAAAAGTATCCATTTTGCGACTTGTGACTCTTTTTCCTGGAACACATCACATATTTACTACGATATATGACGAGAGTCAGACAGTAGTAATATACAAACATATATATATGAGAAAACTACTCAACGCACCCCTATCAACATTTTAGTACAACGTTAAAACATTGACAGCATACTTCATGAAAGGCAAGTGATATAATATCACAAATGTAAAAACAGCTGAACTTAGTAGCTATAAGTCTGGGTAGATCTGAATCTATAGTGTGTCCCATATAGTTTGACGATGCAGATAAAGTACGTTCACAACTGAGGAGACAATAGGGGATGTTCATATGTCACTGCATGTCTGTTATGTCCGTTACAGTGCATACTGGGATCGATGACATTCAAATTTGACCTCCAAATATTTTAAACTTAGCAAAATCAGAAAAGGGCAAATTATTTGCACCAACATGACAGATTGTCGAAACTGATTACCATTTTACATGTGCTAACATAAATGCATGAGTATTAATGTATCGTCGAAAATGGGCATTTTCAGATATTTTACAACTCTTAATGTAAAAAAATCTTCAGCCTAATAAACGTTTGTCAATCAAAATAAATATTTAGAATGATCGAATTACCGTGGACTAGTTTATGGTACAGGACCGTCCAAAAAGGGAAGGTACACAAACTGAGAATGGCTAAACTAAAATTATAAACATATCTCCAAAAAGAATTCGCTCCAAATTTATTGAACAAATTGTACAGAACATGAGCAGTTTGACACTTCTTTTCATTCTCATATAAGTCCCTTATTGAGTGCAAGTTGTGGCCATGGTGGAAGTTGGGCGTGGATATCAGACTCTTCTCTCTCTTCCTCACCTTTGATGTGGCATCAGAAAACACACCATGCATTCGACGAATCTCACTCAAAGCCTCTCACTTCAATATATCAACTGTAATTATATCAATACCCGTGCTCTATGGCAGATGCAATAAAGGGGGTGAGATAAAAATACTTTCATAATGCATATCAAATAAAAACGTGTAGTTGTTTCTCTTTTACAGAATTTCTCTTGTACATAGTTGTTTAACTTTAAGATATTATAGGCGACGCATGGGAACATCCTTGAAGGATACGAGCTGTATTTTGTAAACATTAAATATCATTTTGGCGGTAAAAAAAAATGTGGCCGCAAAATCGGACGCTAACTATAATGCGGTAGCCTAAGTCTATGGGAGTGCACATTTCGGTCGCAATTGTGGTTAAGTATATAGGTTCCGGTTTCCATAGTTATATAGGTTCCGGTTTCCATAAGAAAGACAACCATTGAGGTCCCGGTAAAAACTCTGTATATGTGGAAGGCACTGTAGATTATCAGAGGTGAAAGTAACAGGTGATAGCCTGCGGTGGAGTGTACATAAAATATGGACGGGGAGCACGCGGGGCAGGGTGGAGCGTATACTCCAGCCTTGGCCTTTAACGCTACACACTCCCAGCTAACATCCCTGATATTACTCTAAGCATCCATCAACAACTAAACATGTTCTCCTTGTTATTATGTTCCTTTACTCCAACCCATCTGAAAGTCATTTGACGAAAACGGCGAAGAATTTCACCCTGTTGTTTCTGTTCCTGGGCTTCATAAATGTCCACATTTATATTTCGGTGGCCCGCCGAAATAAGATTGTTTTGGGTGGTAATAGCTGAGAATGCAGTAAACTTTCTTTATTTGATGACAGAGCACTCTTTGAATCCACTCTCAAGTATCATGCAAGTAGTTAAAAATTTATTTATTTTGATTAAAATCAGATTTTGATCATTTTAACTTTTGAAAATTTGCCTGTGAGATTTTTAGATTTAAACAAAAATATTTGTGCCTAAATTTGGTATAAATAAACGGTGGAATTTGGGAGAGATTTAACAAAGATTTTAAAATATTGATTTCAGTACAAAAACAGACGACTTGGATCCCTTCACCCTATAGTTAAGCCAGCAGACGAGAGGGCATTATAGGAGGGAGGGAGGCTCAGGGATATATGACAACAGGGCGATGTAGATCCATGGTCTATATGGTAACATGCAGTACAAACAGTTGCCCCAGCCAATGTATAATTATAATACAACAATATACGTTTCATATTACATTCGCTCAATAAGTCTATGGAAGCCTCATATTATTGCTGGATCTACACATCACAGCCAGGGGCATGTTTCATAACAAACTCTTTACTTGAAATGTGTGTTCATTGCTTAGCTATTTCCATCGCTAAGCAGCTGGTACACGGGTAAGGAAACCCTTCGGGAAGGAAGTTGCTATATATTTTATTACTACTGGTACTCAAGAAATATCCTGCCAAAGCGCGAAAAAAAAATAGCTTGGCAATAGACATATTAAATAAAGATGCAACAGGCCCCACCACATATATACTCCCCAGACTAAATTTGATTTACGCCTCGATAAATATTTTTTGTTAAAATTAATGTAAATTGTATGATACGATTCCCTCCCACTCAATGCACTCCATAGTAAAGCCCCAGACAACAGTCTAGGGGATTACGGTGTGGATATGGCAGGGACAAGTAAAGCCGTCGGCCTATATACTGACCCTGTAGTGTAAGTAGAGTAGCGCTGGGAACACATGATCATGGGCGGCAGAAAATGTACGTACAATCGGCAGCTCTACACATTTAGTAAAATCTCCTAAATTATCAATTATATTGCTTCTCGTATGAGATAATTTGTTTCAGTATGATGTTTAAAGATTTTTCTTTTGTTTTTTGAAGCATATTTGTGAGTCACATTTATCAGTTTTGCTATGTCTGTAAGTCTCTTTCTGAGATATGTCATTTATTATAGGCACCGTATGAGGTACGTCCATGATGGACACTACGTTTTTACACATGCATTTTTGTCGATGTTAGATGTTTGGCCTTAAGTGGATAAAAAAAACCCAGCAAGAGCGGACTACCCTCAGCTTCAATTATCTTTGTTGTTATTAGGCACATTGCAATGTTATACTGAGTGGAGACGTAAACCATCCCCATCAGCCCCCACCTCTCATCCGTCACTCAGAGCCAACTCTCCTATAGCCCATAAACTTATTGAGGGCTATTTATACACCAAGTGAATGAAATATAAATCATTTCTATACAGTCTAGGCCCTAACTAAGTTAAGAGAGTCCCTTCAAACGGAGGGAAAGCCTCTCGCCTCAAACCGCAAAGTGCCATTATAATTCCATTAAGACCGCAAAATGTCATTATATTCTCATTAGAACGCCAAGTCCTAGGCCAGGAAACCGATTAGCGAAGTAGGCGTCTAATCACCGACATAACATTCTTATCTGATCTGAGGGTTTGGACTTAAGAACCTCATCATACACCAGCGGGAGACCTGAACCAGGACCAGTTGGCAGAAACCAACGTCACCCATTTTCATTATGAAAACAACAGATAATATTTTGCCACCTTTTTAAAAAATCTAGAGTAGATGCCGATCATGCAAATAACAGTACACCCCATGAAGATATCTACCCCCTACCCCCACCCCCACCTTCACACACCGCCAACAGCTGGTGCCTCTTAAGAGAAATATATAATGGGTCAGATCGTCGTCAGAAAATGTACAATCGTGAGCTCTACACATTTTAATAAATTCAGTTAAATTAGGCTAAAACATGATCAATGCTATGTATATGTGAGTAGTGTTGGTATTGCATTGATTCAGACAATGTGTTCGGTTATATCGAACTGTACTTTGAACCTCATTTCTGTCTTAAATGTGGGTTATGGAGAGGATTGGTGAAGGCGAATTGTACATTTTCTGACGGTCTGACCCATTAAATGAAGGGCAGAGCTGCAGCATAGTTGTGCCACTCTAGAAGGGTCAGAAAATGTACAATTGGCAGCTCTACACATTTAGGAAATTTCTGCTAAATTAGGCTGAAAAATGATGAATACCGGGTATATCTGAGTGTATTTGGCGTCGCACTGATTTATTGTACCTGTTTTGCTATGTTAAACAGAATTTTGAAGCTCATTTGTGTCTTAAATGTGGGTTAATTGAGAGAATTGGTGAAAGCGAATTGTACACTTTTTGAAGATCTGACCCAGATGTGAGACATGGAGTTGTGTGTTGTACATGAGCTACTCATCCTGCACATCATGTATAGCAGACTGAGGAGGAGCAGAGGATGATATATGGGTCAGATTTTCAGAAAATGTACTCTACACATTTACTAAAATTCTGCTAAATTAGGCTGCAATTTGGTCAATACTAGGTAAATTTGAGTATTGTAAGCCATTGTGAGAGTGCTACCTTTTCTATGTTAATTAGCCCCTTTTCCTGTAATTATAAGCCCTTATTAAGCCCCTTTTTAATCGCCCAACCCCTCATCCCTTTGTCTCCCAGCCCTGGCCGTTATCGGAATGTTGTGACCGTCATTGGAATGTCCCTAGGATTAATGGGATGGGGCAGGGTTTGACAGCTCCCATATATGGTCTGGGCAAGGTTGACATAGATTCCCCCCTTCCATATTAGGATGGGGCAAGATTGCCCCAGTTGCCCATTCCTCTATTAAGCATTTATATTATGACCCATTTAGCTCAGTGACCCATATGCCCAATCCATATTTGGGATATGCCCCTTTTTCCCTAGTATATAAGACCCTTGTCTCCCCCCATTTCCCAACTGATACCAGAGATCCTGTAGATAGCGTTGCTGATGCTGCTCTGAGTTAACTTGGATAGGCTCTGTACTTAAGCCCTAGGATAGTTGGGACTTTAGCTGTACTTTACCCCATTGGATATAGTTGGGACTTAGACTGTACTGTTGGATTACTCCGTACCTAAGAGTGGATTTGCAACTGGTTGTGTGTTAGGTTTTATAGAACCTATTGCTGTTGGATTACTCTGTATTGTGTCTGTATATCAGGGAACTGCTGTTATACTGTATTTCATGGAACTGAAGGTATTTGTAACTACCAACTGGATTAAGCTATAATAAAGCACCATTCTTTTGTAATCTTGGATTGCTCGTTTATTCCTCGATCTCGCTGTGTCATCGCACGCTACCACGTTAAGTTGAGCACGAGCCACCTTGGTTAACCTGAGATATTCCGCGATTACTAGAAAGAGCATTATGGCTGATCGACACCCATTAGAGGAGATTAATGACAATACGTTGGAACCTGGCGAATACCTTCCTCCTCCCCCTCCTATTAATGAGATAACAAGGTCTCGTCGCTCGCACCCTTACCATCTGCGAGCGATGCAGACTGAGCATCAAGAAGAGCGACAACCCCCTCGTCTGACACCAGCGATAATCTCCGACCCCCCCATCACCTCCTCCTCCGCAAACCCTGGGTCTGGTGACAGGCGGTTGACACCTCCAAGTTTGGCCCGGCTGGAAGGAGTGAGGCCTGGGCACGTGACCGCCACGAGCGGCTCGCTTGACCTTGGCCCCCTCCCGACTTCCTCCGGGCGCGGAAACGCGCTGGCTGCTAATTATGGTGGCAGCAGTAGGCATCCAATCGTCAACAATGGTGGCAGCGGTTGGGATGAGATGTCATCTGTATCATCTATGGCTGACACAGTACCTGCAGCCTTATCACCGAACTTGGAGATAAATGCTAGTCCTAGATACCAGGGAGAATGGAGAGAACCTGGCTCCTCTTTCACAATGCCCAGGAGGGTTAGAATGATTGAGGCAGATGAGGGAGGTCTGTTTGAGCTAGGCCAGAGAACACCTGGATCTACTAGTAGGGATAATACACAGCAGCCTGGAAGGCAGTCCAGAAGGATTAAAACTCAACCAAGGACCTATAATGGATCTACATCTCTCAGTGATTTTCTAAACCACTTTAGAGTAGTGGCGGATTTAAATGAGTGGTCGAACAGAGAATGTGCGCTCTATTTAGGAGCCAGCCTGGATGGACCAGCTATCTCTGTCTTGGATAAAGTTGATCTGGATACTGCTGATGGATTTGTACAGTTGGTTAGGGAGTTGGAGAAAAGGTATCAGCCGGCTGATCAGCTCTCCCTATACCGAACACAATTAAGGCTGAGGAAACAGAGTAAAGATGAGGGGATAAATGAGTTGGCTGATGATCTGGAAAGAATGACCAGATTAGCATATCCCCGAGTGGACAGGGAGGTACGAGAAGATCTCAGTAGAGATGCCTTAGTAGCCTCTATCAGAGATGACAGGTTGAGGCAGTGGGTGGTGCAAGCAAGGCCAAGGTCGTTTGCAGAGACCAGAGCAGCTGCTCTGCATGGAGAGGCTTTTCTCCAATCCGAGAAAGATAAACATGTGCTACCAAGAGCATCGGGGCATGTGAGGATGGCAGCGGGTCAACCCCCAGTCACCACCCCCAGTAGCACACTGGAGGAAGTACTCAAGAAAATCCTGGAGCGATTAACGAAGCTGGAAACGCCTGTACCACCTCAGCAGCCAAGAAACCAACCTCCTCCCCAGCAAAGGACATTTGCACCCAGGAATAGGAATTGTTACAACTGCGGTGAGGAAGGGCATTTTAAACGAGATTGCCCCCGCTTAATGAGTAACTCATCTTGGGAGGAGCAGGGAAACGGTCAAGGACAGTAAGTGACCGGGCCCCTGTCCTAGAGAAAACCGGTGGAGGAGTAAGAACGCCTGTCCAGGGCAGATGGGACTCCTCCACGGCAGGGATGGTGGTGGATGGATGCACGGGAGGTGTGATGATACCCTGGTTGGTTGACACTGGAGCAAGTACAACAATCATTGGTAAACACATGTGGGAGAAAATGCATGACCCACCTCTCGTGACCCCATCTCGAGTAGTAATCACAGGGCCTGGAGGGGAACCTATGAGTGTCGTTGGAGAAGCAGTAATGGAACTTGATTTTGGAACAATACAGATCGAAGGAAGAGTAATTATAGCTCAGATGAGTCAAGGTGGAATATTAGGCATGGATGTATTACGAGCGATGAAAGGATGTGTGGATGTGGATGAGAACATGGTATGGTTCTATCCAGACACAAAGATCGCGTCGGGAAGCATGGAAGGATTTGCCTATGTAGCTCAGGAAACTATGGTAAAGGCAGGTAGCCGGGAATTGGTCAATGTGAGCTTTACCTTGCAGGAACTTCCAGGATTAGGAGAGAAATCTCAGGGTAGGGAAGAGAGCAAAGTAATGATTCTTGAGGATAAAGGTCTGGTTCCAGAATTAAGAGTAGCTACGTCTATACACAGCATTGGATGTAATAATGGAGTAGCAGAAGTTATGAATGTAGGACGACAAGACATATGGATTAACAGAGGAAGTAAGATTGCTGCTTGGACGGGAGGTGAGACAGTCACCTCCCCCAAACCATCCCCGGAATTAGCCGTGGAGGGCGATACCATCAGAAAGGATATTATGCACGATCTCTGGGAGCAAACAGACAGAGAAGTAGTGCAGGGAAAAGAGGATATTATCCAGGAATTATATGAGCGATATAAAGGAGTATTTCTAGAAGAAGGCGGGAGAGTAGGGAGGACGGATAGTGTGAAGCATACCATTAATACTGGTGATCACCCCCCTATTAAATCTCGGCCTAGGAGAGTTCCAATCCACAGGAGGGTTATTGTGGAAGAGGAATTGAAAAAGATGAGTGATGGTGGTGTAATAGAACCCGCTAGTGGACCCTGGGCCTCGCCAGTGGTGCTAGTGAAGAAGAAAGGTGGTGGTTGGCGGTTTTGCATCGACTATCGCCGATTAAATAAAATCACAAAGAAGGATGCTTACCCATTGCCACGAATGGATGACACATTGGATTTACTGAATGGAGCTAAGGTCTTTTGCACTCTGGATTTAGCCAGCGGATACTGGCAGGTAGAAATGGATCAGGGAAGCAAGGAAAAGACAGCGTTTTGCACACATGCAGGATTATATCAGTTTAATGTCATGCCATTTGGATTGGTTAATGCTCCTTCAACGTTTGAGCGGTTGATGGAAAATGTTCTTGCTGGATTAGTAGGCGACCAATGCTTGGTCTACCTTGATGATGTGATTTGCCATGGAAAAACAGTAGAGGAGTGTGCGCAACGACTTGACTCTGTGTTGAAGCGGATATCTGAAGCAGGCTTGACGGTCCAATCGAGTAAATGTCAGCTGTTTAGGTCTTCTGTTTCTTTCCTTGGCCATGTTGTGTCACAAGATGGAGTTTCTACTGATCCTGAAAAGATAAAAGCTGTCAAAGAATGGCCCACACCCTCTTCAAAGGAAGCCCTGAGGAGTTTTCTTGGATTTTGTTCTTATTACCGATCATTTGTCAAGGATTTTGCTACCATCGCCGCCCCTCTTTTTAAGTTGACAAGTAAGGATGTAACATACACGTGGAGCGAGGAATGTGATACCGCTGTGGAAAAGTTGAAAGAAGGGTTGTGTACAGCGCCTGTTCTTGCTTTTCCTCGCCCTGATATCCCTATGACTCTTGATACTGATTCAAGTGGGCGTGGTCTGGGCTGTGTATTAAGTCAACAAATTGATGGGAAGGAACGTGTGCTAGGATATGCCAGTAGGACCTTAAATAAAGCTGAGCGTAATTACTGTGTAACTCGCCAGGAGCTCTTGGCGATTGTTTGGGGTGTTAGGAGATATAGATCCTACCTCCTGGGAGGTGAATTTGTGGTCAGAACAGACCACAGCGCTCTGAAGTGGTTATTGGATATGAAGGAGCCTGAAGGTCAATTAGCACGTTGGATTGAAGAGCTAGCTACATACTCGTTTTTAGTTTGTCACCGAGCTGGAAAACGACATCAGAATGCCGATAGTTTGTCGAGAATTCCTTGTAAACAATGCAAACGCATTGATGAGGAAGAGACCACACCAATGGAAAGTAAACAGGTGTTTGCCATCACAGTCCAGGAAGGGAATGAGTTAATCAGAGAATCTCAGGAAAGTGATCCACTCTGTGTTGTATTTTCTAAAGCAGTCAGTGAAAACAGGAAGCCAAGGGAACTGGATCGTGTACCAGGGAAAGATTGGGCTTGGTTGTTTAATAACTTTGAGTTATTGACCCTGCGGAATAACATATTGGGATCTTGGAGATTTACTGATAAAGGTGGGAGAGAGTGGAAAGTGTATGTCCCCCGAGCAGCTCGAGAGGAGTACATGGAACAGATACATAGTGGACCGTTAGGTGGACATTTAGCTAGAGACAAGATGATCGACCGGGCCAAGAGGACAGTTTATTGGCCGTCGATTGCAATGGATATTGGTCTGTATGCAGCCACCTGTGCTGCATGTCAACAGAGGAAACCACCGACCCGGAATAGGAGGGCCAAGATGGGAGAACGGCCGATCCGAGGACCCTGGGAAGAGATAGCCATGGATATAACTGGACCTTTTCCCACCACAGAGCGAGGAAATAAATATGTGCTTGTGGTGACAGATTTATTCAGTAAATGGACAGAGTGTTTCCCTCTGACAAACTTTACATCGGAGACAGTTGCAAATGTAATTGTAACAGAAATTGTGTGTCGATTTGGTTGTCCTCTGATCTGGCATTCTGATCAGGGCAGGAACTTTGAATCTGGATTATTTCATCACGTTGCTCGTCTCTTAGGGATTAAGAAAACCAGGACTTCTCCATACCACCCCCGGAATAATGCAAGCTGCGAACGCTTTAATAGAACTTTGGCTACCATGTTATCTGGATTAATTGATAGTCAACATTTATCCTGGGATCTTTGGCTTCCCTATGTCAGCTCAGCATATCGATCATCAGTCCATGCTACTACTCGATTCACTCCCAACTTGCTCACCTTGGGTCGAGAAACAGCCATGCCTTGGGACGTAGCTTATCCACCACCTGATGGAGATAATAGAGAATCATACCATGGATACGTAAAGTCACTATTGGAAAAGTTGGAAGGATCACACCAATTGGCATTTGAATGTATGGGAATAGCTCGTGAGAAGCAAAAGAAGCACTATGACCTCAGGGTTAAGGAGTACATCTACGAGCAGGACCAAGAGGTGTGGATCTATCAACCCATGAAGAAGAAGGGACGCTCTCCCAAGTTACAGAGATTTTGGACAGGTCCCTGGAGGGTGGTAGACAGGTTGAGCGACCTTGTCTACAGAGTTCAAAAGGGAAGAACAATGAAGGTTGTGCACGCCGATATCATGAAGTTGGCTCGCACAGGTGCTCGGGTTACCTAACTCATAAACCACTGGTGCCCTGCCCGGCGATCGAGCTTGTGAGTTGCTCATGGAGATGGACCACCTGTAAGAATAGGGCCATTACTTAGACTGGTGACAGGGGGGGCACAGTAAAAGGGCATTTAGCACCTAAGTGACTTCATGCTCTCTTGCAAGGATACAATGCTGGGAAAAAGACATGTTTTCTGGCCGCCATTGGAATTTTCTGGCCGTCATTGGAATGCAGACTGGGGGTGGGGATGAGATGGACACCTCAGTCAGGCTGGCAGGGCCTTGGTTCAACTTGGGGACATCTAACCCTATATAAGAGCCCTACCCTGGAGCCCATCTTCACTTTGGATCTACCAGCATGCCACACCTCAGCTGCAGATTTCAACCTTGTCCAAGAAAGTTCCGCCAGCGCAAGGAGTTATTTTTCCACGAGGACGACCACAGGCCTATTCTCCTCGGATTATTGTGTCAGCACTGCCCACAAATTTACAAGACTAGGCGAAAGAGCAGACTCCTAGACCACCTTAGGGACGCTCACCCGGGGCAATTAAAGCGAGTAAACCCCCCGTGTGTTTTGGTGGTTCTAGCGGAACGACCGCGTAGAGGGAGACGAGCTACTCCCTCTGAAGTGGCTGTGTTCAATCAGGGCACCAACACCACCCTCATCCCTATGGATCCAGTGCTGGGGGAATCCATCGACTCCAAGCAGGAGAGACGGATACTGCAAGAATGCAACCCCTCCTACCAGCCCGAGACAGAGCCCCTGACGCCTGGGGATGACCAACCCCAGGATATGGACGTTGATGACAGATCAGAAGGCCCACTGGAGCAGAGAGGCCTGGAGGAGCTAACCATAGACGACGGCGATCTAGATCTGGGGAGTGCTTGGGGACTCACTCAGGAGACCCGGGATTACCTGGACACATTCCTCCCAGATCCAGCAGTGCTTGAGGCCATCCAGTCTCCCCTCTCCCCTACCCCAGGTGATCAGATCTTTGATCCCCACCTAGGCAGTGTCCAGGAGGACACACCTGAGATCCGCTCCCCTCCTCCCACACCACCCAGTCCACCTCCTCCCCCATCCCCCAGTCCTCCTCCTCCCCCATCCCCCAGTCCTCCTCCTCCCACTCCACCCAGCTCTCCTCCACCCAGCCCTCCTCCTCTCACTTCAGCTGGAACACGAGCAGCTCCCGCAGCACCAGCAACTCCAGTGTCTCCTCCAGCTACTCCATCAGCCTTCATCTCACCGCAGCGCTCTGAGGAGGGAGAAGCCCCTGAAAGGGCCCAGATCAGGATGTTGCAGGCCACTACCAGGCCTGCCCGGACCCAGATCATGTCAGGACCCCACCACACGCATGGACCTAAGCCAACCCTGGGGCCCATCTACACCCCGGAGGGTATTACCTGTAGAGTTACACAGCAAGAGTGGAGATTCAGCAGTCCGGCTGGCTCCCAGTGGACCATGTCCTATGAGAGACGGTTTCTCTGGATGAGAGAGCCAGGTAGGTCCGCCGTGGAGCCAGAGGATGCTCCCCTGCTCCCCTCCTGGGTAGGAGCCACCTTTAGTGGACAACAGGAGGCCACTCGCTCTAACCACACCGATGATGTAACGACTGAGTACTTTCAATGGATCGAGGCGAAGTATAACCCGCAACAGTGAGAGATAGAGAGTGATATCATGGATTAAAACTGTGTGCCGGTGAGGTCTGTTACCCAGAGACCCAGAGGAAAGATGTGCCTGGCTGATTATTGTGTGTTTTTGTAAAGATTGTTCCTATTCCAGACTATATTGATAAAGCTGTGCATTTAATTGATATTGGAGTATGGTCTTATGTGCCAAAGAGACAGCGTGGAAGAGACTGTGTCTCTTGGACAGTATCCTGCTCGCCTCTCGGACAATAGTGCTTGCCATAGACAGTGATCGAACTAAGAAAAACCGAACAATCGTGCTGAGCATCGGTCTTGCTGCCCCTGAGGATTAAGTGTTTGTGCTATTATGGCTGCTCAGGATTATTTTTATTATCGCTCTGTGTTTATACCATGTCTTATAGGATAGAAGCGATGTTGATCGCAGACACTATGATTTTATTAATTATATGTCGTGTATGATGTAAGGGAGGCGATGTTGGTCGCCAATATTATGTTTCTATAAGTATGTGTCTTGTGTTGTATGGTAAAAGCGGTATGGATCGCTAGTATTATCTTTTGACTGTATTTACATGTGGGATTGTATTCTTCCCCCTCCCTCCTTTCTCCCCCGTTGATTTATTTTTCCCTGGTCTCTGCAATGGCTCTCTATTCTGTTGTCGGTGCAGGAGCTGACCGACCAGAATGGGGGGCATTGTAAGCCATTGTGAGAGTGCTACCTTTTCTATGTTAATTAGCCCCTTTTCCTGTAATTATAAGCCCTTATTAAGCCCCTTTTTAATCGCCCAACCCCTCATCCCTTTGTCTCCCAGCCCTGGCCGTTATCGGAATGTTGTGACCGTCATTGGAATGTCCCTAGGATTAATGGGATGGGGCAGGGTTTGACAGCTCCCATATATGGTCTGGGCAAGGTTGACATAGATTCCCCCCTTCCATATTAGGATGGGGCAAGATTGCCCCAGTTGCCCATTCCTCTATTAAGCATTTATATTATGACCCATTTAGCTCAGTGACCCATATGCCCAATCCATATTTGGGATATGCCCCTTTTTCCCTAGTATATAAGACCCTTGTCTCCCCCCATTTCCCAACTGATACCAGAGATCCTGTAGATAGCGTTGCTGATGCTGCTCTGAGTTAACTTGGATAGGCTCTGTACTTAAGCCCTAGGATAGTTGGGACTTTAGCTGTACTTTACCCCATTGGATATAGTTGGGACTTAGACTGTACTGTTGGATTACTCCGTACCTAAGAGTGGATTTGCAACTGGTTGTGTGTTAGGTTTTATAGAACCTATTGCTGTTGGATTACTCTGTATTGTGTCTGTATATCAGGGAACTGCTGTTATACTGTATTTCATGGAACTGAAGGTATTTGTAACTACCAACTGGATTAAGCTATAATAAAGCACCATTCTTTTGTAATCTTGGATTGCTCGTTTATTCCTCGATCTCGCTGTGTCATCGCACGCTACCACGTTAAGTTGAGCACGAGCCACCTTGGTTAACCTGAGATATTCCGCGATTACTAGAAAGAGCATTATGGCTGATCGACACCCATTAGAGGAGATTAATGACAATACGTTGGAACCTGGCGAATACCTTCCTCCTCCCCCTCCTATTAATGAGATAACAAGGTCTCGTCGCTCGCACCCTTACCATCTGCGAGCGATGCAGACTGAGCATCAAGAAGAGCGACAACCCCCTCGTCTGACACCAGCGATAATCTCCGACCCCCCCATCACCTCCTCCTCCGCAAACCCTGGGTCTGGTGACAGGCGGTTGACACCTCCAAGTTTGGCCCGGCTGGAAGGAGTGAGGCCTGGGCACGTGACCGCCACGAGCGGCTCGCTTGACCTTGGCCCCCTCCCGACTTCCTCCGGGCGCGGAAACGCGCTGGCTGCTAATTATGGTGGCAGCAGTAGGCATCCAATCGTCAACAATGGTGGCAGCGGTTGGGATGAGATGTCATCTGTATCATCTATGGCTGACACAGTACCTGCAGCCTTATCACCGAACTTGGAGATAAATGCTAGTCCTAGATACCAGGGAGAATGGAGAGAACCTGGCTCCTCTTTCACAATGCCCAGGAGGGTTAGAATGATTGAGGCAGATGAGGGAGGTCTGTTTGAGCTAGGCCAGAGAACACCTGGATCTACTAGTAGGGATAATACACAGCAGCCTGGAAGGCAGTCCAGAAGGATTAAAACTCAACCAAGGACCTATAATGGATCTACATCTCTCAGTGATTTTCTAAACCACTTTAGAGTAGTGGCGGATTTAAATGAGTGGTCGAACAGAGAATGTGCGCTCTATTTAGGAGCCAGCCTGGATGGACCAGCTATCTCTGTCTTGGATAAAGTTGATCTGGATACTGCTGATGGATTTGTACAGTTGGTTAGGGAGTTGGAGAAAAGGTATCAGCCGGCTGATCAGCTCTCCCTATACCGAACACAATTAAGGCTGAGGAAACAGAGTAAAGATGAGGGGATAAATGAGTTGGCTGATGATCTGGAAAGAATGACCAGATTAGCATATCCCCGAGTGGACAGGGAGGTACGAGAAGATCTCAGTAGAGATGCCTTAGTAGCCTCTATCAGAGATGACAGGTTGAGGCAGTGGGTGGTGCAAGCAAGGCCAAGGTCGTTTGCAGAGACCAGAGCAGCTGCTCTGCATGGAGAGGCTTTTCTCCAATCCGAGAAAGATAAACATGTGCTACCAAGAGCATCGGGGCATGTGAGGATGGCAGCGGGTCAACCCCCAGTCACCACCCCCAGTAGCACACTGGAGGAAGTACTCAAGAAAATCCTGGAGCGATTAACGAAGCTGGAAACGCCTGTACCACCTCAGCAGCCAAGAAACCAACCTCCTCCCCAGCAAAGGACATTTGCACCCAGGAATAGGAATTGTTACAACTGCGGTGAGGAAGGGCATTTTAAACGAGATTGCCCCCGCTTAATGAGTAACTCATCTTGGGAGGAGCAGGGAAACGGTCAAGGACAGTAAGTGACCGGGCCCCTGTCCTAGAGAAAACCGGTGGAGGAGTAAGAACGCCTGTCCAGGGCAGATGGGACTCCTCCACGGCAGGGATGGTGGTGGATGGATGCACGGGAGGTGTGATGATACCCTGGTTGGTTGACACTGGAGCAAGTACAACAATCATTGGTAAACACATGTGGGAGAAAATGCATGACCCACCTCTCGTGACCCCATCTCGAGTAGTAATCACAGGGCCTGGAGGGGAACCTATGAGTGTCGTTGGAGAAGCAGTAATGGAACTTGATTTTGGAACAATACAGATCGAAGGAAGAGTAATTATAGCTCAGATGAGTCAAGGTGGAATATTAGGCATGGATGTATTACGAGCGATGAAAGGATGTGTGGATGTGGATGAGAACATGGTATGGTTCTATCCAGACACAAAGATCGCGTCGGGAAGCATGGAAGGATTTGCCTATGTAGCTCAGGAAACTATGGTAAAGGCAGGTAGCCGGGAATTGGTCAATGTGAGCTTTACCTTGCAGGAACTTCCAGGATTAGGAGAGAAATCTCAGGGTAGGGAAGAGAGCAAAGTAATGATTCTTGAGGATAAAGGTCTGGTTCCAGAATTAAGAGTAGCTACGTCTATACACAGCATTGGATGTAATAATGGAGTAGCAGAAGTTATGAATGTAGGACGACAAGACATATGGATTAACAGAGGAAGTAAGATTGCTGCTTGGACGGGAGGTGAGACAGTCACCTCCCCCAAACCATCCCCGGAATTAGCCGTGGAGGGCGATACCATCAGAAAGGATATTATGCACGATCTCTGGGAGCAAACAGACAGAGAAGTAGTGCAGGGAAAAGAGGATATTATCCAGGAATTATATGAGCGATATAAAGGAGTATTTCTAGAAGAAGGCGGGAGAGTAGGGAGGACGGATAGTGTGAAGCATACCATTAATACTGGTGATCACCCCCCTATTAAATCTCGGCCTAGGAGAGTTCCAATCCACAGGAGGGTTATTGTGGAAGAGGAATTGAAAAAGATGAGTGATGGTGGTGTAATAGAACCCGCTAGTGGACCCTGGGCCTCGCCAGTGGTGCTAGTGAAGAAGAAAGGTGGTGGTTGGCGGTTTTGCATCGACTATCGCCGATTAAATAAAATCACAAAGAAGGATGCTTACCCATTGCCACGAATGGATGACACATTGGATTTACTGAATGGAGCTAAGGTCTTTTGCACTCTGGATTTAGCCAGCGGATACTGGCAGGTAGAAATGGATCAGGGAAGCAAGGAAAAGACAGCGTTTTGCACACATGCAGGATTATATCAGTTTAATGTCATGCCATTTGGATTGGTTAATGCTCCTTCAACGTTTGAGCGGTTGATGGAAAATGTTCTTGCTGGATTAGTAGGCGACCAATGCTTGGTCTACCTTGATGATGTGATTTGCCATGGAAAAACAGTAGAGGAGTGTGCGCAACGACTTGACTCTGTGTTGAAGCGGATATCTGAAGCAGGCTTGACGGTCCAATCGAGTAAATGTCAGCTGTTTAGGTCTTCTGTTTCTTTCCTTGGCCATGTTGTGTCACAAGATGGAGTTTCTACTGATCCTGAAAAGATAAAAGCTGTCAAAGAATGGCCCACACCCTCTTCAAAGGAAGCCCTGAGGAGTTTTCTTGGATTTTGTTCTTATTACCGATCATTTGTCAAGGATTTTGCTACCATCGCCGCCCCTCTTTTTAAGTTGACAAGTAAGGATGTAACATACACGTGGAGCGAGGAATGTGATACCGCTGTGGAAAAGTTGAAAGAAGGGTTGTGTACAGCGCCTGTTCTTGCTTTTCCTCGCCCTGATATCCCTATGACTCTTGATACTGATTCAAGTGGGCGTGGTCTGGGCTGTGTATTAAGTCAACAAATTGATGGGAAGGAACGTGTGCTAGGATATGCCAGTAGGACCTTAAATAAAGCTGAGCGTAATTACTGTGTAACTCGCCAGGAGCTCTTGGCGATTGTTTGGGGTGTTAGGAGATATAGATCCTACCTCCTGGGAGGTGAATTTGTGGTCAGAACAGACCACAGCGCTCTGAAGTGGTTATTGGATATGAAGGAGCCTGAAGGTCAATTAGCACGTTGGATTGAAGAGCTAGCTACATACTCGTTTTTAGTTTGTCACCGAGCTGGAAAACGACATCAGAATGCCGATAGTTTGTCGAGAATTCCTTGTAAACAATGCAAACGCATTGATGAGGAAGAGACCACACCAATGGAAAGTAAACAGGTGTTTGCCATCACAGTCCAGGAAGGGAATGAGTTAATCAGAGAATCTCAGGAAAGTGATCCACTCTGTGTTGTATTTTCTAAAGCAGTCAGTGAAAACAGGAAGCCAAGGGAACTGGATCGTGTACCAGGGAAAGATTGGGCTTGGTTGTTTAATAACTTTGAGTTATTGACCCTGCGGAATAACATATTGGGATCTTGGAGATTTACTGATAAAGGTGGGAGAGAGTGGAAAGTGTATGTCCCCCGAGCAGCTCGAGAGGAGTACATGGAACAGATACATAGTGGACCGTTAGGTGGACATTTAGCTAGAGACAAGATGATCGACCGGGCCAAGAGGACAGTTTATTGGCCGTCGATTGCAATGGATATTGGTCTGTATGCAGCCACCTGTGCTGCATGTCAACAGAGGAAACCACCGACCCGGAATAGGAGGGCCAAGATGGGAGAACGGCCGATCCGAGGACCCTGGGAAGAGATAGCCATGGATATAACTGGACCTTTTCCCACCACAGAGCGAGGAAATAAATATGTGCTTGTGGTGACAGATTTATTCAGTAAATGGACAGAGTGTTTCCCTCTGACAAACTTTACATCGGAGACAGTTGCAAATGTAATTGTAACAGAAATTGTGTGTCGATTTGGTTGTCCTCTGATCTGGCATTCTGATCAGGGCAGGAACTTTGAATCTGGATTATTTCATCACGTTGCTCGTCTCTTAGGGATTAAGAAAACCAGGACTTCTCCATACCACCCCCGGAATAATGCAAGCTGCGAACGCTTTAATAGAACTTTGGCTACCATGTTATCTGGATTAATTGATAGTCAACATTTATCCTGGGATCTTTGGCTTCCCTATGTCAGCTCAGCATATCGATCATCAGTCCATGCTACTACTCGATTCACTCCCAACTTGCTCACCTTGGGTCGAGAAACAGCCATGCCTTGGGACGTAGCTTATCCACCACCTGATGGAGATAATAGAGAATCATACCATGGATACGTAAAGTCACTATTGGAAAAGTTGGAAGGATCACACCAATTGGCATTTGAATGTATGGGAATAGCTCGTGAGAAGCAAAAGAAGCACTATGACCTCAGGGTTAAGGAGTACATCTACGAGCAGGACCAAGAGGTGTGGATCTATCAACCCATGAAGAAGAAGGGACGCTCTCCCAAGTTACAGAGATTTTGGACAGGTCCCTGGAGGGTGGTAGACAGGTTGAGCGACCTTGTCTACAGAGTTCAAAAGGGAAGAACAATGAAGGTTGTGCACGCCGATATCATGAAGTTGGCTCGCACAGGTGCTCGGGTTACCTAACTCATAAACCACTGGTGCCCTGCCCGGCGATCGAGCTTGTGAGTTGCTCATGGAGATGGACCACCTGTAAGAATAGGGCCATTACTTAGACTGGTGACAGGGGGGGCACAGTAAAAGGGCATTTAGCACCTAAGTGACTTCATGCTCTCTTGCAAGGATACAATGCTGGGAAAAAGACATGTTTTCTGGCCGCCATTGGAATTTTCTGGCCGTCATTGGAATGCAGACTGGGGGTGGGGATGAGATGGACACCTCAGTCAGGCTGGCAGGGCCTTGGTTCAACTTGGGGACATCTAACCCTATATAAGAGCCCTACCCTGGAGCCCATCTTCACTTTGGATCTACCAGCATGCCACACCTCAGCTGCAGATTTCAACCTTGTCCAAGAAAGTTCCGCCAGCGCAAGGAGTTATTTTTCCACGAGGACGACCACAGGCCTATTCTCCTCGGATTATTGTGTCAGCACTGCCCACAAATTTACAAGACTAGGCGAAAGAGCAGACTCCTAGACCACCTTAGGGACGCTCACCCGGGGCAATTAAAGCGAGTAAACCCCCCGTGTGTTTTGGTGGTTCTAGCGGAACGACCGCGTAGAGGGAGACGAGCTACTCCCTCTGAAGTGGCTGTGTTCAATCAGGGCACCAACACCACCCTCATCCCTATGGATCCAGTGCTGGGGGAATCCATCGACTCCAAGCAGGAGAGACGGATACTGCAAGAATGCAACCCCTCCTACCAGCCCGAGACAGAGCCCCTGACGCCTGGGGATGACCAACCCCAGGATATGGACGTTGATGACAGATCAGAAGGCCCACTGGAGCAGAGAGGCCTGGAGGAGCTAACCATAGACGACGGCGATCTAGATCTGGGGAGTGCTTGGGGACTCACTCAGGAGACCCGGGATTACCTGGACACATTCCTCCCAGATCCAGCAGTGCTTGAGGCCATCCAGTCTCCCCTCTCCCCTACCCCAGGTGATCAGATCTTTGATCCCCACCTAGGCAGTGTCCAGGAGGACACACCTGAGATCCGCTCCCCTCCTCCCACACCACCCAGTCCACCTCCTCCCCCATCCCCCAGTCCTCCTCCTCCCCCATCCCCCAGTCCTCCTCCTCCCACTCCACCCAGCTCTCCTCCACCCAGCCCTCCTCCTCTCACTTCAGCTGGAACACGAGCAGCTCCCGCAGCACCAGCAACTCCAGTGTCTCCTCCAGCTACTCCATCAGCCTTCATCTCACCGCAGCGCTCTGAGGAGGGAGAAGCCCCTGAAAGGGCCCAGATCAGGATGTTGCAGGCCACTACCAGGCCTGCCCGGACCCAGATCATGTCAGGACCCCACCACACGCATGGACCTAAGCCAACCCTGGGGCCCATCTACACCCCGGAGGGTATTACCTGTAGAGTTACACAGCAAGAGTGGAGATTCAGCAGTCCGGCTGGCTCCCAGTGGACCATGTCCTATGAGAGACGGTTTCTCTGGATGAGAGAGCCAGGTAGGTCCGCCGTGGAGCCAGAGGATGCTCCCCTGCTCCCCTCCTGGGTAGGAGCCACCTTTAGTGGACAACAGGAGGCCACTCGCTCTAACCACACCGATGATGTAACGACTGAGTACTTTCAATGGATCGAGGCGAAGTATAACCCGCAACAGTGAGAGATAGAGAGTGATATCATGGATTAAAACTGTGTGCCGGTGAGGTCTGTTACCCAGAGACCCAGAGGAAAGATGTGCCTGGCTGATTATTGTGTGTTTTTGTAAAGATTGTTCCTATTCCAGACTATATTGATAAAGCTGTGCATTTAATTGATATTGGAGTATGGTCTTATGTGCCAAAGAGACAGCGTGGAAGAGACTGTGTCTCTTGGACAGTATCCTGCTCGCCTCTCGGACAATAGTGCTTGCCATAGACAGTGATCGAACTAAGAAAAACCGAACAATCGTGCTGAGCATCGGTCTTGCTGCCCCTGAGGATTAAGTGTTTGTGCTATTATGGCTGCTCAGGATTATTTTTATTATCGCTCTGTGTTTATACCATGTCTTATAGGATAGAAGCGATGTTGATCGCAGACACTATGATTTTATTAATTATATGTCGTGTATGATGTAAGGGAGGCGATGTTGGTCGCCAATATTATGTTTCTATAAGTATGTGTCTTGTGTTGTATGGTAAAAGCGGTATGGATCGCTAGTATTATCTTTTGACTGTATTTACATGTGGGATTGTATTCTTCCCCCTCCCTCCTTTCTCCCCCGTTGATTTATTTTTCCCTGGTCTCTGCAATGGCTCTCTATTCTGTTGTCGGTGCAGGAGCTGACCGACCAGAATGGGGGGCATTGTAAGCCATTGTGAGAGTGCTACCTTTTCTATGTTAATTAGCCCCTTTTCCTGTAATTATAAGCCCTTATTAAGCCCCTTTTTAATCGCCCAACCCCTCATCCCTTTGTCTCCCAGCCCTGGCCGTTATCGGAATGTTGTGACCGTCATTGGAATGTCCCTAGGATTAATGGGATGGGGCAGGGTTTGACAGCTCCCATATATGGTCTGGGCAAGGTTGACATAGATTCCCCCCTTCCATATTAGGATGGGGCAAGATTGCCCCAGTTGCCCATTCCTCTATTAAGCATTTATATTATGACCCATTTAGCTCAGTGACCCATATGCCCAATCCATATTTGGGATATGCCCCTTTTTCCCTAGTATATAAGACCCTTGTCTCCCCCCATTTCCCAACTGATACCAGAGATCCTGTAGATAGCGTTGCTGATGCTGCTCTGAGTTAACTTGGATAGGCTCTGTACTTAAGCCCTAGGATAGTTGGGACTTTAGCTGTACTTTACCCCATTGGATATAGTTGGGACTTAGACTGTACTGTTGGATTACTCCGTACCTAAGAGTGGATTTGCAACTGGTTGTGTGTTAGGTTTTATAGAACCTATTGCTGTTGGATTACTCTGTATTGTGTCTGTATATCAGGGAACTGCTGTTATACTGTATTTCATGGAACTGAAGGTATTTGTAACTACCAACTGGATTAAGCTATAATAAAGCACCATTCTTTTGTAATCTTGGATTGCTCGTTTATTCCTCGATCTCGCTGTGTCATCGCACGCTACCACGTTAAGTTGAGCACGAGCCACCTTGGTTAACCTGAGATATTCCGCGATTACTAGAAAGAGCATTATGGCTGATCGACACCCATTAGAGGAGATTAATGACAATACGTTGGAACCTGGCGAATACCTTCCTCCTCCCCCTCCTATTAATGAGATAACAAGGTCTCGTCGCTCGCACCCTTACCATCTGCGAGCGATGCAGACTGAGCATCAAGAAGAGCGACAACCCCCTCGTCTGACACCAGCGATAATCTCCGACCCCCCCATCACCTCCTCCTCCGCAAACCCTGGGTCTGGTGACAGGCGGTTGACACCTCCAAGTTTGGCCCGGCTGGAAGGAGTGAGGCCTGGGCACGTGACCGCCACGAGCGGCTCGCTTGACCTTGGCCCCCTCCCGACTTCCTCCGGGCGCGGAAACGCGCTGGCTGCTAATTATGGTGGCAGCAGTAGGCATCCAATCGTCAACAGTATATTCGGCATTGCATTGATTCTAGCCATCTGTTTGGTTAGGTTGAACTGTATTTTGAACTTTATTTTCGTCTGAAATTTGGGTTATTTGAGAGGATTGGTGAAGGTGAATTGTACATTTTCTGAAAATCTGACCCATATAGCCTTCAGCCTTGCCCCGCGCTCAACCCCAATAAGTAACGTCCAAACGTGCAAGACTTATAGTTATAGCCTTATAATATTTCAGTCTCTACCTTCTGGGGTCCAGGCGGGGATATAACCTCAAGAGGCAGAGTCTAAAGGGATTAATAACCTCCATTTCTGGCCCGCTGGTGCACTAATGGTGTATCATTTCTCAGCTTCGTCCAACCAAACAGCCTTGTAAACATCATACAACAATAGATGGTAGTATACTACACCAGGAGAAGAACAGCTATAAGAGCTGGACTAAATACCTAGTAAAATATCATACACCAATGGATGGTGGTATACTAGCCCAGGAGTTAGGAGCTATACCAAACAAATTGGGTGGAAAATTACCATAGCTGAACTAAACAGCCTGGTAAACATAACAATAGCCAGGGTTCCTATCTCCGCGTAGGCCTATGTACAGGTGTTGGATATTCTAACTAACATAACAATAGATGGTAGTATACTACCCAGCTCTACCCCCATGTAATGTAGCAGGAGAACCGTCATACCCCATTCGGAGCGGCAAAATGATTGTACTTAGTACTATCGTATTGATAACAATATATTTTTTTTTATTCATTTAGGGCCAATACAATATTTATGATTACATCAAAACTGAAAAAAATACGACTTATCCAGCATGGCTATCTTCAGACGTTGCCTCAATAATATTATTGAAGAATACACATACTGTCTATTGCAATAGTACTATTGTATTCAATATACTAGTGTCTATTGTAGTAATACTACAATAGACAATAGTATACTTCAAAGCAATCCAACATGATGTAGCGATATGTAGTGGCAGAAGGTGGGGTGAATTACAAGGGAAAGAAAAGCAGTTCGCGAGGGCATGAGAGGATGTCAGAAGCCCGCCCCCTAGTGTGAACTCAGCTAAGAGTTACGCAAACACCCATGGAGTATTTTGACTAACGGACAGCGAGCAGACAGACTGAAATATGTCCACATCCAAACACACAGACAGGGGGTGGGTGTAGAGCTAGAAACAGCTCATAGGCTTGGCCTCAGTGCATTAAATATTAAAATCAATCATTATAGTGAGAAACAGCTTAAATGTATAATTATAGTCAGAAACAGATCATAGGCTTGGCCTCAATGAATTATTATATATATAGTTAAAGTTGTTATATTGTTATAGAGAGAAACAGGTCATAGGCTTGGCCTCAATGCCAATAAATGATATTATTACAATTCCATTAAACTAATGTACAGTTATATTCCAGATATTAAAGTATTAATGATCGACATTGAGGGGCTGCTGGTACAACACTGTTGCAAACAGTGCACCAGCAGGCCCGAAATGGAGGTAATTAATCTATTTAGTCTCTGTCTGTGGTTGTTATAGCCCCTGGACATTTCAAGACAGTGACTAATAGTATTTAATGTCGAATGAAAGTAATTACATATATTACTTATTGAATATATGAGTCAGATACTCTACAAAAAGAGATGTTAGCTAATGAACGCCATTGTCAGATCTGGATATCGATTAGTTATATGATATGATGTAAGATCATGTAATTATTATTATGATTTATTAAACATGTGTATTAATTAATATAGTAAAATGCCTTTGATATTGTATCAACATATGAGGGTAAATTTGCACAATATATCGGCACCATTGGTCCTCCGTATGTAATATTTTCTCAGGTGGGCTTTCAAGAATTCCCTAATATTGGTTCAATTACGTATCAACAATATCAGCCAACCAATCAATTATATTATCATTAACACGAATTTAACTAAAGTATTGGTACTCAGATAAAACATTTTAACTTGACAATATAAAGAGGAAAACAGAAAAAGAGAATATTTACCCATGTGACTGTCTTGTTTAGCCAGGGTCTATTGACTCCATATGTTTCAACGTATTGATTTATTTTTTATGTTTAAAACATAGCATTACCAGGACGAAGTCAGCTTATACAGCTGGTCCTCCACTAGTACCTGAAGGGAAGTGACATTACAGTCAGCCCAGTACTCGAACCCACAATATTCTCAGGGTCTCCGAGACAGAGAGACAGAAACAGAAACAGAGACAGAGGGGGGGAGAGGAAAGAGAGAGAGGGGAGAGAGGGGGGAGGGAGAGAGTGAGAAGAGAGAGAAGAGAGAGAGGGGGGAGAGAGAGGAGAGAGAGAAGAGAGAGGGAGAGAGAGAGGAGAGAGAGAGAGAGAGAGGGGGGAGAGATGAAGGAGAGAGGCAGAGGGAGATAGAGAGAAATGACAGGCAGAGGGAGACAGAGAAAGAGAGGAGAGAGGGAGATAGAGAGAGGGGAGAGAGGCAGAGGGAGGGAGATAGAGAGAAAGGAGAGAGGCAGAGGGTGATAGAGAGAGACAGAGAGGAGAGAGGCAGAGGGAGATAGAGAGAAAGGAGAGAGGCAGAGGGAGATAGAGAGAGACAGTGAGACCAACGAGAATAAATCCTGTTCCAGACTCGTTGGTGAGACCAACGAGTTTGAATTTACTCTCGTTGGTGAGACATAGAGAGACAGAAGTATATCACGTATCTATATTATTATTATTATTATATGTCTTTACTAGAGTAAGACAGAACAGGTTGGACAATATGTTAAGATTTAAATACTAATGAATATGAATAATCCACCAATATTACTTGTAATAACTGTATCTAGTTGGTGTTCCTGGAAGATCTGCCCGAGCGCAGATGGAGGTAACTGGTTACTACCATATTCCAAATAGACATAGCAGCCCGCAAGGCAAGATGCCTACCACTATATGACTAAGTGGAGGAAGTATTAGCACAGGTAGGCAGATATGCTGGAGTGGTATCAGGCTATTTATGCAGCGTTATTAGGCTGGACTCGCTACATGGGTCAGATCATCAGATGATGTACAATAGGCAGCTCTACACATTTAGCAAGTTCAGTTAAATTAGGCTGGAATATCATAACTTCTATGTATATCTGAGTATATTTGGTATTTATTGTATTGATTCAGACAATGTTTTTGCCTATGTTTTAACCGCCACCAATTCTGGAGTATTGGTGACGGCGAATTGTACATTTTCTGACGCACATATGCAAACATATATGTGCCTACCACCTTATAAAAATATATCAAGGCACATATGTACACCATTTAATAGTGCATAAGAACAAAGTTCTGCGATATACATATATAGAGACATATATAATACATACATTTGAATATAAAATTGTAAATAGAGCAGATTGGACACCAACCGCAATATGAAAATATTTATAGTGAAATTAAATATAAAATTGTAAAAAGAACCGACTGGGCAGTACAAATGGAACATGAGATGTACCCAGATGGAGTGAAATTCAGGAAGTGTATCCTGGTTGTGTTGTCATGGTAAACCAGAGTGTGGACGATGCCAGATAAGACCATCTATGTCCGCTTCCTTCTCAACTCACTGCGATACATTTGAACCCGTGAAATGTTATGTTTTCCCAGGACGAGCCTTCGGTTTCATGTCCATTGCATAACTGTATTATCATGATAATCAACTTATCATATGTATAAATGTGTATAGCGCATGTTTGCTGCCATTTTGGGCACATAATCATGTTTTACGCCATTCAGGGCGGACAAGTTTCCTGCCATTCTGGGCGTAGAATGGACGGACCGACCTGGTTATCATGAATATTAGTTTAATATTGGTATAAATTGTTGCGAGAATGCACTGACGTTGCATGAACTAGTTTAACGGGATCTGGCTCGATTTGAGGGATGCAAGTCCCCTCATGCCAAACATAAAAGAGAGAGAGAGAGAGAGAGAGAGAGAGAGAGGGGGGGGGGGGGGGGGGCAGGGAGAGACAGAGACAGGAGAGTCAGAGACAGAGCGAGACAGAGAGAGAGAGAGACACACACACACAGATAGCGACTGATAGACAGAGACAGAGGAAGAAAGAGACAGAAAGACAGAGAAAAAGAGGGAGAGAGACAGTCAGAGACAGAGCGAGAGAGACAGACAAGAGACAGAGAGGGAGACAGAGATCTTATCATTTAGGGCCTCAACTATCTGTACAGCATATTTTAACTGGCTTAAAGACAAGCATTGAGAACTCAGACCAAAGCAAATAAATTTTAACGATTTTAATCAATTTGGATTTTAATTTAATTTCTATCGTTTTTCTGAATTCATTCATGCTTTCTTAACATTATTCATATTTGTAATAAACATCAGAATATCGAGAATAGTGCAGCAAAAAAACATATCCCAGAAAGCCTTACAAAAACATACTGAAAGTATAGAATATCCACATTATATTAAAAATACATTTTTCATTAAAAGAATTTATTCAAAAAAACGACAGAATTTAAAGCATATTTCTGAAAGCCCCTCTCTGTCTGCTGAGCGTAGATCTGCTTTGGAGAAAGGCTAATTATGCGCGCAACAAGGGAGCCATTAATTCCACGCGCCGCCCCTCGATAAGAAAGAACACTTTGTGACACACAAAGGCATCCTTATGAAACCTAATCCCTAAATGTGAGCCTTACCATAAACATTGCACACTGATATGGAAAATTTCCATGTCAGATTTGCCCGATCTCGGCCTTATTACACTGTACTACTGAACACTACACTTCTACCATATGTAAGGAGTTTCCATGGGAACATGCTGAAATAGGTAGGAAACTAATATTTTTAAATGAATTGGGACAAGATATTAATGACAGTAATAACTCGAATATACCAATACAAAGATGTTCTAAATACCGGGGTGTTAATTATTTGTATCATAATGTTAGCATAATTATCATTTTGCAACAAAATTGCTTATGGTTGAAATTATTTGTACTATTCTGATCCCCCGCCAAAAAAATTAATGATTTTATTACAAAATTGAAGACTTGCATCTCAGGAGGCACTGATGGACATATTTATCAAATTCTGCTAAATTCTGTCGGAAATATTTTTGGTTATGTTCAAGTTCACGTATTTTGAACTTAATTGTTGTCTTAAACCAGAAGATGTACCTGCTAATAAGAAATAAAAACGTTTTCAAATCAAATCAAATTGAGAGAATTGGTGAAGGCGAATTGTACATTTTCAAGCAATTTCCCCCATTAAAGGACTGGATCTCATCTGCTAGGAAATGTCAGAGTGCAGCTTCGCTCTCCTGACAAGAAGAAGCCAATGAAAGTTTGTGACTATTATTAGCATTGACCGCAATAGGGGACTTTGCATAATATGATATTCGCCATGTTGGTGTTTGTTTTGCAGGCAAGAAATCATGGGCGGTGGGCGCCACAGAAAAACACTTTCCTGCCTGTCCAGGTTGACTATTCATCATTGTTCCCATGTGTTGTATATCATGTGATGTGTCACACAAAAAGAGTCTAAAGTGGCAAAAGAAATTTTTTCTATATTTGCAAAAAATAGATTTTTTTTGTTACGTTTTGAGATATTTTGGGGACATTTTTACGAAATTTTGTTATAAATACCGGTAGTGGAATTAGGGAGAGATTTGAAAATTTTAGGATGTCCTTAAAAATACTGTTTTCATCCCGATGTGCCTTCCCATACTGCCCTGCCACATTGACATGCACCCCAACCCCCTATATGCCCCCCCCCCCGCCTGACAACCCCACTATAATATATACTATACCCCCCCCCCCCACCCCTCCTCCACCCCAATATACCCCTATACAGACAACCCCCTATGCATCCCCTACACACACCGCCCTTTCACCCTCACCCCCCCTCCACCCCTGCCTCCTCACATGCTCATTGCTCCCATGTGGACTTACTTCCCAAGCCTTAAGTAGAAACACTTTTTTGCCTCAAATCACGACTGCGGGCCGGCGGCCAAGTACCATCCTCCCAGAGCCCAAGATAGACGCTGCCAATATCTCTACTATACCACCTATATCCACTTCTTGCATCTAACCACTTCTGCTCTTCCACAATCACAGATACAAAGGGCTGCCACTCTATTTATCTACTTCAGCATTAATAAAGGCCACCTTCATGTCGTTGACGTGCTGGTGGTTTGTGTTACCCTTACATTCATATGTTCCACCATATTGTCCTCCAGGGCTTGAAATCCTCCCTAAATATTGGGAGCTTAGACCCGCCGATATTATCGTTTGATAAATAAAAGTACCAACAACAACAACATCCATTGCAGTAGTGTAGATAACTAGTAACTCTGGATCATCGTATCTCGTTAACTGTAATAATTTAACTTAATTCTAGTCCAAGCTTAGAGTAACATTTATATTTCTGTAAAGATCCAAGGGAGCTTATGGAAAAGCTATATGGCTGCCATAGGGGAGGATTGTTCCTTTTTCCGGTGTATTATTTATTTTTATATTGAAATGTCATGCACTATTTTCGGAAATAAACAATATACAATACAATACAATGTGGTTGATGTCAAATCCCGGACCCGGAGGAGTTTTCAAAAAGCTCTTACAAATATGCATTATAATTTATATGTCTGACTTCACCTTGTGCTCATATATGACCGTCATATGACCGTAATAAAAGAAATCGTTCCTGTTCGCTGCTGAAAATTAGGTAGGAAGTGGGGTGGGGCAACTTATAATTTAGTTTTTTTAGGAAACCCTCAGAAGTCCGAACCCCCAAAAAACTTTACGTGAGGTCACTGAAACATCTTTATTTTCTTTGGCCTTCAGGGGACTAAAAGTGCTGACACTTTATTTATGCATTTCGGCAAAAAACAAATAGGCATTTTGGGTTTAAGTTGATCAGAATTACACTCTATTTGAGTCCTAGGATGCATCATGGGGTGGGGTAACTTTTAATGTACATTTTAGGAAACCATTTTTCAGGAACTAGAAAACAACTTTAGGTGAAGAAACTCCGCTATTTCCTTTGGCCTTAGGATGTAATGACATGCGGATAAGATGACAGTCTAGAATTTACTACATGAATTCCGTCTTCATGTATAGAAAAAATTGTGTTCCTGCTTCAATTAGTTTTCTTTGGTCAAAGATCTGAGGCCCTATTTGGTCATGTAGATAGAAAATTTTATCTTGAGGATTTAATATTGACCCATTTCACATCAATAGCGCAGTCTAGGCCCAAAGTTGAGGAACTCCCTTCAAACAAAGGGAAAGCCTCTCGCCTCAAACCGCAAAGTGCCATTATAATTCCATTAGGACCGCAAAATGTCATTATATTCCCATTAAAACGCCCAGTTCCAGGCAGGGATACCGATTAGCGAAGTAGGCTGACATACCGTTCTTATCTGATCTGAGTGAGCGCGTTTTTTGCCGTATAAATTATCCATACATTTTTACCGTATAAATTATCCATACATTCTAGTCTCAGAGTCGATAAAGACCCTCCAAACAGAGGGAAAGCGGTTATAGCCTCTCGCTCCAAACCGCAAAATGCCATCAGACAATAAGAAAGGAATCAGTTATCTGGGTTGGGAATAGGTGACTATAAGACAAATGCATGGCTGTCGGGCATCCCAATCCAGGGTTGAGTGACCTACGTTATACTTGTATGTAAAAGGTTAAAACCTCTAATAGAAGCCACAGGTTCAGTTGGTAAATAATCTGAACAAAAGGTTAACAAAGTGCTTCTATTGGGGGTGGCGATTTGGTCATTGTAAATCCTTGAAGACGGAACCCCAAAATGACACCTTGCGATGACACAGCATTATTAGGTCTAGGCATCACCAATCACTTAAAACAATAAATGCTCAATATTATAGACGAATAGGAGCGCGAATAATTGAAGGCAGCATCACAAGGAAGACCTTGTCGCTATGGAAACATCCTACATTTTACTGAAAGTCTCCTGATATTGTAATGACATTACTGGTACAGGTAGGCTTAGATCTGATCAGAAATTTTCTTGAAATTTAAAAGTCCAATAATGGGACTTGTATGTCAGTGTAAAATCTATGGAAAACATGCTATATTCAGCATGGAATATCTATTGGTGGCAGGGCTCGAAAAAACCTACCAACTTCACTTGCCCATTTGGCAGCCAAGATTTACTTGCCCAACATCATTTTTCACTTGCCCAAATCTATTTGCAGAATTATAAACGAAATCATACTGATCTGTATGTATCTAGTTTCATTGTACAAAAAGTAGACATCACAACAGGGGTTTGAAATCGGCGCCGTAGAGATTTTCACTTGGCCAATCGGGCAACTAATATTACATTTTACTTGCCCATAGATTTTTTTTAGTTGCAACCAAACATAGGGTTTTTTTTCGAGCCCTGGGTGGTCTAATGTTAATATCCATGTGTTATACATGTTTACACAAGTCTCCATCTTTCCCATCATGCATTTGGTTTTCATAGAAAATTAATACAAGCTGTGATATCGGTGAAAACATTCTTGCAATTTTCGATAAAAATGCTGATAAATATGTCGGACCTGAACTGAATCTATCCCAGCATGCACTGTAACAGACATGCGCAGTGGCACATGCAAATCCCCTATTAGAGGTTTTACGGTAGGTGGTGTAAGGGATTGGCATGAAGCCTACTATGGTATGAATGCCCGCGAGCGCTGTAACATTTGGGTAAGGAAATATCTTACAATCCAGAGGTATGTAGTATGTACGAAAAATAACAGGAAAATCGTCCTTATTTTACAACTATCTGATACTGAACAGGTGGTGAAGTGGTTCCTGGGGCAAGTGAAAACGTGTCACTTGTTGCAAGTGTAGTTTGTGCCATTTATTTATATCTTTTTTTACTTTTATTTCATGTCTCCTGAGAGGAGTGAGTGAGTGAGATTGGTTGCTTTACGCCCTTATCAACACATTTATTATGGTTATATCAAGGGTGGGAGAGCTGAGAGGGAGGCAGTTTATGATCATACCCAGGAAATAGAGATAGAGAAGAAGGAAGAGAGAGACAGAGAAAAGAGACAGAAAGGCACTTTATGGTCGTACCCAGGACCTATCCTGCAGAAAGTACTGCTATATCTACTGTATGATGTTTTACCAAGCTACTTCGATTCAACAATGTCATTTTGATGTAGTACAACGTTATATTGTTAAGTATTTTCGGTATGAATTGATGTACACGGCACTAAAAAACAAAATTAATATTTTAAGGCTATTGTGAGTATAGTCGGTATGAATTAATGTATACGGCACTAAAAAAAAAGTTATCATTTTAAGACTATTGTCTGTAAGCAATTCGGTAATGTAAAATTGTTGTTGCTTTTTAAACTATCATTATTATCATCATTATATTCATATTATATGCGACACATGTAATGAGAACATTCGAGTTATCGAAAAATGTGTATTCATGTACAATTTGTTAAAAAAAATATTAATTCTTAAAATGCCGCAGCCTGAATAAAAAATATTTCACACAAACTACATACAAGCCTGAACCTACGTTCCTACCTTCTCAGTAAAATACAACCGGTAACGACTAGCTACAAAATGATGCATGTGCCGCCATGCCTCATTGTGGTGCTGACTTTGAAGCCGCAAGATCAGCCTTGTGAGTGTCAGATCAAAGGACGGGCTCACTTAGAGGGCCTCAGGGCCTCCAAGAATTGTACTATCAGTCTAGGCCCAAAGTTGAGTCTCTTCAAATGAAGGGAAAGCCTCTCGCCTCGAAACCGCAAAGTGCCATTATAATTCCATCAAGACTGCAAAATGTCAGTATATTCCCATTAAAACGCGAGTCCTATGCCAGGAAACCGATTAGCGAAGGCTGACATACCATTCTTATCTGATCTGAGGGTTTTTTGGACCTAGAGTGCTATGTCAGTGATTGGACGCCTACTGCGCTAGTGGGAATTGGTGCTAGTCTCTCATCATGTCTCTTTCTCCATGAATTGTCCCTCCTTTCTCTTCCTCCTACTCTACACCCTCTCTATGCCCCCCACCCCCCCCCCCCCACCCCCCCCCCCCCCCACCCCCCATCACACACCATCCCCACACAAACCCGTAAGCGCCCACTTTTATCTACTCTAGTACAGTCCCACACTACGGCTTAGTGGCTGCGGAGCGAGGGTCCAGAAAGTAACCGCACAAGGTATTTATTTGTAGGAAGTAAATTGGTTATATTTCACCAGATCTGAACGCTTTTAGATTGCTTTAATATTTAAAAATAAAGGATCGTCCCCCGCCCGCCGCCCCCCCCCCCCCCCCAGCTAAACAGCGCTGTTTAGCCTCAGCTAAACAGCGCTTCTAAAACGTCTATATGAAGATCACTATACTATGGTCTATGCATGCAGGGGCGCTAGCGGCGGTATTGGGAGACACCATATTTCGGCGCTTTGTTTATATTTAGCGGCAATGGCCGTCAATTCGAATCTTATCACAGGCCTCGCGGTGGTAAATGGGCTTATATCTTCTTTTCTAGACAATATTGTTCCAGTAATCACTAGCTAATATCGTTGCTTACTAATATACGGTAGGAGTAAGCTAGGTAAGAATGCTGAATGAGCATTTATTTCGTTGGCAAACAGGGGGATAAGTATCAATCTCTCTCTATTTGCGTGTGGACCCGTAATGGCGGGTGTGACGTTGTAATGGGTAGTGATCCTGCCAATGGGCAGCTTCTTTCAGAAGCGGTTGTCACGGAAGAGTCCAGAGTATTACTGCGAGATTAATTTGGGTGTGATGTCTTAGGCTATGTACTGGTATTATATAAATATGGAATCTTTTTCTCATTTTCAATGCTGCCCACCACCCCACCCCCTAGATAGCCGTGTCTATCTCTATACAGTTCCTAGTATAGTCAGAGAACTGTATAGGGGCATCTCCAGTTGCCTACCACCCCCCGGCTCCCACTTCCCTCCTATGCTTTTGTTTTGGTGTCTAATAATACACATGCCTCTGTGTGAGGCATGTGTACCGCCAGGAGTAGTGGCGCCGCAGCGGCCGTTCCGGGAACTAAAACGCGCCAATGTCCGGTCGATACAAATCAAAACATATGGATCAAAGGTGGAAAATCTGTTTATATCTTCTTTTAGAGACAATATTGCTGCAGTAATCACTAGCTAATATCGTTGCTTACTAATATACGGTAGGAGTGAGCGTGGATACTAAGCTGAATAAGCATGTATTTGTTGGGCAGAGACAGCTATAAATGTCGTTCTAGGTATATAGGCGTTTGACCGTGATAACCGGTACGACTGCTATTTTCCTTTTGATTCTGCCGTTGGCAAGCTTCTTACAGAAGCGGTAGTCGCGGGGAGTCCAGGTTCATGGACTAACTTTTATCAAGCTCCCCCCCCCCTCTCTCTCTCTCTCTCTCTCTCTCTCTCATTAATTTCGTTTCTCTTCTTACCCCCGTCTCTCTCCCATTCTATCCCTCAGCCCCCTCCCTCTTCCTCCTACGCTCTCCCTCCCTATGCACCATAATTTATATCCTGGCTTTTAGAAGAACAAAACACAACAAGAGCCACTTCCAGGAATATGTCTGGTGGCTGTAATATGAGACCTAATTATAATGTAATGAATTGTATAAGCACAGTAAAGACCAAGTCGCTGCAGTAGACCTACGGTTCTAGAATTACCTAATTAACAGGCTATTTGGGAGCCATCGCCTACAAATGTTTACCCAACATGTTTACCCAACAAAACGCCGTCGTTAAGAACTCAGGTATCAATAGGCTAGGCTCAGAGTTGACCGATTCCCTCCAAACTGAGAGAAAGCCTCTCGCTCCTAACCGCAAAATTTCATTAGAATCCCATTAGGACGCCTACTTCAAGGCCAGGAAATCATTAGCGCAGTAGGCGTCCAATCACTAACGTTTGTATCTGATCTGAGAGGATGTGAGCCTAGACTGTACACGTCTGAAGGCACTAATGGAAGACTAATGGATGAAATCGCCAGAAAATGTACAATTCACCGTCACCAATCCTCCCAAATAACCCGAATTTATGACAAAAACTTTGGTTCAAAATAACCAAACTGCTTGCTAGAATTAATACAATGCCAGATATACTCAGATATACATAATATTGACCATTTTTACTCTCTAATTTAGCTAGAATGTGTAAATGTGTAGGTCTGCCAATTGTACATTTTCTGAATATCTGGCCCTAATATTATATAAAGGTTAATCTCTGGCAGTAGGGGAATACTAAAAGCAGGAGAAGACCATTTCCCTGTAGGCAATGGCTATGAAGTAAATATAGAGGTGTTGTTGTTTGCAGAGATATTGCGGTGGCGGGGCTGGCTGAAAGAAAGGGACATTGATCTCCACGACTCTTAAGTGCAAGTGCAGCATAGCCGTGTATAGACATATATGGGTCAGATTTTCAGAAAATGTACAATTGGCAGCTGTACACACTTAGTAAATTCTGCTAAATAAGGCTGCAATTTGGTCAATTCTGGGTAAATTCAAGTATATTCGGCATTGCATTGATTCTAACTATGTGTCTGGTTAGGTTGAACAGTATTTTGAACTTTATTTTCGTCTGAAATTTGGGTTATTTTAGAGAACTGGTGAAGGTGAATTGTACATTTTCTGAAAATCTGACCCACATATTGAACAGGAGATTGGTCCACATAGGGTATCAGGCCATTCTCTCAATGGTATAAGCTCCGTCTCTCATTATAAGCTACATCTAGAGAGACCAACGACTCGCTGAAGAGACCTGCAGAGCAGGAGGGGGTTTTATATCGTTCTAGGCTCAGAGTTGACATAGTCCCTCCGAACTGAGGGAAAGCTTCTTGCTACAAACAACAAAATGCCATTAGAATCCCATTCGGACGCTTACTCCAGGGCCAGGAAAGCCAAATCACTAACATACCATTCTTATCCGATCTGAGAGGCTGTGAACCTAGACTGTTATGCTGAATTGTATTTTTGGACTTCATCTTGGTATTAATTAAATGTGGGTTATTTGAGAGGAGTGTCGTTAATGAAGGGGAAATGTACATGCACTGACCCATATATAAATAGTATATAAATATATATAGTCAATACTAGGTAAATTCGCGTATATTCGGCATTGCATTGATTCTATCAATCTGTTTGGTTAGGTTGGATTGTATTTTGAACTTTATTTTCATCTGAACTTTGGGTTATTTGAGAGGATTGGTGAAGTTGAGTTGTACATTTTCTGAAAATCTGACCCAAGTAAGTGTTATAACGTGTCACCTCTGTAACCAACCGCTATTAAAAGCCAGCAGAGACCAAAATAAACCCTTTCTTGCAGTGACCAAAATAAACCCTTTCTTACAGTGGCGGCTAAATCAGTCAATTACACGGTAGTAGGCTAGAGGCCATGTTTAGCTGCAGCCTAAATACTAAAGGGTTATTACTACACAAGGTCAAGCCCCGCCCACAAGAATTGTTTTTTTCTAATATGGCCACGGCCAAAGAGTCTTCACGCATAACAATGAAACTTTCACATTGACATTCATTTAACATGAATAAAGTGGTCTCGTCGAATTTTCAATGTAAAATTCTAAGTGATTGAGACAACTCAAAACACGAAGGGACACAGATGTTTGTATTTGAAGGAGGTTTAATGTGTTGGGGCGATCTACGTTTCGGTCTAACATTCGACCTTCATCTGACCTTTCAATGTAAAACTCCCTATTTTTTTTATTTTTTTTTAGCAAACTGGTCACTATTGATTATCTACCTCCAACCAATGACCCTCATTCTGAATACACTCCATTGTAAAATAGACGCTTCTTGACGCAGCTCATGAATAAGAACTAAATAGAGAGAATGGAACTCGGCGCAAGTAATTGAATATTCTGTCAATACTTTTGAAATAAACGATTGAGGAAGCTTCTAAGGATGAATTGACTGTGAAGTGAGACTATAAACAGCCCCTCCCACTTCTGCCCCCGGGTTGGTTTACCCAGACTCACACTCCAGTAACTTGTCAGCAAGCATTGTCTCAATGTACTCGTTATCTTACAGCCTATCATAGACCAGTAGAACGGTTAGTACGTAAGGTCTACCTAGCCACGCTCACATGCAACGTTTGTTTTCTACCAACTTGGTCATATTGAAATTATCATAAGTAGCCATATTTATTCAATATTTACCTTCATTATATGCGCATTCCATATGAGAGGTGCTTTAAGTGGGGTGCTATAAAAATATTAATATAGCACGCGTACTATATGAACTACTTCGTCACCAAGTCGGCTACTTTTTTCAGATTTTACACATCAAGTTTTATGCCCATATAATAAATATAGAATGGAACTCGCCTGCAATAATAAACAAATTATTGGACTTCGACTATTGCTGGCTCGTTCCATTCTCTCTATTTATTAGCTCGAACAAAGGAAGCTCAATGTGTAAAAAAAAGAAAATTACCTGAATCTATCACTGATTCAGTATTTACTACAGTCTACTGCTACCATAAATTGTCAAACTCTACTGTACTGCTCCAGAACTGTTCTGGTCAAGCGAACTGCCCCCCCCAGCCCCACCCCCACCCCACCAACACATACTTTACAAACAGTACAAAGGTTAGAAGTTATCCTTGCTTAGGGACTGTTCATAATTAAAGATTCTTGTGAAAAACTGTATCACCCCCACCCCCACCCCTCAACGTCTTGTGCAAAGCAAAATGGCTCCCCCCCTACCCCCTTGAAAGTTTGTGCAAAAGTTCATCACCCCCACCCCCCTCCTACATTATTGTAGTTCTGAGTCTGTGCAAAAAGATGCCCCCCCCCCCCCCACCACACACACACACACACTTGTAGAGTCAACGCACAAAAGGTGCCCCCCCCCCTGAAAATTCTCCCTCCCCCCCCCATGGTAAAAAATGAACAGTCCCTTACGTAGCAAGTGACTGTGGCCCAAACAGTCGCCCCACACTACAAGCTACTACAGCATAAACAGAGAGTTAAAGCTAAGTATAGGTGTAAGTAGTATATGGTTGAAGTTGGCTCAAGATGTACAATTCACTTTTAGCAATCCTCTCAAATGACACAAATTTAAGACAAAAACGAGGTTGTATTAAATGCAGTTCAACATAACCAAACAAGATATATTCTGAACCAACGCAATACCGAATATACTACTCACATATTCCTAGACTTTATCATTTTTTAACCAAATTTAGGAGAATTCACTAAATGTGTAGAGCTGCCGATTGTACAGATTTTGACCGCTTGACCAATATAATAGTTCCTAAAATAGTAGCACAGGTTTTGTTGCCTCAAATATACTTCAAGTTCAAGAAGTAGAACCGGCTTCGGAGCTAGGAAGGATTGTATGCGGGCTCCCACACTCAAATATAGTTGACATCTTTATCCCTATATAGTACATATAGACGAAAGTATAGTGTTGAAATGGACGTACAGCAACCATGCAACCCCACCCCCACCCACTATTGGCATTTGCCATCCGAAATTCTTACCACTTGCTGTTACAACATACAACATGTACCGGTTGATAAACTAGTAGTTTGACAATAGGGGAACAGTATGTACATCAGTGTTCCTTGTTCTATTTGATGAGATTATAAATGCTGCAAGCTACATAACACGTACATGCATTGCTTCTGCCCATCTGTCTAAGTCTAACATAAAAAACAACTTTCCAGTCTAGGCTCACGGCCTCTCAGATCAGATGAGAATAGAATGTCAGTGCTTGGACGCCTACTGCGCTTATAATGGCTTTCCCGGCACTGGAGTAGGCGCCCCAAGGAGATTCTAATGGCAATTTGCGGTTTTGAGCGAGAGGCTTTCCCTCAGTTTGAAGGGACTCTCTCAAATCTGAGCCTAGACTGTAATGATATTACTCTCTGACTGTTTCGGTATCCAATATATGGGTCAGATCTTCAGAAAATGTACAATTCGCCTTCACCAATCCTCTCAAATAACCCACATTTATGACAAAAATGAGCTTCAGAATGCAGTTTAACATAACAGAACTGATACTTTAAATCAATGATGTACCAAAAATACTCAGATATAGTTGGCATTCATCATTCTTCTGCCTGATTTAGCAGAATTTCCTAAATGTGTAGAGCTGCTAATTGTACATTTTCTAAAAATCTGACCCATGTATAATTTTCAGCGAGAACCTGATCTAAGCCTGGTCGTGAACACACGTCTGGTGTGATTAGCACGCCGGTTGGCAGCACGTTTAAGTGAAATAAAACTTAATTAAGGAAATACGGTAATATATCAGTCCACCTGGCGGTCCCGGGTGGAAGTAGACACTAGTAACCATGGAAACTCCTGCTCGAGTAGTCGATCCCCGGCCTTATCTCAACCAGAGACTGTTATCAATATAAAATGTAATCTTTATTAGCTATGAACATCTGCCCTTCACTCAGGTAGGGCCGTATTTGTTGACTAAATATAATATACACCAGTAAAAGATCAGGTATTATTTGTTTGATTGCAAATCAAACAACCTGAAGACCTGAAGAAGGGCAACTTAGCCCGAAAGCTAGTGATAAAATAAATATAATCCAACATAAAGGGGTTTATTTCCTATCTACTATCACCCCACTACCAAACTACTATACCGGGCTTAACGATATACAGCGATATTCCCACTCACATCGATACATGATTGCAAATCAGTCTGAAAAAGTGAAGACTATTATATCCCATTCCACTATATCCACAAAGTAACAACTCAGTATTTTGATTAAACTAACCTCAATTTGATGTAGCGCCCAGGATCGGGGTGAAAAGCAGGCAATTTAATTATGCCTGAACCCTCGAAAACAGAGATGGCAAATGTCAATCAAATTGTTATTACCTGGTTAAATAAAATATTAAAAAAAGAAAGAAATATATAATATGTAGTCTCAAATCCATGGCCAAGACTGATGGTATTCCAGGTCAGACTATCGAACTTGGAGTGAGGCCACTTGAAGGTGCAGGGATCGATCAATCAAGATTAAAATCAATTATTAGGGTATGGGAGCAGCACCCTTTAGTAGCCAAAATGTGCCTAAACATATAGTTTAGCGCTCCTTTCCTTTAGAGGGAGGTGGGAAGGGGTAGATGGAAGGTGAGGGAAGGCCATATATCCATTGGTCATTTAGGCGTCATTTTATGATTTTAAGTGCCATTAAACATCGCCTACTTGATATGTGCTATCATGACCTGGCTTAGAGGGGAGAGGATTAAATCTAAAACAGGAGTAACTTCCCCCCAAATTGGGTCGAGGGAGGCGAGCCCAGTTGTTTTTATGGGGATGTGAACTGATTAAGAGGAACTAATGGAATATGCCTTCTTCCACACCTCGACATCAGAGAGAAATCCCCGCTCTATAATTAACCTGCCATAAACTATACCTGTGCCTAAGTATACCTATGGAATAATTGTATATTAAGACTTACTACTCTCATAACTCGTTAAGCAATATTACCCAACATTATCAATCTCACTAATGATAAATCACCAACCCATTCTCATCTCATCTCATTAATTCCTATTTGATCATATACTTCTCTCCACAAAATGTTTCAGATGTTATTTCATAGCTAATTAAGTCAGCTATAACCATGTATAACAAGCAATATGCGAAAATTCAGGTTACGGAGGAAGACCGGGATTACCCGCACCGCTTATGCACTTGTCAATTGAAACCCCCACCCCCCCACCCCCAGGTAAGTAGGGGAATGGTAGGGGAATGTCTGAGAAAACATTCCCCCACCCAGGCGGAGATTTCCCTAAGTTTACAGCAATATCAGTTGGAGGGGTGGGGGAATGTCAGCCAGTACCCACTCTACAGACAGCAGAGGTGTTTCTATCTATTCCCGAGTGGGAGGGGGGGGGGGGCGGTCAAATGTGGTGTCTTATACTTTTCTCTAGATAAACCTTGGTTCCCAAGAGAGTTTTGGTGGTTTTCAGTGGGCATGGCCTAAGGTAGTCTATGATCTAAAGTTACAAACCTCCTCCTATATTTTACACACAAAGTGTCAACCCTGAACATGACAGGGATTTAGTGGTGTGGGGCCATCATCACACCCAAACTAGACTTGATATATGCCATGTAGACAATAGCTGAATGTCCAAACTAAGCAGAGCCTGAGCCACCTAGTAATGCTGGGGGCATATATTCACGATTTCAAGGCGGATTTAGCAACTACGATTCGTCGTACAATCTCGTTTCAGTGGTGCGCAAATCATGCAGGTTCACAACTAATTGTGGGCCTTTTTTGGGGAGCACACATACACGATTTGGAGGCCGATTTCAGTGTAGGCTTCCAAGTTTGAGATCATATGATTTCTGTGAAGCACGATTTGGGTTGAGATCATGAGTGTGTATACATATGTGCAGGAACCCACGATTAATCATAGGCACTAATGGTAGGTGCACAATCAAACATTGGTGGGTGCCACGTCTTTCCATAGTAGTAGAAAAACGTGGCTGATTGAATAACTGTATGTTCCCCAGTTTTTTATGAATCAAAAACCTTTTTTCTCAATCGTCGCAAGTACATCATAAAAAATGTTTTTTTCAAAATCACCATATAATTTGAGGTGATCAAAATCATACAACCTAGACTCACAATCTGAACCTGAATCATGCTTCAAATCCAATGTGTGCAGTTAAAAACAAGCCAATTTCAGCTAAAATCATCATGACCTGAGCCCATGATTTGTTGTAGAACATAAAATCATACGATTTGCAAAATCATGAATATGTGTCCGCCACTTAACTTGGGCATGTTAGAACTGTACTGGGAAAGAGCAATGCTATACTAATAGAACATCAGATCTATGTGTATGCATTTTTAAAAAAAAAAGATTTAAGCTGAGAAAAGGACGGAACATAGCTCTGCTGCAGCTTAATAAATGTACACAAGTGATCACCAGAAAACATACTGTTGTCTTCTGGTTTAACTAAAACTAAGCCCCAAATATAGATACACGATTTGGGGGCCGATTTGGGGGCCAATTTCACGTTCTGTCATACTATTTGGGCTTGTCCATTTGAGATCGTACATCAGATCGTGGGTCCCAAATTGTGATAAATACTCTACGCATGCATGATTTCATAGGTGATTTGGGATGTATCCTCGTAGGAGAAATGAAAGGTCATCTGCGATTTCAAATCACCACATTTCAAATCACCACTGCTTATATGCTTAATCGTCAATGTGTAGTGAGTGCTACGATTTTTTGTAGACTTCTATAATAAGGTCTACAAAATATCATGGGTACTTCTACATTTTTAGATCATGATCAAAAGTCGTAGGTGTACCCACGATTTGGCAAAATAGAAGACTGGAATTATTTATAATTCTCATTTGAAACATAACTTCACTTGTCAATTGAAACCCCCACACCCCAACCCCCAGGGGTGCGGGGGAATGGTAGGGGAATGTCTGAGAAAATATGCCCAACCCAGATGGGGATTTCCCTTAGTTCAGATATTCAGCCATTGTCTACATTGCATATATCCAGTACAGTTCAGATGTGATGGTCTGACACACAGCTGTGGACATCTAAAACCCTGCCATGTTCAAGGGTGACACTCTTCACACATATATTGAGGGAGGGAGGCTATCACCAACTTGCTGCTCTAACCTCTGGGTTGGGTATGCGTCAATTGTTCTGTTGGCCTTTTAGAACTTTTGTCAAATTGTGCATTTTACACCTGCCCCTTTCTCCCTTCCACACACACCCTAGCTTGCTCCCCCCCCCCCCAAATGGCTGATAACCCCCTACACCACTGACCAGCTTAGACTCTCCTTAGTTCATGTGCAGACCAACCGTAGCAATTGAGATCTGTTGTGCGGCTGTACCTGCAGTTGGATTGTGGTTGAATTGCAGTTGAAAATCAGTTTTTCTTGTGGTGCGACTGTCACTGAAATCTTTCAACATGTTGAATATTTTCTGCGACATTTTCTGAAACATCTCTGCGATGTGATTAGCCCTATACCCCAAGGGTTGCGATTGAAATTTACCAGTGGAGACTGTTCTGCACTTGAAGTGGGGTTGGTAAACTGCTGCGGCAGACACAGGGAGGTACCGTTATGAATGTCGTCTGCTCCTTGCATCATGTTGACCAAGCGCGGGAAGGATATCCAGCCGCAGTCTCTATCGCAACCATGAGACCTTTTAATGATGCTGCGGTAACCTCTATGTTTGTTCTGCAGCTGCAGTATAGATTAATATTAATAGAATCGCAGAGTTTGAAATGCAGACCAATCGCAGACCAAACACTGTTCTTACCACAGCCAGTGGAGACACCCCTTTAACCTCGACTCGCTGTGACTGGGCAGCTCAGGCCAAGTCAACAAGTTCTATGATAAGACAAATGTGCCCCTGGGGGTCGGGGAATTTACACAAATCTCTTGCCCTGGGGGGTCGGGGATTTCATCATATTTCCCAAAACTCCCAGGACATTCCCCCACATCCCCGGGGGTGGGGGGTGGGGGGTTGCAATTGACAAGTGCATTAAAACCCTTGGCGTATGCCACTTATCTTCCTGATGAATAAAATTCGTGTAAAATAAAAATTAAAAAAACAAAAAAACAAATGCCGGTTACACCCTTAGTATCATGGCTTACCCTTACCCTCTCATGGATTAACCCTTTTCCCTCATTTTGAACTGAGTGTTGGAGCTGTAGCTTAAATTTAATCGATTTTTTTTTGTATTCAAAAAGAAAAGAAAAAATTCTACTTTATTTCCTCATTCTGCCATCTTGGTTCATACAATCCTAAATTTCGCGCACCGTCTCTCATATTTGATTTTGTATTTTCCTAAGTATTGCTCTAATTCAGTTTTATATTAAAAAAAAAATCTTAACACTATACTGACGACCTAATAAAGCCATCTTTCCAACATACCGAGAATTATTAAATCAACTCACAATGGGGGTGAATTATGATTACTGTCAAATAAATAGTTGCACAAGACATCATAACTACCGGAGTACTTAGAAGGGACACTATAAGAAGCGCTGACGTGTGGTATATTGCAACATTGAAATTACCAGCCCTTCCTTCCTATTTACTGGCATTTATCATTGCTATACACCACCAAGGGCTGTAGAGATGAATACTCAAGAGAGAAGTGGGATAATAGTCAATAATAGGCGTTAGGAATAGTAAATGTAAAAGGTATATATACCGTGACACATTCAGGTCAATAGAAGCACGTGTAGGGTATTACAACCAATTATCGCGTACCGCAGTAGATTATGAGTAAAAATATACTAACAATACATGTAATGATGTATTCTTTAGAGTAATCGGGTCTATTCCTCTATTCGGCTTTAAGATGTATTCAATTTATTGTAATACGAAATGTTCTCCTGTACGTTCTCTCGCCTCCTGTATCAAAACATGGAAATAAAATTACAATATATGAAAATGTCCATCGCGTTTACAGTAACCTTAGTATTAGCTAACCAACTTTCAGTATGGCTGGATTCGTGGTGCCCACGTATATGGAATAGACTGTACACATGTTAAGCTATGAGTAGTGAGAGTGCCCATGGGTCAGGTTGTCAGAAAAGGTACAATCTGCAACTCTACACATTTAGTAAATTTTGATAAATTATTAGGCTGATAATATATATATTTAGTATTGTGCTGAATTTTAACAAATCTGTTCGGTTATATTGAACTTTATTTTGAACCTAATTTTGTTCTTAATTTGTGTGTTTTGGGACAATTGGTGAAGGTGAATTGTACATTTTCTGGTGATTCCACCCATACAGATCTACACCCCCATCCCCACAACTCAACAGAGTCGATACAACAGGCACAGTAGCGGGACCCAAGCACCAGGCAGAGGTAGTGGTAGCGGTTCCCTCATTGAGTGATTCTGCTGCCACTGGTCTAAAACTGGCACATCCCCTACCAAGAGATGGTCAAATCTGAGCCATCTATCTACTACCAATCGACATGAGCAGGCACAGAAGCTAAACCAGCTGTGAACACCCAAATGAATCGCATTAAAGTCAGCGGGGAGCATTGAAGAAACCCAGTGGGTTTTCCCCTGGAATATGAGACCAAGCACCCCGGTAACAGCCTCAGCCATCGCCGGCCCTTCCTCCCACCAGACTCCGTCAAGCCCCCAGCCCTCCCGCGGTCTACCTACCTCGTCATCCTTGTGGACGGACTCCAGCACCTTTACCCGGCGATGTAGTTCGAGTATATCCACAGATTCTTGCTGGTTGACGGCGTAGAAGTTATAGGCTAGCATGAGCTGGATAACTACGAGGAAGAAGGCGATAAAAAAGAATAATTGATAACGGTGGCATAGTCTCCGAGTCGAGTTGACGACTCGGGAGCTTGCCATCATGGAACTGACTAGAGAGTACTAGCTCGCCTCCTGAGCTCCAGTGGAGGAGAGTTCTAGTGGCGAGCGATGAGACCTCTAGTAGCGGAAAGTAAAACTAGGGTTTACCGCGCTGGTAAGTTGAGTACGGTACTATTATATGGAAGCAGTGTATATGGGTCAGATCTTCAGAAAATGTACAATTCGCCTTCATCAATCCTCTCAAATAACCCACATTTAGGACAAAAATGAGCTTCAGAATGCAGTTTAACATAACAGAACTGATACTATTAATCAATGCTATACCAAAAATACTCAGATATACCTGGCATTCATCATTCTTATATGCCTAATTTAGCAGAATTTCCTAAATGTGTAGAGCTGCCAATTGTACATTTTCTAAAAATCTGACCCATATGTATGGTTCGGGACGCCATGGCATGCACAATTGGACTCCCTATATGGGTCGGATTTTCAGAAAATGTACAATTGGCAGCTTGAATGTGAGAACATGGTTAAGGTGGTCGGAATATTATAACTGGAATTCTTATATTACATCTGCAATGTTCTCTAATATCATCTTCCTTCTTCAGTTAAAACTGTTGGTGTTACCGAAAAGCTTCTCTACAACAGAAGTCCAGCTTATTTAACATATCTAACTGTACATAGAGGATTTAGCTGTTTGTTCACCGTGCCTTTGTGTATCTCCGCTCAAATATGAGTTCATTGTATATTGGGGGAGAAGAAGGACAAGAAGGAGAAGCAATGGCACAGGCGGTCAGGTTGAGAGAAAAAAATAGGGGAGTTGCATAGCCGCTATTTTAACCAGACGTTCTTCTTCCACAAACTCCCTATAATATAACAGAATCTTGATTCGCATGGAATTATGGGACCAATGGTACAGTCTAAAATCTATAGAAATCATGTCATGTTCAGCATGGTGTATTTATCAATGTCAATATCAATATCACTGCCGAGTCAGAGGGTTGCAAGACATGAAATGAAGGTAAATAATGATTAAATTACTCTTAAATATATATCATGGCATAATAATAGAACTAAACTTGAGCTGCATATGCAACAACGCATTCACAGAACGCTCGTGGCTTTTGGTGAATGTCTTTCATGCGTGCCTTCAGCACTTGTGTAGACATTCACCAAAAGCCACTCACGTTTTGTGAATACGTTGTCGCATATGCCACTTGCGTTAAGTTCTATCTTTATTCTTAATATGTAAAGTGTAGTTTTTTCAATTTCACTGAATGCAGAATGTAGGAGGCAACGCGATCACAAATCTCTGGAACCAACTCATATGTGAACTGGAGGAATAACAGGTGTAAAATCGCAGAGACAGAAGGTATATGGTATAACACTTGATGAATTATGATTGTGAGTTAATATATCCATAATAATTGTAAGCTTCGTATGAAACCTGTTTGTTCAGGAGGGATGAGATGAAAGAGAAAAACCGAAAATACAAAAAAAATATAAAATAAAGAGGGACACAATAATTGAACGTTGATTAGAATTGTATGATCCTAGTCGGCAGGATATGTTGAATAAAACCTTTTAAAAAAAAAGAAAAAAAGGAGGCAATGCGATAATACATCAACTATGTTGACATCCATCTTTTGTAAACCTGTAAATCTTGGCCTGAAATGTAATAAAATAAAATAAAACAAGTATTGTTTTTTTAAAAGTTTTTTTTTTCTTTTAACAAAAAAATCATTTCAGGGCAATATATCTAATATATAAAGCTCTAGAAGGGTTTTTTTGTCACACATGTTCTGTGAATCTGGGATGTCCCAATCTCTTTTTTGGTCTCTACAGGTCTGTCGACCCTGTGTGGAGGACATTATATGTGGTTTGTGAAGGAATCTGGGGTGAAAATGTGATTTTGAAGCCTTTTTAAAATTGGGATCACCACACTCTATAGCATGGGAAAGCTCCTGTGGGATACTACGTCATTTCTCACAACCTACTACATCATTTCCAGGGGGAGGGAGAGGGGGGAATCGGAGATGGTGTTGGGAGAGAAAAACAGATATGAAAGACAGAGAAGAGGCGGAGGGAAAAGAGGGAGAGGAGGAAGTGGGGGCAGAGAGGGTGACCGTCCGGAGGACGGGTACTTTGCTAGTGTATTTATAATTGTTTATAAGTGAGCCGGATCAGCTGCTGGCGGTTTTGTATTTTTTGATCTCAGTGCCTTTAAGAGGCCTGAGATCAAATGAGTCACTACGAAATGTGCCAATCATTCTTCATCTGATAATATGTGTAGCTGTATGTAAGGTGTTAGAGCTTAGATATGACATCAGGGGAGCATGCCATATCTAACTCACTGATCAGTGATACATTTCGCACTTAGATGTTATGCCAACACCTCAGCTCCTTCACCCCCCTCCCTCCCCCCACCTTCCCGCCTCACCCTCTGTCAGCCCACCCCCAACACAGAAGGGGGAATAGAGTGTGTACGTTGGACAGTTGTGTATTTATGGCAATAGGTTGCGGGTCGAATTTGAGGTGCCAAACCTCCCGTTTCGGCGGGAGATCTCCCGGTTTTTTGGACAATTTGGCAATTCCTCCCGTCCTCCCGTTTCCAAATCAAAATCTCCCGCTTTTTGCCGAAATCATATAAATCCTCCCTTGGATACCAACAAAATCTCAAAATCTCTGACTTATTGCAGAAATCACATGTCCAAGAATAGGATAAAGCAGCATCCTGTCTTTTCCTTATGACTGCCATCACACAGTGTACAACAGACACACTGGTGAGAAGAGTTAATCCCCTCTAATCTGGGTAGCCCATTTGATATATAAATTTAAAACAAACATGAGAAAGGTAATTAATACAAGCACAAACATGTGGAAGTCCCATATGGGAAAATCCGGAGGTATGCCAGCCATTCTTTTCTCTGCAACCAACCACAAAGGATTGGCTAGAAAAGGCAGTCAACAGCTTGTCTTTTACCCTTTTCAATGGTGGACGAATTACCAAGAAAGTAAATTTAAAAAGTAAATTCATATTTTTACATGACAGCTTCCTGTTCCAATTAACTAGATATTCAGTTTGCTTTCAAATAGCTGGAATATTATGTGAAAATGACCATAGAATGCACCATTTCACTCCTAGCTTTAACATTTTAACACCTAACCCATAAGTCATAATACCATCAACATTATCAAGGTTGCGCGACTGGTAGGTAGGTGTGAGGCTATATGATGTGTGAATGCACCATATAGTTATATGTGATGTGTTCCAGGGAAATGAGTCACAAGTCGCCAAATATATATATATTATATTTATATTATTTATTAATATATTTTTCAAAGTGTTTTCTTCACAAGAGTTCTTTATTGAAATGTTCTGATTTTTAGAGGGTAAAGCACTTATAGTCATATAATTCAAATGACCTCACGCTCTCCGCCTGGACAACAAGTTAATAAATTGACATCGGACACAAGTAATTCGGCCTGAGATTCGTTTCCATTGGAAACGCCAGCTATATAAATTAAGTTGACACTAATTGTAAAGTTAAATAGATAAACCAAACTTAACATGATAATTTCTTAACTTAGTACTTGTTATCGTTGTTTAATGTACCACATGCTATTTGTATGGGCGGGAGTAGTGCGCACTCTAAGAAAAAAGGGTTCTTTAAATTTCTTTGGGGAACCTTATGGTTCCTCAAAGAACCTAAGGGTTCTTCAACATCTAAAATGGTTCTTCAGGATCATCATGGGTTCCTCCAAGAACCATAGGGGTTCTTTGTCAATTTTTGGGTTCTACTTAAACTTAAAGGGTTCTTTAGCTCATGGAGGTTCTCCAAAGAACCTTATTTTTTTCCTTAGGAAAGAAATAAGGTTCTTTGGATGATACTTAAATGATGGTTTCAAAAGTTACGAGAATTTATGATTATATATGTGTTGACATACATTCTATTTATGTCCTCTATTGAGGGCATGATTATACCGCACCTTGTTAACCACTTGTCTACCACTTTTTTTTTCATAACTCACCCACCTACCAGCTTGTGGGCCACAAAAAAACCAAACATCTCAGGCGGTGCAATAGTGTCCCTCATACCACATTCTCATTAGGTTCTATTTACCATATGTTTTTAGATTGTAGAAGCCAAGATGGCAGGGAAACGAATACAAATTTAAAAAAAAGAAAATATGTTCACCAATATGTGATGTGTCACAGAAAAATGAGTCATAAGTTGAACAACATATGGATTTTGAGGTACCATCATATTTGAAAAGATGAGAAAAAGTGGATTCCAACGATGTTAACATTCAGGAAATCTAAAACTATATTTTATGTTTGATTATTTTTGTTTGGAAAAAAGGTTTGAAATATTTCTGGGTAGACTATCACTAGTAAAGTAGTTAAATTATATTACTCCATGATGAAGGGAGGATTAACTGCAGTTTGTATGGGCGGGAGTGTAATCCTACTGTGTAATCATGTGTGTAGGATTACATGCAACCCAGCAGCATGTTTCCGGTTTGCTACCATGCAAACTCCCTCCCTCCTTTTGCTATGCTATTACATAGCATCTCACTGATACACCGGAGGGAGGGGGGAGCTTTTAGGAACAGCCATTTGTTCTACTTCCTGTGAAATGAAGTTTTGTTTCACAGAAACCTTGGCTGTCGTTTCCACTGCTACTCTAGCTCCTAGGTACAACATTTATTAATTGAAACTAGATTCTGCAAGGGAATAGTTTAGTCTATAATAATTGTAAGTCCCATTGTTTTGTAATGACAATTGTTTACATAGAAAATCGATCAAAAATAGACCAAAAGTTACATCAGGTCTACCTGTTTGCCCGCCTGTCTCCAAGCTGACTATTAAAGTTAGGACAGTCATATTTCCGATCAGTCAACTGTTGATTTTCTTTGTCAATAATATATTTTAACATGTTTTCCTTTATCATCATGGAGTAAAAATAGAACCCCAACTCGTAGGTATTATTAGCAATAGGATTGCATGGGTCCTCGTCAAATCTTTTCACATAACAGCACTCGCCCTATCGGGCTCGTGCTGCCATGGAAAAGATTTGACTCTGACCCATGCAATCCTATTGCTAATAATACCTACTCGTGAGGTTCTATCATATACTCTAATTCCATATATATTGAATTCACTGTTTTGTATTGGTACATGTATTCATACGATTTAAAGGGCTAGATATCCCCAAAATGAGAATATTCCTACAAAGACATCTTGTGAATAAAACACTTTGAAAACATCAATTTTGTGACTTGTCACTCATTTTCTATAACACATCACATATAGTTGCGTGTATAAATACTTTATGGAATCCAAAAGCATGATGGGAAAGATGAAGAACTAGATGAAGAAGCTTTTACACTAGCATACAATTCCCATAATTCCATATGAATCAAGATGCAAGATGACGGACATGCAAACCCCCTATTGCAGTTCTTGCCCGCTCTGTTCATAACCGATCTATTAACTTCATTCTTTGCCTGCCTTGAATTTATTTTCTTTAATCTCGCCCGTTATCATGAGCTATTCCAGGCACTCTTCCCTGATTATAAGGGCCAGATCGTCAGAAAATGTCCAATAGGCCACTCTACACATTTAGTAAATTCAGTTAAATCAGACTGAAAAAATATATACAGGATGTATATCTGAGTATATTTGGTATTATTGTATCGATTCAGACAATGTTTTTGGTTATATTGAACGTATTTGGAGCCTCATTTCTGTCTTAAATTTGGGTTTATGTGAGAGGATTGGTGAAGGCGAATTGTACATTCTCTGAACCCCTGGCCTACCTATATATATCCAGAATATATAAGCATTCTATCTTTGCTTTCCTTAAACAAGAAAGTATCCATTTCAGTTGTGGATTTAACACCGTAATGGGCTGACAAAGTAGAAATTGGTTTGCTATTGGCCTCATTTGAGGAAAGAAGTTACAATTTAAGTCTATATTTGACAGCCTCTCTGTTTGGATCTAGGGACACTCATTTTTTAAAAAATCTATTATGGTTAAAAAAAAGGGACCAATTTCACACGCTCCTTTTATAATGCGCAGCCGGTTAAATTGAAAGTGATGCGTCAAAAACTTAAATGTGAATGTGCCGGAGTGAAATATCGAAGACAACATCTTCCTAAAATTAAGACAAGATTTGGCATTCATTTATTGAGATACATTCTGTACATAACATCCCCCACTTTCCCGATAAATAACTTGTCACGTGTCAGATTGTTGACTAATGCTTGGCAATTGCAATTGCAGACACTTAAAATTATTTCATTACAAAGACATGATCAATTGATTAACTTGATATACACAAACACTATTAGTAATGATCTTTGCACCAGGTAAAACCCATTTATAGTTAATATAAAAGGAATTAAAAAGACATCATTTCAAAATGATCACCATTTTATCAAGATGTAAAATACATATATATACACAGGTATCACAGTTTTGCCCTTAAAATATCAAATTACATTAAGTTTAATAATAATTGCATGTCGGGTTTTTTCACGAAATCAATTGCATTTAAATACCATATGTACAAATTGAGCTTGGAAGGTTTAAAGGCGAGGATAGGATTATTTTAGTGAAACGGATCTCAACAAGTATCCCAAGTTTCAAAATCTGTGATGGGAAGAAATTACCTCAATTTGGGAAATAGAAAATAATTTCATCCAAATGAAAAGAACTCCAATAATCAGAAGAATCCAGGTTTTGACTACATTAGTTTTGGCGACATGCAACCGATTTTCTTTTTACAAAAGTGCGACTGGATCTTTTTCAAAAGAAACCAATTAATTGAAGAACTTAATTCTTGGAGAAGGAATCTGCTACACCGAGAGTTGGTTGTGAGGGCGTTCATGCTGTAGTTGGTTTCTTGGCTGTGTTAGCTGCCGCAGCATTCTTAGTCAGGATCTCCAAGGCCTTCTTTGCTTCTCTTTAAACCAGAAAAATAGATTTGTAATGAGGCTAGTTATTATATTAAGGGAGGAGAAATAAACAACAAAGGACAAAGCGAGTAAAATTTGAGATGGCGTTTGTGAGAAGTTGCTATGGAATGTGTACTAAGCCCCCCCCCCCCCCAAATAGGTGTGTTTCCGATTACCCACCCCCCTACCTAGAAAAATCTTACCCTACCTAACATTTTTTTACCATACCTGATTTTTTTTTCATTATATCTTACTTTTTTCTGGATTTTTTGACCAAAAAAGCTTATAAAAGCAGGAAAATGGGTTTCCTAACCCGAAACTGTCAAAAAGGACATTTCCCATGTTTAAAACAGCTATTGTTATGAAATAGACATTTTTTTCAGTTCCTGGGAGGTGGTTTCCAAAAAAAAATAATAAAAAAAAGTTACTACCCCGCAAAAAAAAAAAAAAAAAAAAAGTTACCACCCCCCTACCTAGTTTTTCAGCCAGATAAATCGGAAACATATAATTTTGTTGTTGGCCTCAGGACTCCTCCCTCAAGTCTCTAGGTACAAGGCGAACGTGTTAAGCCACGCCCACACATTAACCATTTGGGTACTAGCGTCAAAACTCTACAGTATAGGCTCAGATTTGAGAGAGTCCCTCCAAACTGAGGGAAAGCCTCTCGCTCCAAACTGCAAAATACCACTAGCAGCATCCCATTAAGACGCCTACTCCAGTGCCAGAAAAGAACTATTTCATTTTATTTGTACTCACACTTACTGCGACCTAGTATTCTTCGATATACTACAGATATATTTAAAAACCTAATCTACCCAGGAAAGAAGTTTCCAGAAAATGTTGTATATGGGTCAGATTTTCAGAAAATGTACAATTGGCAGCTGAACACATTTAGTAAATTCTGCGAAAAATTTGGTCAATACTAGGTAAATTCGAGTATAGTTGGCATTGCATTGATTCTGGCAATCTGTTTGGTTAGGCTGAACTGAGTTTTGAACTTAATTTTGTCTGAAATTTGGGTTATTTGAGAGGATTGGTGAAGGTGAATTGTACATTTTCTGACAATCTGACCCATATATGAGCATTAAGCATAATATATAAAGTTGATTTGTTATCCTAGAGACACAAACTCATGAATAAGATTCAGGTCTTAAAGGCAAGCGGCCCAGCCCCACGTTTCCTGTTTTTCAAGGGTCTTAAAGTTTGGCATAGAATATGTAAATTTGTTAGTTCTTCACTTTTATTTTATTTCCCTGACTTAGAATTAGAATACACACCTGGCAAGTGGACCTTCCCCTCTCTCCTTGTCACGTAGCACGCGTAGTACACGTTTATCCTGGGTGTTTAGTATAGCCAGCGTACGGATGATCTGCACAATCAAGTATATTGTTATCATACATATGGGAGAAATCGCAAGAATTTGTACAACTCATCTTCTCCAATCTTCGCAAATAAATCAAAATTGTAACAAAGAAAATGTTCAAAATTGGATGCTACATAGCCCAACAGATTGATTAATCAAGGCAATATCAAATATATTCAGATACACCGAGTATTGCCCATTTTTCAGTCTAAATTGGTAGGATTTAGTAAATGTGTAGATCTGCCGATTGTATATTGTTTGAAGATCTGATGTGTTCTTAACCGAATATATCACCCGTGAGCCCATATCACTGAAGCAGGCCTGTTTAATAAAACAGACATTCTACCAGTTACATGACTAGTTGTTAGCATTATTGTATTAGTCGATACTGTATACATATTCTAACTTTAAAAGAAAAAGTTAATTACCATTAATCTGACGTATTCACTGGAGTCGAGCTCTAACATCTCCAGCAACACTCGGAGGATCCTCTCGTTCTTCATACCCAGCGTCCCTAGTGACGTCACCGCCTGAGCGCGGGAATCCTCGAGAGGGTCCTCAAGTCGTCTGGTAAATAATAAAGGTAGAATAAGATTACTATAATAAAAGATGAGTAGATTATATGTGCCGGGAGGTAAATTAATAGTGATTAAATCTTTTAGAATATGATTATGATTTTAGTTTAGACATTCTCAGTTTTTGTACCTTCTCTTTTTGATGGTCATTTACCATAAACTGGTCCACAGTAGTTCGATCATTCTAGATATTTATTCTGATGGACGAACTTTTATTAGGCTGAAGATTTATTACATTAAGAGTATTAGAATATTTGAAAAAACCTATTTCCGACAATACAGAAATTTTCATGCACTTAGGCCATGAACAGTGATAATTAACTTAGCTCATATTACGAAATATTACATAACAATGCCAGCTCAAGCAATTGCTAAATCAATTTAAGTATTTTCTCAGATCAAAATATATAAAATCCTTGAATAAAGTGAAAATGTAGGAAATACTAACTTCTCTGCTCTCTCACAAGCTCGGGCGAACATGTCCAATGCGGCCATCGCCCGCGCCACCTCTTGCCTCACGTTCTGAGGAGAAAACATAAAAGAGGAATAGAAATAATTTCATTTTGTATCTAAGTAGATACTAGTAGTCCTTCTACACATCTGTCGATCAAGGTGTAAGGGATGTCATAGTTAATGACTTTTGCTGCTTCCTTACCACTTAAAGTGACTGGCTCACCTTGTTTAAACTCCTGCCAATCACCATTAAGGTCATATCATACCAAAAATTATAACCAATTATGGTTATAGTTCTGTGATCATACATTATTACACCTGTACCAGGAATAATTAACTTAAAAATGACCATCCTTTACTCACAGAATAACGAACGCTTCCGTTATCAGTGATATGTACACAGACCGGCTCCCCCCCCCCCCCCCCGCCTTAAATTCTGTAACTTCTGCCATAGAAATAAAATTTAAAAACAAAACAATTCATGCTCTAGTAACTTGGCACTTTAAGTAGTAAGGAACCAGCAAAGGTCATTAACTATGACATCCCTTACACCTTGACATGTTACGCCAACCATAACATATTCGCCAAGCGTAACGTATTTGCCAAGTGTAACCTTGATTTAAACACTTTTCAGAAATAATTCTTGGAAGTGCTTCTTATTAGAACTAATCCTTACATATTATACAATATCTCTGTTATATAGTCTGGGTTTTAAAAGAGGCATTACTGGAAGACCTAATAAACCCTTATTATTATTACAACAAAACATATCCCAAAACTCTAATAGAAAGGGATACATATCCCAAAACTCTATTAGAAAGGGATATTTATCCCAAAACTCTAATAAAAATGGATATACATCCCAAAACTCTAATAGAAAAGGATATATATCCCAGAACTCTGGAAATGGATGCGAAAAAATAAATAATTAAGGAAACTATTTAATGAAAAGCCTAGCTTCCCTAAATGCAACAATCATGTTTATATAATTCTGCTCCATACCAAAATATTCAATTTTCTCCATTACCAAACATAGAGTCAATTACATCTAAAAATATTTGAAGGATCGGAAATGCACAGGACACTTTATATGGCTTTCCCTTCAATGGTTTCATCTTCAGCAAATTCCCGGTTTATGAATTGCTGAAAATAATAAATGTTCACGACACAATACATGGATTTGCATTATTTATATTCGTACAGATTTAACCATGCGAAGCACTGGGTTATCCATTTATATCTAGGCGCGGGCGGGGGGGGGGGGGGCACTACCTAAAATGATGCATATATAATAGTATATTCTCGCATAATGACCATCTCTGTAATGCGACCAACCTGTAATTAAAACCAATTTGGCTCAGTCCCAATAAGGAGATGATTTTTTTATTAATAAAATTGTATTGGTCAAAGTTTCTAATTCTCATTTGCCGATTTCAAATTAAATTCTAGCTACGTTATTATTCCATTACCTCTAGATCAATTTAAATTGTAATCACTTAAATTTTTAGTAATGAACATGACTTTGATAATACAACATTATATCATAATTATATAACAATCTTTTTACTTAGTCCCAGCACTATTCAACTGCTAGGTAGGTGTTGATATATATATATGCTTGATAGTAACAGCTTGCGGAACATTTCAAAATTCGAAATAAGAAAAGATAACCGGTGAAGCGACCATCCCGCTATGCGACCAGAAATTTCTCAGTCCGAAATTAGGTGGTCGCCTAAGTGAGAGAAACTGATAATATGCTGAATACCATGTAAATGAAAGTCACTGTAGTCTCTCCCCTCCCCTCCCCCTCCCCCCTCCCCTTCCCAGGCAGAATAGACTATAGCTGCCCCAGCTGGGAATAACACCCACGAACCTGCCTGGTACATGTCGGTTGCTCTACCATCTGAGCTTTTTCCCCCAATCTGTGTGTGTTATCATAAGATTCCAGGGAATCTTTTATTACATTTCGAAAAGATTACAATTCAATTCTAATATTCTTTATTCGTCACTGGTCTTGGTCTTGACAAAAGGGTAGAGAACATCAGTATCACAGATCTTCAAGAAATGGTAATCTTTGTAGGAACAGTATTTATTTCGTTTTCCATGGTTATTATGAGAATAACCAGTCAAAAAAGGTCAAAACTTTCGGAGGAGTACTCCCCCCCCCCCCCGCCCGCCCACAGTGTGAGTAGTACAGTATTTACAATGTAAAAGGGAGGACCAGACTGTTGGCGAGACTAAGTCGTAGCACACGAGTGCACTAATCCTTTGGTCACACTCAGAGACACCAGGCGGCCGGTGCAAACACCTGCATGTCTCTGACTACAGTGTGTTCTATATAACTTGGTGTTGTCAGGAAAACTAATTAGACTTGTCACAGACTCGTAATGAGAACAAGTTCGATTCGTGGACCTATACATGTTTATGTACAGTCCAGAAGCATACCCGCGAGATTTGAGGGAAGTGAGGGGAAGTGTTAGGCTATTTACTTGTATAAATATGGATTCATTTTCTTATTTTCAATGACGTAATGATATGATAGTCGCTTAAAAGATACCAGTTAAAGAACTATAGTCTGTCCGAAAAGTAGTTGACAGTGATTTCTTAAAGAAAAGTGGGGAACTTTTTACTTCAAACCTTTGCCCCCTGAGTTGCTGTTTGCGATTGACCATGACCAAATATACTGCTGCATTGTATTGCACTGTCTCGGCTCCATGTGCAGCAGCTGTTGTTTTGCTTAGATTGAAGGAAGAGCTGGTTATAATGGCCCTGTTTCTCCATGGTTAATTGCAAAGAGCTGCTTGCTGGGCAAAGGGTTGACACGTCCTTGTCATAAATAGAAGTAAAAAATCCCCCACTTTTCCCTCTTCTTAAAGGATTTAAGGAATCATGTGTCAACTACTTTTCGGACAGACTATAGAAGATGACTGTAGCCCAGTGCAGTACACTACACCCACCTTGTTGGGGTCGTCCCACAGTTGTCTGTCCAGCAGCTCGTACACAGACTCCACTTTATCCTCAAGGCACACATGTTTCTTACCTGGGGATGAGCAAGAAAACAGGCTTAGAATTCCCTATGTGTATTATACAGTGGTAAAAACAGCTAATCATATGTAAAAAAGTGGGAGGCAAATACAGGCAACATGAGTGTATTTGTACTCAGCATTACCAAGGCGGAAATTTAAGATGAATAAATGGGTGTGGACTGCAGGATATGAACAACTTGGCACTTTACAGAATTTGGGGAATTTAGAATTTGGCAAATAAACCTGAACTATCAGGAAATTTACAGGACAGGGAAGGGGCAGAGTCCACCCCTGGACATGGGTGGATAAATGATAGTGGAAAATGGAAAAGTTGTCAGAGTTCTGTTGAAATAAATTGTCTTCTAACCTGACCACTAAATGTCAGTTGTTTTTTCTACGCACATGATTTTACAATTGGACTGATTCCCTGGCCATTAACCCTGTACAATATCCCTGTAGTCATTAACCCTGTACAATATCCCTGTAGTCATTAACCCTGTACAATATCCCTGTAGTCATTAACCCTGTACAATATCCCTGTAGTCATTAACCCTGTACAATATCCCTGTAGTCATTAACCCTGTACAATATCCTTGTAGTCATTAACCCCTGTACAATATCCCTGTAGTCAATAACCCTGTACAATATCCCTATAGTCATTAACCTTGTACAATATCCCTCTAGTCATTAACCCTGTACAATATCCCTGTAGTAATTAACCCTGTACAATATCCCTGTAGTCATTAACCCTGTACAATATCCCTGTAGTAATTAACCCTGTACAATATCCCTGTAGTAATTAACCCCTGTACAATATCCCTGTAGTAATTAACCCTGTACAATATCCCTGTAGTCATTAACCCTGTACAATATCCCTGTAGTCATTAACCCCTGGACAATATACCTGTGTTTCAGACATAATCCATCCAATATTTTATCTGACCAATTTTCTTCAACATCATTATTGCAGAATGGGAAATATAGAGAACAGAATGGAGAGCCTGACACAGGGAACATACCAATAAGGATGAGGAGTTTGGCCGCATTCTTCCTGAACTTCCACACAGGAGAGTGCTTGAGTTGGTGCAGTACGGCCTCGGTCATGTCCCAGCCCCGGTAGTTGAGCTGCCGCACCAGGATCTCTAGTGCCTGCATCAAAGAGAACAAGGGAAAAGTGATTGAATTTTGTATTGCCATGACACTAAGGGAAAGACACTTCTGTTTCCCGATCTTCCGGGGCAAGCTCTAAAAATAATGTAAGTTAGTATAATCACAGAACTCCAACGACGTGTGCTGGAGTTCTCTGGTATAATGCATATTTACAACATAAAGGCATACAATATGGGTCAGATTTTCAGAAAATGTACAATTCAACTTCGCCAATCTTCTCAAATAACCCAAATTTTAGACGAAAATAAAGTTCAAAATACAGTTCAACCTAACCAAACCGATTGCTAGAATCAATGCAATGCCAAATATTCTCAAATTTACCTACTATTGACCAAATTCCAGCCTAATTTTGCAGAATTTACTAAATGTGTACAGCTGCCAATTGTACATTTTCTGAAAATCTGACCCATATAAGGATAACATCCCACTTTCAGTGCTTTAGGAAACACAAAAGAAAATAATGGCAATAATAATGATAGACACATAGTTCCAAACTGAGATCGACCACTACAGACACGTAGTTACTAGACGCCCCGGTGACTTAGTTTGTGGCCACCGTACGGTGCCGCGAGGTACACATTAATTCCCGTAGGTGTCACCCTCAGTCTCTCTACCCCTGAGCAACGTTATATGCTCAAAACGGTCACCTCATATATTTGGTCATTTCCGTTGCCACAGAACGCCCCCTGAATATCGCTAGATCGTTGTTTTAAAGTAATATAGTCATCATAGCATGAATAAAGGAGATATGGACGTTTTTCCTTCCTCTGCTATCCCAGCTAGACTGTCTTTGTAATAGGTCTTTAAGCACTCCATTCACCACAAGGGGACATAGTACAGTGGTATGGTACTCGCCTCGTGCCCAAAGGTTGGGTGTTCTAGCCTCGCCTGGGTCGTGCATTGTTTTTATTTCTGGGTCGCATAGATGCTATGTCATTCTATGCGACGGGAGGTGGGTTGGCGTGGTTGTTGGTGAATGGGAAAGGCAGGAGAAACAACATGTACATATAATGTTTTCAGATAAACCCATCGATCTTAGGGCTATCGGTACAACTAAAGGAAAAAAACAGGCCTCCACGGCCACACTAGCAATAGCCACTCTACCTGGACAACACCTTCCCCGCCAAAAAACCCACAAAAACAAACAGGGTTCCCACAAAAAGAAAAGACCCCCCCCCCCCCCACATACTGAGTGAGTGAGATTGGTTGCTTTACGCCCTTATCACCACATTGAAAGGTTATATCAAGGCCGGGTGTCCACCTAAAAAGGAATAATAATTGATAAAAGGTATGTATGATGCCCTTACCTGAGCCTTAACATGGGTGGTGCTGTCATTAAGCACCTGGATGAGTTTCTGCTTGGCATTCTCATCTGCCACACACAGCTTGCCCAACGCTACAGCTGCGTCCAGCGAGATCTTGTCATTGACGTCATCAAACTGGCACAGCTCACTCAGGATGAGCGTCAGGTCAGGGAAACTTGGCATTCTCTGCAGCAGGCAAAGATTAGTTAAGAATTGATTTACAAATCTTTCATTTTAGGGTGTAAGATCACTCTCACTATGCCATAAAGGAGTGAGTGCCATATGTACGAAAACCCAGAATGTATATTTATTTTTAAAAACATATATTTTTGATAAGTGAAACCGCAGTTACACTTGATTTTATCCGTGGTATTTACAGCGCTTAGTTCACATATAATGAAAAGGATTTTTTTATTTTTTTTTATTTTTTTACTATGGTAGCATTCAAGGGGGGGGGGGGAGGAGTCACATCGTCATCGTCACATTATAATGAAAAGGATATTGGCTTGCTATGTAGATAGGCTAATGAATATTAAAATAAAGACATTACCTTATCGACATACTGAACATTTCTGCCGTTGATAAGAGTTTTGAGGAGGTCTGCGATGATGTCACTATTGCCGTGCAGCATGAACTCCACTATACGCGACACCACCTCCTCCTCCCAACAACCTGCAACATCATTTTTTTTTATTTTATTTCATTTACAGGCCACATCATTAAGTTACAGAATCATTAAATTACAAAAAAAAAACGCAATTGCCGTTCAACGACGTGTTTCGAGCGTTGCCTATTAATAATCTCATTACCTAATCAACTACGAAATTGACAAATCGCAGACAATACAGGTTGGTTAAAATAGGATAGTCCCACTAAGCATTTGTAGCAGGGAAGACATATAGAAATTACTACATTAAATCATTCACATCCATCTACGAATGTCTCATACAAAAGTCAGTTTCTATCTTCTCTATTTTTCATTACAATTCAATTACATTTCAGGCCATTTTATTACAATTTAATTACATTTCAGGCCAACGTACATCTACATCATTTAAAAACACATATCGACAAGGTCGATGTTTTCACGCGTTGCCTTTTTTCAAAGGCAACAGGCAACGCTTTTTTTTTAGCTATATCATCAGAAAAGAAATTATATATCCTATCATTAACTTCGTTTAGAAATATAATACTCTACCGATATTCTCATCGCAAATGGACACAGTTTGTCTTATCGCATCGCATTACCACTATCATTTACATATTGCCAGACACAAGGCTACATTCAGCGACTATAACCGCTGCCATTCAAATACAATCCTTTTTCACCGAGAATTACCTTCACAACATTCTTTCATATATTCAATTAAATATTCGTCACTTATTTATCATATATCGTGCCGAACCCTCCATACAAATATTCTAGTATCATTTTGTCATAGAAAAACGTCACAAAAAGACTGTTAACAGAAAAACTAGCAGGTTCAAGATTTAAAGACAGCAAATATTTTACATGTATTCTAGGCCTGAGTAAACTAATGTATACCAATCCCACCATAAGCTCAAGTGAGCAGTAGACTTTTACTCCACTTTTACTTGGTTTTATCCGATTATGAAAGCCCAAGGTAGTAATTAAGCTTACCCAGCAGTATGAGTGACTTGGCAGCTTCGTACTGTACCCGGTCAGATGGGTCGTTCTTGAGGTGTTCCTTTAGTGCGTACGTTACCATGGTGTCACCACACTTGAGCGACCCTAGCAACTGTGCTGCGTCCTTTCTTTCTTCTTCATTCACCGAGGGCAAGCTGTCCCTCACGATGCTCTGGAGGGGTACAAATGACCGGTGGGTTTAATGAAAATTCTAATTAATAACGCCGTGAATAATCAATTTATAATAATTTTTTCTATTCCCTGCAAAATATTGCTTCAGAAGTACACGTGTATGTACCAATCCCGAAAAGATCTCTGCAGAATTAGCAATCTATACTAGTAAAAAAAATGATTAAAAGGCAGGGGGAAAAATGGGGGGAAAAACGTAAAATTTTGTGAATGACAAGAAGCTGTACCTTGACTCTCTCCCACTTTAAACCAGAGTGATCCAAGGCTCCTGGTTTGGGCTTCATCATCTTCCACTTGCTGCCTGCGCCTATAACACAACCCACATCAACACATATATATACATCCAGTCTGTGAGTAACCAATAGTGCATGTAAACTAACTCAACATCTTATCTACTTGGCTATACATCGATCTCATTTCAGGTCCTTTTCATGTAATAACTTGTAAATAAGGATTTATAATAATGGCCTTAGTATTCAGGAGCAGTTTAAATAGTAAATGACTTGAGAGAAAACTAAATCACAAGTGCATAAATATTGAGGACGGTCATGGTAAAATCATAAACATTTCCTAATAGATAATTATATGCTCTGTTTGTCCTCTTCAAACATGATTTTTTGTTCATCAAAATCAAATAAATTGTCATATTTTGCAGAAAATATGGATAAACAGTAAAGTCTATGGTAATATAGTAGACAATAATTGACTTTGGTAAACTCTTAATGGTGAAAAAAGCTATGATTACTTTTCTTTTTGCAATTATAACAAAAAAGCAACATAGTTGTCATAGTTCTGTACCAGCACAAGCCCAGGTGCTTTTACAAAACTTATGAAATACAAAACATGCTATTTGGTCCCAAAACCTACTTAGAAGCCCAAAACTCTTTCCTCCTTGTCAGTCTAGGCTCAGAGCCTCTCAGATCAGATAACAATGGTATGTCAGTGACTGGACGCCTACTGCGCTAATGGCTTTAGTATGCGTCCTTATGGGATTATAATGACATTTTGCGGTTTAGAACGAGAGGCTTTCCCTCAGATTGGAGGAACTCTGTCAACTCTGAGCCTAGACTGTCGTAATAAATGTTCGACTAATACCCTTGATACAGTGTACATACAGCTGGTCAATTTATAGCCGATCGAATCATAATTATTTTTTTTTTTTTTTTAATAAAGAATATGAAAGAAGTCTCCGGGCGTACCTCTAATGTAGCGCCAACTAGATCTAAAAGTTTAGATCAATCGGCTCTACATAGATCAGGTCTCCTAACAGGGAGTGGGCAGAATACAGGTATTTTTATGGGAAGGTTTCCTCGAAGGATTGATACCACAGCATCCCATCCAAATACCCAACATCTTCATCATCCAAAACGGATGGACTATCCACTATGTCATCGAAATATAATTTTCTGTAAAAGCAGGTGGAGGAGCATAACAGGCAGTCTAATTCATTTTTCTTTAATTTAACAAAATATAGGAATAGCAATTTATGTGAAGTTTTGTCTTTTTGAAAAATAAAAAAATGCCTGCTAGATGTACCCCCGACACTACACTGACCTTGGCATCGTTCATTGTATCAAGGTTTTAAATGCCAAACATATACCGGTAAGTAGACTATCCCTCCACTGACTACACCAGGCGTTCTAGTATTATAAATTCATAACTTAATTAGTGTCAGTTGTATAATCCTGGATAATAGCGATCAAATTAGATCTCGAGTGCGGCCAGTTATCGATTTCCGATCCAAATTCCTGTGCATGATAAGTACGAGCCCGACCCATGGGTTAGACATATAAGTGAACCATTTGAATAAAGACATAATATTAACCATTTTAATAACCCCCTGAAAATATTCACCAATTCTACATTGAGTGTCAGTTCTACATATTATGTGACGTTTAACCATTGAGGTGTAAGATATCAGCTAGAAATCCGACCTTCTGCCAAACGAGCCATCAGCCCTATTTTCCCTTTGGCTTTCAGTAATTTACCTTTAGGGATCACAAAGTCAGATCAATGTCAAATTGGATTAGAAAAATGGATTCTAAAATGGTGATGAATTCAAAACAAGTACTTGACAAAATAACTCCCAATTGCTTGGGATTGATTGAATGACTTTAATATATAGTTGGCATTATTATTTTTACTGTAGCTACTGGCATACATGGTCCTGTCGCTCGTTGCAATCGTTCTCGCAATCGTTAATAACGATACGAGTTTCTATGTGTATGGTAATCATATCATTAAAGGCTTGCTAAAGGCAAGAGTTGCTCCAGAGCTAGTAATATTGCAGGTAAATCTGTACATAAAATGTGTTTAACGATACGATCGAGATGCCTGTGAGAACCAAGTAAACGTAATCGTTATCATCGCTCCTTAACTTAATATATGGCGATATGGCGAACGATAATATGACGAGCAATGGCGCCTGGACACATACAATGTTTTACTCTTAGATACTCTAGATATTCTGCAGGCCACTGGAGTATACCAGCTTCTGACTGCATGTAGACCAGTTATAAATACATGTAGTACATAATGTCGATGTGGTAGAAAACCAACCAATCAACCAAATATGTTTGACTTTTAGTAGAAGTAACTTGAAATAGGGAAAGAAAATTAATCTGAAATCTGTTATTCGTACACTTGTAGATCTGAATGATGTAATGATCATAGTGTACAGCATTGTCTAAAGGCAGTCTACAACAGTCAAGTACACTTCTGAAGCATTAAACAGCAGTTTCTTATTGATATTTCAGTGACCTAGAAGGTCCTATAGCTGCAATAATAGTTCATTAATGCAAAATAAATCCTTGCATTCAGCAGTAAATAGGGAATGTAAATAACCATTGACCTCATGTTAGCGAGAAGTTTGAATAACTTTGAGTTGCACTTATTAAAGTTCCAATCTTAGCTTAATTAGCAGAAAATTGTTGAAAATAAATTTAAATTTCTATTCCAGATCGAAATAGGTCATTTTTATAAAAGTATAATTTCTGATTTTCTGTTAATGAATTCATCTAGGATTGCACCTTTAACCTATCCGGTATGCAGTCGCATACACAAATCCACTATACAGCTTTGATTCCATAAACGCATTTGCGTTGATAAAATCTGATATTGAAATGTATCATGGTTGGTTCCAGTACACAATTGCATTTAAAGGTCAGGAACACGATTAGATAGCCTTGAAGATGAGGAGGATGACCTTCAGGGTTCATGTCCAGGCAGGGTCTCTAATCCCTTTAGAATATTAATTTCTTCTGAATTTATTTACCTTTAGCTTAGCCATGTTTGTAACCAGGAGCGAAATAGGTCAGATTTTCAGAAAATGAATAATTGGCAGCTGTACACATTTAGTAATTTCTGCTAAATTAGGCTGCATTTTGGTCAATACTAGTTAAATCCGAGTATATTCGGCATTGCATTGATTCTAGCAATCTGTTTGGTTAGGTTGAACTGTATTTTGAAGTTTATTTGCGTCTGAAATTTGGGTTATTTGAGAAGATTGGCGAAGTTGAATTGTACATTTTCTGAAAATCTGACCCAAATATGTTTTGACAGAGCATTTGGGCAGTTGGGTTAAGAGTAATAAAAAGGTAACATGGTATTAGTTAATGCAAATTAATGCAAATGTGTACTGCATTGAGACTTGCACTAACGCACATGCGTGCATGGAATGGCAGCTTATAAATATAGATTGACACCAGGCATAGATGCAGTTGCTGCGATACCACCACCAAATGTTCCAGCACTCCTGACATGCAATGTAAGCATTCCAAGATTAGACAAAAGTAGACAAGCTTGGTCTAGTAGAGATTACTACAGTATTGTTCTCAGTCTAAACACTGCCATGTGTATCTACCTCCGTCGTCCTCATAGACAGTAGTCACACCCACTGTTACCCTGGGTGTGGGTTTGGGGTCTGTGGTTGTGGGATAGTCGGTATCACTATCCTCATCTGTAAGCAGTTCATTAGCAACAATAGCAAATCATCAAAACAAGGTTAAAAGTTGGATGTTAACATAAGGCAAAACAAAAATATAGATGTGTTTCCGATTTAATCACTACCCTACCTAGAAAAACCTCCCCCACCTAAAAAACTGTTTAACAAAAACAAGTCTTCCTAACTAGAAAGCCCTTCATATGTACATTTCTCTTGTTTAAAACAACTATTATTACGAAATAGACATTTTTCATCTATATAAATCGGAAACACACCTATTTCCTTTGGCCTAAGTACCATATTTCATTGAATATTAGCCTGGGTTCTAAAAGGCTGTATAAGCAAAACAGTACACACATTTTTAGCACCAGGATATAGTTTGATTAAATACGGCACATACCATTCATGTGTAAATGTGGGTGTGACATTGTTGTTGTTGTGAAGTAAGTGTTTTAGGGATTTTTGGGTGTAAAACTGAACAAAAATATTTTAAGCACAATAATTCTTTTGTCAAAATTGGTTGCTATTTCTATGACTTGTAATGAGATGTAAACAGGTTTTCTTTAAAAGGGAAAAGGGAAAAATTAAATGAAATTATCCATCAATCTCTAAAATGAGAAAAAAACCAAAAGATAACTTTCATATGAATAAAGAAATATAGCATCATCATAAAATAAAAATATACCTTTTTCAAAAATGAGCAAAAATACTTCATAAAATGAATGGTCTTCCTATCTCAATAAAAGCCTTAGCAACCAAAGATAAAATATAAAAAATTCTTCATGTAATAACTAACTAGTCCTATATGTGAAACTATGGGAAATCTAAAAGCATTAAAGTAAGATTCCAGGCCAGAAATTAAGGCATTTCAATTGACTCATAATATAAGTTATAGATAAAACAAAACAATCAAAATTAACTTTGGGAAAAAATATTGATGCCTCACCCATCTTATTACCAACTAGTGTCATGGCTGATAGTTTTGGGCAATACAAATTCCAGGTTCTTCCAGACAGATTTCAGCAAAATCTTGAACCCAATTTACTTATTCATTTGTCTCTTTTCTGATTTTGTATCCCTGAACAATACCAGTAGTGGGATGGTGGGGGCATAATGCAGGAAATTTGAGAATTTTTTTTTAACTTTATGGTGGATTTATGATTTTCCGTGACTATTTGATGTGTTTAAAGGCTCCAAAACCAGGCTTTTCAAGGCTTACCAGGTCTTACAGAGACCAATTTAAAGATTGCTTTGTTTACATGGGCAATTGGCCCTATAAATTACAATTGCTTTGTTTACAGATGCAATTGGTCCTATAGATTACATTGGCAATAACCAACTTGCATTTGAAAGAGCGCATGACTGGATTCTATTTAAATCTGGGATTGTGTGTGGTCCTTACAGTCTGCCAAATCATGCATGATGATTTTTTGCTACTGCAATGGGGCCCCTGGTCCCATGATCCCTTATGCAAAATGGCGGCCGCGCAAGTTGCCTATTGCTTCATTTACAGAGGTAATTGGTCCTATAGATTACATAGGCAATTGTTTTGTTTACAGAGGCAATTGGCCCTATAGATTACATAGGCAATTGTTTTGTTTACAGATGCAATTGGCCCTATAGATTACATAGGCAATTGTTTTGTTTACAGAGGCAATTGGCCCTATAGATTACATAGGCAATTGCTTTGTTTACAGAGGCAATTGGCCCTATAGATTACATAGGCAATTGCTTTGCTTACAGATGCAATTGGCCCTATAAACTGCATAAGCAATCGCTTTTTATACAGAGGCAATTGGGCCCATAAATTACATAAGCAATAGGGAGCGTAAGTAGTCTATGGCAGCAATTTTTTGAGTTACTGTAGTAGTTTCATGACGTCATGTGGACATGTTGTGCCAAACTCCCATAGGCCCAGGCTTGTAGACATAATTATTCTCTGTTCATTCATCATTCTAAGAAATCTGAAGAATTCTGAAGACCAAATATCTATCAATATGACTAATAGATTGACATATTTCGACCATAATGGTTAAGCCTTTAATGTGGCGATGTAAAGAGTGATTATTTATCGCCGCAACAGTGAGTCTATGGAGATTGTTTACTTCCGGTCCACACATTGGTACAACTATGCAACTAATTTTCATTAATTTGCTTGCGGTGGCCATGACACTTATGCACCCTATCGCTTTGTTTAAAGAGGCAATTGGTACTTTAGATTACATAGGAAATTGGCCCTAAAGATTACAGACTCTGATACTGATCATCTTCAGGGTTATTCCAGGTCCACCCTGCACCCAATAACATAGAACATAATTATGACCAAATGAGTTGACTGAAATGCCTTTGTTCCAAGCTTAGAATTTTACTGTAAAGCACAGCCTATGCAAGTAGTTGGTGGCAACATGCTATCAGTACAGGGGTGAAATATACTTTTTGTCCTACAGGCTAGAAAAACATATCTCTAGTTCATGCATTTATTTACTCACCAAACACATCAGATCCTAAATAATATATTTTATACAATATATATATATATAGCATTATGTACATGCAACTTGTACAACAGGGTGAATACTTAACTGTCTCCTCTTAAAACAAACAGATTGAAAACATCAAAGGTTTGTGTACTATACAAATACTTATAATTATATATATTCATTTGAGAGTAAGTAATCAAAATGGGGTTCCAGTCTTATATAACATTTGGTTGTTTTTTTTTTACATTTTTAGGGTTCAAACTTAAATTCTAATTCTGAGGGGAGAAGGGATTCACATAAAACTTACACATTCAATACAATAAAACATCCACTGCAAGATTTTCTTAATACCATTTATTTATAGGTGTATGGACAGAATACCGGAGAGAAATTCCCCGGACATATACACCCAGGGTGTATATTGCGGGTGATTTCTGACCAGGGGGACTTCATTCCAAGACCAATTTACAATCACCTTTGATATGTAAACACAATAAAAAACCGTGCATGTCACATGACAATAAGGGGTTTACAAAGACGCCATATTACAAGTAAAGTTTTCTAGTCATAATGGTATACTGTATATCACTTCCGCCTGTAATTAGCGTTTTACTATGTAATGTGCTATAATTATAAATATGATGTAACTCATGCTCCCCTTAAAAATTTTGATTTCTGATACCATTTATGCAAATAATTATATTGGTCCAACTTGTGTGGGCTAAATTTTGATAGGACTTTAATAAACATTGCCATGTCAGATTTGGTAGGTACATAAATCCCAAAGTGTTCCCAACATGTCAATGGCACATGCAATTCCCCTATTGTCAGCTTGGGAAAACGTGAAGTTGGGCACAATTACTTAATGAGAGAGCAATGAATAAAATATATATTTACCTTTAAGCATGACCATGGTTTTTGCAGTCCGGAAAGTAGCCTTCAATTTCTGACCTGGCTTCGGCGGTGCGGGTTTACTAAATAGAAAAGAGGACCACAAATAAGATTTTGTTTTACAAGTCATAACTGAAGGCTGTTATTTCTCCATTTGTTGAGGTAATATTAGTGGAAGACGTCCACCGGGAGGGTGAGTTCATAGTAAGAATTTCTCAATGTCTATCACTATAGGCATATAGAAGAACTGGATTTTTTATACATTATGTGCTACCTTTTTCTTGTCAATATGAGACGGAAAACGAATTTAATCAGTCAATCTATCCAACAGAGATCCACATTTTTACAACCCATAATTTGCATGATAAGAAAATGTTAAAAGGTACTGAGTAATAACTTTCTATTAAAATTCAAAAATATTAGAATGATTTAAATTGAAATATGAAAGGTGAATTCTTATGAAGGTAGTAAAATGGACTCACAGCATTTTAATCAAAGCAAAATCCAAATGAAGAATGTTTCAAATAAACCCAAAAAGGGAAAGTGTTGAAGTAATGAAATTATATCTTAAGTGGTTAATGAGGTTCTGAATCTTAGGAATACACTTGTGACACTTTTGTCAAATTAGAATTACCTAAAATCTGATAATTTGGTAAAACTTGGATATTGAATTGGGATGTTATATCTATCTATTAAACAAAGAGTAATGTGTAGTGTCCTGGGTGGTGGGATCTGGTTGAGACTGGCTGGAATACAGCAGCCTGGATAGCTCAGTAGGAAGAGCATTGGAACCTAAATCCAATGGTCCGTTAATGGACCGATTTCTGAATGATTTCCAATGTGAATATCTGAATGAGAATTCTGTTGGTCAATCCAGCGTATTCCTAGCTTCCATCCACAGTTGCTTACAAAAAACGAAGCCGTTCAGGAGCTTCTGGACCAACATACTCTCCTGGTGAGGAGGATTCTATATATTTAAGCCTTTTCTAAAAGGGCACTTGTGTACAATCTTGGATCTTGCAATCTTGCATGTGTACAATCTTGGATCTTGATTTGCATGGAATTTTGGGAGTTGTACTGCCCCATGTCAATATACAGCAGGGCATTATGCGAGTTGTACTGCCCCATGTCAATATACAGCAGGGCTTTCACTTTTTCAACATTTCCATGATTTTTCCAGGCCATTTCCTGTTTTTCCATGATCGATGTTTATTCAAGAAACCCATTGTTGTTACATTAATGGCTTCCAATAATTCCCTCTTTGATATAGTGCCATCCAATCCTTACCATACCTCAATCATTGACACTATATCAAATCATAAATGCCAGGTAAAATGTAGGAAATAACAACAGTTTAGAGTAACCCATTGAGTCCCCCCTAAACTGCACTGTGAAATGCCTATAAACATTAACATTGAATCATATATTTCTATCTTCACAGTTAAAAAACTATATAAGTCAGCCTTGATCAATGAAAGGTCTTGTTTAGAGGAGAATATGACAATAAGAGAATATGAATATGAGAGAATAGAAAATTGGAGAATATGACAATAAATTGCCATGTGTTATATAGATGCAAGCCTGCATTTGGATTTCAGCCATTAGAAATATATGCTAAAATATTGGTGGAAACTATCTGCCCATTTCAGTGAAAATGTCGACTACTTGGTGAAAAAAGAGAGCAGTAAACACACAACGCACTAAAAAGGATTGCATGCTTCTTTCCTGGATGAAGGTAAACATTTTCTTGTTATTAAATACAGCAAAAGTGTTACTGCTGCTTCAAGACTGACATCCGAGGCCAAGGTCATCCCTCATTGTGCGTTTTGAAGTAGAGTGTAACCGACTTGTTGACTAGTGGAACTCAACCCTTAAAGGAAAGTGTTTGGCAAAATGTTTGTTTTTGTGGAAATCCAATCTCTAAAACAACTTAAGAGTGAAATATTTCTGGTGCAGTGCATTACTGTATGTATGGGTGTGCAAGGAGATCCTGTAAAGCAATACATATTATTTCTAAATGTCTCTTCTAAACACTTTTATAAAATATTCATGATCTGGGCGCTGAATAATTATTCATAGAACAGTTACAGAAATAGAAAATAGCATTTACATCAAAGAAATCTGAAAGGAAGCCATATAACAAGTGCTATACATAATATACCCATGACAAAGAGGGCCTGGCACAAAAACAAAGAAGTGCTAAAAAGACACTGATGGACAGTTTGTTTCATATAACTTGATGTTGTCCATCATCATTAGTGTTGCACAATATCTTGGCCTAAATCCGAGTTTTGAATGAGATAACCATCATCAGTGTGATCGGATTGGATCTGGATCATACCAAACAGTTATCTAACTAAAACGGTTTCAGTCACTTAGAACATTATATCATTGCAGCTCCTTCAACCAATTCATTAGATAACCTGTTTATATATCTGATCATGGCTTGCGTCAAAATCGGTCAGGTGAAAACATTGATGGAACACACACTTCATCAAGTTACATGGAATTGACTGTAGATAGCAAAGATAAACCAATGGTACATGCCATTGCAAAATAATTTGAGACATCTTAAAAGTGAGTGAAGGAGACTAATTGAGGTGGACAAATTTGTCTTTCTGTCTTGACAAACCCACCCAGACTGCCCAGAGCCATCCCGAGACCGACTCTTCGTGCTGGCGCGTGACGGAGGTTTCCATATCACAGACTCTAGATCACCTCTGATAGCAAGGCAGGAGAGAGGAAGAGGGAAGAAAACAGTCTTGTTAACATTGAATTAAATCACTGTTCTGACTGATTAGGTTATCACACACATCACAAATCTGGTTCATATTCAACTAGGTGGATATGAGCTGGAAGAGAGTCAGAATTAATGAATGGGTCAATTGTTCTAGCCTACATCTGTACAAAGTTTTTATGCATGAAATAAAAATTAAAAATAGGTGGGCATTGTCGACTTGCTGGCTCCACCTATTGGAATGTCTACATTGCTATATCACCCCTCGTGGAGATATGATCAGATATTAGGTTATTATTAGATATTAGGATTAATGACTGACATTGAGGACAGGCAGAGGTTTCTGTTTGTTGATAATGCTTGAGGCAAAGCCAGGGGTATTATCAACAACAGGGCCCCCAAAAATGTAATTATATTTATCCCATTACTTATAGGCAGAGAGAAGCAAACAATTCAAAATATCTGGTAGCGTGGCCTGCACTTTGCTTGATTCTTGCTGCAATTCACTCGTCTCCATTAGACAAAACAATCCAGGACCTACCCCACAGAACCATCAGAGGTGGGAGTGCCTCCTAGTAGCATTCTCCTGAAGCGCCTCTCGCTCAGGGTGGGGGAGCGTCGGGAAGGTTTGGAGCGGTACAGGCTGGACGTAAACTTGGTCTCTTTCAGCAGGTTCCTCTGGTCTACAAACCTCTCTGGTGCCCCCTCCTGCCCCACTTCATTCTCAGTGAAGGAATCTGATGGGCGGGGATACTGCACATCCCGGTTCTGGAACAGATTAAAACATAATAACATATTATTGATGTTTAGTCAAATTTTGGTCTACAATTGCCCGCTGAATCTAGGCATTATAGAGCCATAATGCCCTGAGAGGACATTTTCCTCATCAATACACATTGTTAACTGGTTAGAGAGGTTTGAAATCATCTCAAAATAGACTAAACAGATTAATGACCTCAATTTTGGATAGAAATCAGGCCTTGTTGTTGATAATAGGCTTGGCTTTGCCTGTGGCATTATCAACAAACAGAGCCCTCTCCCTGTCCTCACTGTCAGTACAGTACATGCTACAACAAGAGCACTGAGACTGAACTTACGGTGCGTGTGATGGGCAGTTTCTCTGGGTAGGGCAGCGGGTTTGGGTAGTAGATGAGCCTGCCAGACATGGAGGAGCCAAGGCGGTCCTTGTCCAGTGGGGGGAAGGTGACCACCTCCTGGCTGCTCAGGTGTTCCATATTCACAAATTTAGCCATCGTCGGCTGGGGAGAAAAGAACAGGTACAGTTACAGCAGCCCTTCTCAGCAATTACAACAAAAAATCTTACAAATTTACTCATTCATATTATGACTTATAGGAACAAATTTATCAATATTCTGCTGTTGTTATGTTGATACAAGAATTTGAAGTTGAGTGAAGCCACAACAGGAAAGGATTCTGGGGGTTTCCAAAATATAAATGTGGCCTTTTATGAAGCCTGGTCGGAAAAAGAACTGGACAAAATCCTCAAAACTTTTAAACGGAACAGAACAAAAATGAGAGATATTTGTCTGATGTTAACTGTAAGTGCAGCTTTTTTTTAGTCTTTTCCGTCTAGATAGATCAGTGGTAGAGCATTTGCACTGGAAGTGAGAGGTTCCAGGTTCAGTCCCCACTCTAGACAAAGGAGTTTCCCTGTATCATATCCTGAGGTAATGATAGTTATCATACCTTACTTGATGCAAGTAATCCTGGCAAATTCAACTTCGAATATTTCAAATGAATATTTTACATTTTATATTACCCAACTCACCAGGCATCCAATATAACAAACACAAAGTAAAGGAGTGAGCTTAATATATACAGACCTTTTGTGTACTTTTCTTGCCCTTATCCTTGAGAGTGAGGTCCACTGAAATAGTGAGAAATGTGCAGTTAGGTAAATCAATAACATTTCAACTGCCTGTTTCTTTGGTTATACTGATATATATTCAGATCAATATATGCAGATTTATTTGACTTTTACTGTCAAATTATCGGTGTAAATCTATAAATGTTCCTGTGTAACGTAGATTAAAATTTAGGAAGTTCTCGCAACTTTTGATCTAGAGATTTAAATATTATAAAAATGTATCCACCATACATAACCAATGCTATGCATGCTCACTAGTGTCTGCAGAGATGCAGTATTTCCAGGCAATATCTAGGATGCAAAGTGGCAGACATTTGGGGTGGAAACTAACCATGTGCTCTAACACCAGGGATGACAGCATCCATCCGTTAAAAATAGGGAAACTTTTGTATTAAAAAAACTATTGGCATAACATTTCTACCTTTCAGATATTCTGTTCCATGTATTGTGTTATTTTACTGTCCATTCAATTTTTACATTCTACATTAGTTGCTATTTTCTCATTTTACTGTGTATAATTTATCGGGTCCTATATTCTTTGATATTGGTTCATTAGCTATAATATTTAGTTTACTAAATCTTGTGTTAATTTTATTCCACCACGTTCATATGTGATTCTACCTCAACTTATAAACTATCTTCGTAAACTCACTGTTCAACCATAGCCAGAAGTGTTATTTTACCAATGCAGGCCACAAATGATGTATATCATATCTACCTATATTCACTCCAAATACTCAGTAGATCTGGATTGTAATTCTGCTTTACAAGATTTCCATTTTGAAGGTAATATTAGATATAGCATTATAGTAGTTACAAATAAAAGTCATCAGCCAAACATGCTTGTGTAATTCATAATTCATTTTTATCCCATTTGGGGAGATACTTCACCTTAAGAAAGGCTTAATCAATCAATGATTCAATGTTAAAGGAAATCCCATAAAAATAAACATCAATCAAGATCAATTTTGCATTTGCTGAGGTAAATGTTTAAAGCTGTCATCCCTGGTACCGTGTATATAGACGCTGAGTAAGGAAGAACAGTTTCCAACATGTGTTAACCATGCTAAAATCACAATATTCCAGAAAAACTATCCCCATATTGCCTCATGCATTGTGCACTATTGAAAGGGGGATGAACTAGAAAAAGGAAAAAGATAAAGTGAACGAAATTGTGAATGAATCAGGATTTTAATAGGGCTCTTCAACCAGATTGCAAGAAACAAGCGATTGCTTGCGAACAGAGATTTGATCGCAGGAATAAATGATGTTAGTGTTCATGTTCTTGTGATCAAATCTCCATGTGTAGGCAGTAACAAGGCTTTGAGGCCTAGCCGGTTTGCAGAATCGCAATGAATTGCTGGGGTCTTGCAACTGAGTGGAAGACCACTATTAATGAGTCTCCTCTTTGTAGTGTTGTATTGGAAGTGTGTATACATGTGCTTGTAGATGGGATACAAACCTGGCATGTTGTACTATATAAGCCCTAAAACAATAAGTTAGGAAATATATGTACATATGGTAGTACACAAGTTACACAAATACCTTATTATACATTTAATAGTAAGAGAAACATGATTCATGAACAGGTTCTTTTGGGAGGTTTTGTTGCTTTCCCTTGGTTAAATCAATCAAAATTCATAAGAAAGGAAATCTGAGAACGTCTTTCAAAAGTAACCATATTTTCATGAGCCATATTTCAACCAAGCAATAGAACAAGGGAGAAAACACACTAGATATGGGCTTGAGTGGCTTGATTTTATATCACTCACCACTAGCTAGAATTTTAAACTGATTCTATAAAGAATAATTGAATATTGACATCAATAAACAATCAATAACATTTCTCCAAATATAAAAGCAATTTCTTCTGAATTGTTTAAGGGGAAACAAATTTCACTCCCTGAATCAGGCAAGTCATGTCTGCCAAAATCACTTGCCCAAAAGGTAAAATTACTTGCCTAAATGGTAAAGGTACTTCCCCAAATGGGAAATATACCTCCCCAAAGAATAAAAGAACTGTCCAAATGGTGGAAGTACCCGGCCAAGTGATCAGATTACCTGGCCAATTGGTAAATAGTACTTGCCCAAATGGTGAGAGCACCAGTTATTGTAAATACCGAACTCTTATCATAACACAAGGACAATGTCTTTGACATTTAATGTACATATTTGCTATACACACTCCTTATACTAAGAGGGTTGGAAATGTCCATGCCACCAGTAGAAAACACACTTTGCACATCTTACACAGCATCTGAAAACATAGAGGAACTGAAAGACTCCAATTTGCCCGGAGTATTTCCTGTATGATGCTCCTTTTCTTTTTTGATATAAACACATTATCCATGATAGACATGTCATATGACAAAGCAAACTTTTCCTCCTCCTCCTCCATGATTATACAGCAATGAACATGGTATTATTGAGGTGGCTGACTGTATAGCTAGCTTGCTGCTGTAGTGACTGAGTAGGATATAGGGAAAATGGTGGTAAGACAAAATCAATGTGGTTGCTTAGATGCATCGAGGTTAATCCTGGCCAGGGAGGGATTAAAGTGATAAATGTGACTAGTTTAACTGTGTACATCCTCTGGAAGGTTTTACGACTTACATAAGCAGGGGCATTTGTGTGGAATATCAGAGTTATTTTTCATTAGATTATTTGTAAAGAAGTTTAAGTTGGGGTGAATCCTTTCAATCGAAATCAGAGAGAATAAGAGGGAATGAAGCTCCTTGGCAATGCTACCATGGGGCTCGAACCCAGTTCCATCATGAACCTCTGGTTCTGCAACCAGCTCAATAGGCTGTTGCACCATCCCACCACTCAACGTAGTAACTCACCCTGCCTAACCATAGTCATATAACTCTAACTTTTTGGTTCTACAGCAGATGTCCACACAGAGATTATTTCTATTGATTAATCATATACTTTGGGGGAAATAACAATTGTTCAGGCCTCCGTCTTATGGCCAATAGACATACTAATTAATTTAACCATTTTGTTCTACACAATATGGAAGAAAAGTTCTCTCTGCCTAAATCTGGTATAAAGTCGACAATCAGAACATTTTGATATTGAGCTATATTGCATGTCGGGACTGTGACCAACTCACACCCGGTAGTAAAGCTAGTAAATGGCCACTAAGTGATTAAAAGGGTCTTAGGGAAAGTTAATTCTGGTTTAGATGTTTTACCAGGCTGTTTATGTCAGGCTTTCAGTCAATTATTATGCCTGTATATTAGCAAGTTTAATGAGGTTAATACTAAGTATAATGAGAATATCTGGATGTTGTATCAACTGTACTTTATACAAAAGGAGGAAATGGTGGGAAGCATGTGAAGCGAATATCATGTAATCTTCAGAGGAGTGACAGCATTTGACAGTATGTGACAGCATTTGACAGTATGTATTTTACATGTAGTTACAGTTGACAGTAGCAGACCTGCTACCTTCAGAATTATACCTTTGTATGGCACATTGCTGTCAGCACTGCTTGGGGTACGATTAACACCTTAATGTAGAGAGAAATGTTATCTTCTGTTATTATGGGTGGAATTGTTGGTGGGAGCAAAAATGACACTCGGTTCTCATAACCATTTCAACCATGTGGCAACAATGTACAAGGGCTCAAGTCTATATATAATATATAGAGAAGATAGCATTATGTATTACCAACGCTGTGTAAAAGGCTCCCTGAAAAGTAAAGTTGTTGCTTTAATGGTTTTGGTCTCACCTTTACTCACAGGGGAAATTAAAGTAAATGAAATATGGAAATGGACCCTCTACCCCTGCTGTATATGAGGGTAAAACTCAGGATAAAGGCATTTCAGTAAGATTCAGTAATATTCTAGACTGCCTATACTGTCTGATCCCTAGATGAAATGGGGTCCCTTTAAGAAAACTTAAAAAGGGTCATTTTATGACCAATATAATGATGTTTTCATGGCCCATTTAAATAGCTTTAAATTTGTTTCAAGGCTTTCATGGTAAAGACCCTACAAATCACAAAGCCACATATATATTCAATACAATAAGCCAACTGAAATGCCTTTATCCCAAGTCAGCAGTCTTAAGTAAATCTTTTATAATAGAATGAAATAATAGTAATCAAAGCAAATGAAACAAATTATAACTATAAAAAAAATCCTAAAAAAGACATACTATTGAAAAGGGGAAAACAACCTTCAGAGACCATACCACACTAATTTATCATATTTCTAGTCACCTATAACTCATTGCCACAAGCCCAAACTCCACTGAATGAACCAAGACATCTCCCATCTTAAGTAATAGCTCACTCTTATGGGACAAGGTACATGGGGCGTTATAGCACCCTGTCTCCTGGGGATATCAACTCTGGAGTGAACACAATACTTACTAACATTACGCCATCTATTCGATGCTATCATATCAAAACAGAAACATTATCATCTACGATTAAAATAAGACAAAATAAAAATAAAAACTTAATATTCTACACTATATAACCCATTGCATAGCTTTGCATATGACTTGGTAAGAGGGAGTAGGACACAAGGAAAGCTGGGTCTCAACTGGTGTAGGATTAAATAATGACTGACATTGAGGACAGGGAAATGGATCTGTTTGTTGATCATGCTGGAGGAGAATCAAATCAACAAGGCACAATTCCTATACAAAATGGAGGTCATTAATCTGTTTAGTCTATTTTGGGATGATTGCAAACCTCTCTAACCAGTAAACAATGTGTATTGGTCATTGCCTGTCCATTATATTACCTGGTCATTGCCTGTGCAATACCATGACATGTCCATTGCAAGTCCATTTACCCGACCTGGTCATTGCCTTCCATTTCCCTGACCTGTGCATTGACTCATTTACATGTGAAATTTCCCCATTGTCATGTGCATTTACGCTAGATGGCATGGTCATTGCCTGTCCATTGGACCTGGTCACTGGGCCATTTTTTCTGTATGGGAATATGTGTCTGTTGATATCTTGTAAAGAATTGATTCTTATGTTGTCCAGACACTTTCCTACAGGAACACGTGAAATTGCAGATGCACAAGGATACAAACCCACAGCATCCCATTTATTTGCATCTGGGCCCAAAGTCACTAACTTAGACTGCTCTGGCACCCCAAACCCCAATCATTACATTACTCCGGTGAGGATATTTTGATTAATAGTTCAAGAATAAATTTAAACTTAAAACGAGACCACTCACATAGTAGTAGAGGCAACACAGTACCAAGTCATATGCAATAGACTGTGCCTATCACAATATCAAAAGATAGTCAGTAAATACTTAAAAATTGAATCAAAATAAAGTACATCAACAATACAAAATAAATACAATATGACTCAGCTATCAATGAATCCATGAGCAAAATGCAAAATTTCAAACAAGGAATAAATAATCAACCACTAGAACATCAACTAGGCGTACAATGAATGATTGATTCAGGGAGGTATTTCATAATGTAAAATACACCAGGTCAAAAACTAAGATAGCTATCGCCTGATACCCATCCCTCTAATCTACTTCCATGTCTATAACATTGAGTGAATGGCCTGATACCACTCCCTCTAAATTACACCCCTGCATCCATGCATGCATCCATTCCCATACAGATACCACTCCCTCTAATGTATCTTCCTGCTTATAACATGCAGTCAGTGAATGGCCTAACACCACAGCCTCTAATCTACCTCCCTGATTAAACCATCAAATATTTAAAGTACAGAGATGGGGATAAAGTATAGAGATGATACTTACGGTCAAACTGGTTGAGTATGGAGACTCCCAGTGGGTCTTGGGGGACATGACGTACAGACAACATGGCGGCATCATGCACCTTGTCCAGCATGCGGTGAACTCTCCGTTCCAGTCTATCCAGCTCCAGTTTCTGTACAGAACAAATGGAGGAACTTTTATTTTATATGCACAGGGTTTTATCATTGTGATAGTGCATACAAAGTCATAATTGAAAAGTCTATAATTATCCTTGGAACAAAGCAAAAGTATTATGGATATTATGAAATACTGCCATATAACAAATACAATTTATACCAGATATCAAGAGGTTGTAGTGTGATGCAATTGACTACACAGAAATTGATCAGTTTTCCCGACTCTATTCTGCTTTTATATGCATTCTAGGACTGGCTTTTAGCGAGCTCAGGGGTGAAAGATTAGGATAATGCCGCCACTATTAAACTTACATGGATATCTGTTACATCACTGCCTTTCCTTTTTGGACGCCAGGGTAATGAGGGATCATTTTCATCTATAAAAATATATTATAACATATAAATATAATATATAACAAATAATAACTTAGCACTATTAGTCATAAAGATGAAGCCAGTAAGTGTAAAAATAATTTGTCTTATTCATCAAATATCATGAAACCTTTGACCTACGGTAGTCTAAGAGTCTTACTTTCTTTGACGAATGTGCCAGGAATGGCTAGCCCCATCTGGTGGTAGCTGAGTGGGTTGAGCTGACACAACATGGCGGCATACTCGGAGTGCTCAAACCGGTGATGTTCAGACTGCCAGTACTCCTCATACGGGGATGACGCACCTGTCTCAAACACCTCATTCACTGATAATGTAAAGAAAGCCAGTATGTTAGCAATTGTCACATGGAACAAGATATTGTTTAAAGGACTTGCATAGAGAGCAGAGCCAACTCACGTGACACAGGCATCAAATCATCACTCTGATGCAGAAAAGTTAACAGGGTCAGGTCCTCAGAAAATGTACAATTTGCCTTCACCATTCCTCTCAAAATAGAGTTCAACATGTAAAAACATTGTCTGAATCAATGCAATACCAAATATACTTATTAATATATATAGTAAATGTGTAGAGCTGCTTATTGTACATTTTCCATCTCCATAATTATAACATTAGACCCACAGAGGGGTGCAATAAACACTTTGCCTCATAATTATATTCTCTCAATCTTTGGTGGGTAAAGTATGATTACATCAGACAGGTTGTTATAACCCCTTCACAAAACTCACACTCGGCAGTGGGTGACTTGATGGTGACTCTAGATCCTCGCGTATGCGCAGATCCTGTGTCTTTCTTATTCTCCTTATCAGATCCACCTGAGGAGGTACTGGAGGAGAGAAATACAGTACAATCATAAATCCAGGTCAGTGGAAAAAGTCTCTCCAGCAAAAATCTTCAATGAAGGATTTTTGCCCATTTATTATATACACATGTGATATAACAGCCTATTGTAACTGTTATCACAATAGTGTGATAATCAACCACTGAGGGAAAATCAAGCAATTTACATCATAGATATTACAACTAACACTGCATGACTAGAGATATACCTTGATGGACGAGTTCCCAGAGATTCACTGGCTTTCTTGTCTTTTGTGTTTTCTTCATCTTCTTCCTGCAGATCTCGATGTTTTACTGTAAGCACTGCCACCTCACCACTCCGCTCCTCATTCTCCTGAGCGTCCACGTGCTGGGAGGGCAGACGAGTTGTCAAGGCAATATGAAGGTCAGGGTCATAAGGTTGGAAGCTCTGTTGGCTCATGGAAGGTGTTTGTGCATGTGCGTCTGACCAGGGTGTTTGTGAGTACTGTAAATTGTGATAAATGAAAGTGTTGGTGTTTGTAGCTTGTTTCTTAAGTAGTGGTTGGGATGTAATTTAATTTGTAAGACTATTGAGTAAATTAACAATGGGTTCCAATGATGTTAGAATACTCAAGCACTATATGCATCACTTATATGTACTTATTCTTATCTGAACAAGACTAAAAGCATTAATTCCTGCCATGCCTTGTGACCCGCTGACCCATAGTCCCCCACCTGTAGGGAATTAATGCTTACATAATGCCTGGCTTCAATCGTCCCAAAGCAGACTGTACTACAAGGTTAACATACAATTATGCATCACTTGTCCTTGGCTGCTTTCTACCTCTATGTTGAGTGAATACACTGATAAGTTACACGTTTTTACACACACAATTTTTCATGAATTACTGGCGATATTGAAACTATATGGGAAGGCTTCTGTTCAGATTTATTTTCTAGGAACCCATTTTTAATCTATCTCATTTCATCTGAAAATAAATTGGGTTAGAATGGTATCTTTGAATATATATACATGTAGTTTATGGTGATATTTTAGTAGTTCATGCAGGTTTATTTATATGGAATTAATTCTTGTGAGTCAATTTAAAAAGAAATTCTTGGGAAAGAATTAGAAACAATCTCAAAGAGTTGCATATTCAAAATTCCACTGCTTTCAATGTGTTTCTTTTTTTCTCTTCCTGGATTATGACTGATATTCAACATTACAATTATTGGGATCATCTTCCGAGGAAATTATGTGAAGAATGTGTTGAACTACATAAGGGTTCTTCACCAAGATCATAATTTAGCGCAAAGCATGTTTTAAGACAATGCATAAACAGTGAAGAAGTCGGGGTTTGGCCTGTTCTAGTTATCTAAACTATAGGCCAAATTCAGACATTTTGTTGTTGTTGGGGGTGGGTGCTGGTGGAGGTTCCATATGAAGTAAGTAAAGAAAGAATTTTGATATTAAATTAATGGAATCTGTGAACATGAGAATATCAGTTGTCTGAAATTGTTTCGCAAATAAAATTTCTAAAAAAAAAGAAAAGTTCAAAGTTTGGTTTCAAAGTTCAAAGACTTGCTTGCATCCCTGCCAGCGTATAGAGACTTGAACCTTACCTGTGTCTGGGGACTGCCCGCTGTAGCTTTGTATGCAACAGTCTCATTCAAAGACAGTGGCTGGGCTTCAATGGTTTCTGAATCTGGAGGCCGAGAAAATAATAGATTTTTAATGACGGATAAATTCGTTTAATTATGATAATAAGGCAGCTTTTATTTGATAGCTAAAGGAACAAAGGGGAGGTGCACATCACCAGATCTCCCTGCACAACACTTCAGGTGTTTCAATTCAGATCAGTATAATTAATTGTCATATCTTAGATATAATAGAAATAATGAATATCGATATCTGACTCAACCGTGCGCAACATTTCAATTAGTCATGATCACGTAAACATTAGGTAAGAATCAACCGAATAAATCACAGAAATAAAATGTAGTAATAAACATTAATTAAAGGACATTGGGGTCATTTAATTGTGCGTAAATGTTAAAAAGTTCGCTTGGAAACAGAGGAGGATAAACCGAACATATGTTACAGCACACTTTGGCACACAGATCGTACTGACTGTGGGAGATATGTATCATCAGACATATGCAAGTACTTGTGAATATTGTGTGTTAAATATGGATGCAAGCTTTCCGTATAAGGACTGAATTCAATATGTTTCGAAAGAGAAAATAATCAAAATCGTCCCTAAAATGCTCAGATTACAACCAAATTTGGCAATTTCCCCCGAAAATTTTTTGAAAATCTTGCTTAGCGATATGCCTCCCAATATGGCCATTGGTTGCTCCTGGGCATACTGAGACCGCCTAGATTGCTTCACCTGATGAAGGCGGGGTTTGGAATTTCCCCGGTTCAGTACATTTGTAAGTAAGTTCAAATTTCTTAAAAATATTCTCTAGTGGTTGTAGAGGCCCACAACAATCATAACCCGCTCTTTATTTATCCGTTTAAATTATATTTGCCCGCACTCCACCCTAGAACTCTTAGAAATGTTCTGTATTTTTCGTCTGACCCGACTTGCATCCATATTAAAAGATAATGGAGTTAGAAAATGAAATAAAAATGCAACCTGTGTACGGTGAGTATGATTCACCTTCGATCATGTCTGGTCGAGTCGTCTGATCAGGGGTCTGAGATTCATTGGTTTCTTGGTCTATGACCCTGATAAAAACAAATATTTACTACACATATAATATATTATTTATCATAGGATGGTATACACAAAGGACTATATCAAGGTTGGGTCATAACTAGAATATACTACGTGTATATATGCAAAAATAGTAAACATTTCACCTGTAATGGAATTGCATTTAACTTATTTTTGAAGAGGGTATCATTTTGTCATTTTGGGTCTTATTTGTCAAAATGGCGATTTTGACAGAGCTACCTTAGAACTTTAGGATTGTAACTTATTTGATTATTTTAAATCCTTTATTTAGACTGGTGAACAGATATTAGTCCAGCATAAATGCCAGTGTCCCCTGTGTTAACGATTAGGTTAAATGAAATCCATTGTCTACATCGATGTCTCGGATATTTAATCAGTAAAATACGATTTGAAATTTAAAATAAATAAAAAAATAGAAAAATATTTCCCCAAATTCATCGTTGCCAGGTTACAATGTACCCATTCCTATATATATTATATAGCAATTTTTATATCCATTTTCCATCCAACTCACCTTGGGAATGGAAGGTTGCCTTTAATGAAGGGTGGGATGCGTGGAGTCTCATCTATACTGGTGTCAGTGAAGTCGTCGCCAGGCCGCACCCCTAGCGGCATGTCGCTGCCCCGCGAGTCTCTGTTGTACATCATCAACCGGGGGTCCTCCATCATGAGGGCAGACCGCAGGTGGGCACGAGCTGGACTCTGAGGAAATGCAACAAACCTTGTTACAAGCAAAATATCTCTTTTAAGCCTGGAATCCACTGGTGCGATTGTTTGTGACAGAGTTATCGGATCCTCACATGAGATATAAATGCCTTAATTTAGTACCACATACACCTGCTCTACATGCGTCACATGCGTATCGCACCAGTTGAGCCCAGGTTTATAGGGTGAGTTGTGGGTATAGAGGATCAGGGAACTATACACCTCCCTCGTAAGATTCATTAAAAATGTCTATAATTTCACAAGATAAATTAGCATCAGAGTTTCGTGATAATACTCTCAAGAAAAGGGATTTATACGATAAACATTTTTGTGCTCTTTCATAAATAGTCATGAAAGTTGTTTTTTCTCTAAATAATTAAATTGAAAATATAATACCAGATCACCTTCTATATCGGCCTCTTTTTTATAGGCTCTATATAGTATCATTTCAAGTTCAAAAACACAAACTTACATCCGATCTGTCCCACAATAAAGGGATTTAAATTGTATCCGACCCAAATTGAACGTTCCCATTCCCATAGAATTTGCCAACTTAAAACAATAAACACGCTAGTAGTGATCTAAGTAGATCTATCACATTTTCCTTAGCCAACTTGGTCGACCCTCTGTGTACCACAGTCAGAGCCGTAGCATGGTTAACATTTTCCTCACAGATTAAGTTTAGAATGAAACACAAGAAAACATCTACCTTACATAAATCATGAAATATATTCACAAGAAAGAACACTACACTTGACCAAACAGTGGAAGAAAAGGTTCATTAAAAGTCAGATTTCCTTTAATGAAAACTCAGATTAATTAAGACCTATACTTCATAAATATACTCCATAAAGACAAACATAATCGGACTAGCTAAAGAACTCACCTGCCCAGATATCGCCTCAACATTCTAATAAAAATTGGTGAATGGGAAATAAGTCGAAAACGAAAATGAATATGAAATAATCACAGTCTATAGTTGTGCACGAAGCTAAATTATATTGATAAACAAAATAAAGCAAGGCATAATAAAAGCATTAAATACGTATGTGCAGCCACGGAAAGCAATACATGTATGTGTGGGAACATTATTGGTGCTAGGTGGTACAAGTGCTATTTATAAGCTGTTCTGCAAGAACCAAGTTCTCCACATACTAACCCGCTGTCTTTTTCTCCCCAGTAGATTCTCCATTCGGTCTTCCAACCACCCTACTCGTTTCCTTGCCAAGCTAACATCGCCGTTAAATTTCAGTGCCTTTTGAAGTTCCAGACGAGCAAAACTTAATTCGGTGTTTATCTTGTGGACCACCTGTAAAGGAAAATATGAGTGAAATATAGAAGTACAGAGTAAGAACAGATTGATTTCATAAATAAAGTTATCACATAGAGATAAGAGATTATCGCAGCAGTCGTCATTGGATTAAACCATTGGAGGAATGACTATTTTATTTCTGAGTATTATTTCTGAGTATTTCGGGCAATGGTGTGCCCTTCATCAGGTCAAATGTTTATTCAGGCTGTTATTGCAAAGTAGTCTCAATCTCGCGATCGCTTTCGTTTTACCCTGAGGATGATTTGAACTAACTGAACATATTTAATGTCTTATAATGTCCCGTATAGTTTTCAAGTTTGATCCACCTTATTAAATCGAAAAACTGTTTAGTTACCTTCATCACCAACATCATCTCGTCGTTTTTAGTCTTGAGGTCACTGACTTGACGCATGTAGAACTTGGTTTCGTCCTCAGACTTAGCTTGCTCCAACTGCGACATTGCCCTTTGTAAAGCATCTTGGACATTCTTCACAGTTTGGATCTGAAGCCGGGTTTTAAAAATATAAAAAATATGTTTTGATTCTGGGGGAATCGTTATGATGTTATGAAACTCGCCAAGCTAAGAACATCAGAGACCGTGATATCATAAATAGAGTGAATCCCCGATTCGTATAATAGTAGGCCTACGGTATTGGTAATAACCTTAATTATTTCAGACTCTGACATGTATAGGCCTATTTGTGTTGGAGGTCCATCTGACTACATGAAAGCATTTTAACCAACTTATTTATGTAATACACATACAATGCTGATTTACAATTATGGATAAGTATAAATTTATGACTATAGTTTCCAATATGGCTCCTAGATTTATACTCCGACTTGTCATCATTCAACTTGTATGTTATAATTTGTCAATTCATCAATGTAAAAATGTTATCTCACCTGCTCGGTCATCAAAATATCAGACCGATGCTGCACCTTGACTTTATAATCGAGTGGGGCGCCACTGTGAACATTGGGCGGCCGGTTGAACAGTTTGCCCCCACCCTTACGCTTCATTGTTTCTGTAAATTGAATTATTTTTTTTTAGATAAATATAAAATGGCTGACTAGTTCACACGAGGTATAAGTTCAGACTGTCTTGTAGAATACAATATCCCGACAGATAATTATTAGGTTAATTATGGTAATCGATTAAATATATTATATTCTAATGTAAACCTGTAATTAATGTATATAATAGCAAAAGTTGTAGTGTGAGTTAATAAACAATTACAAATGAGATGTCAGCAATGTCCCATGCAGCCACTGAACCAGAGGCAGGACGTTTTTTTCTAATTTAGTATGAGAGAATAACAAACGGGTATGGATAAATATATCTTATTTTGACAAGGATAAATGAGTGTTTTGAAAATTGTTGAGGATAAAATAAAAGTTTTTAATTGAAATGAGCTAATGATTTAAAATTATACATGAAGATGGATATTGAAAATAAAAGAATTGATTTAAAATTGGTAAAAGATTAACGGTGTAGTCTGTAGACGAAAAGGGGGGATTTTGTAAAATAAAATATATTTTTAAACGATTTTTACTTGTAGGGTGGGGTTGGAAGGAAGGTAATTTTGAAAGAGGGTTTTTTGAAGGGCAACGAATGGGTTTATAAATTATATAGGTAAGTGGTTATGTAATAGGTGGTGGTGGACGATTTGGAAGAGGGAATTTAAGCCCGTCCACACGTCTCTCATGCTCCACTGATTTTACAATATGTCAATAAGCCTACTCAAATTTCAATAGTGTAAACAATTAACATGCCTAAAATTAAATTAATTATGATTATGTATACATGCGGAAAAACAGGGACTCAGGTTAAGTCATCTTTCAAAAGTACGTATTCATTGGAGAATTGCTTTAATGAAAAAGACGACATCGTGCTCATTAAAGATCGAATACACTGATTTGTCCCATAAGCGAATATAAGACTCGTCGGCGTCGCGAATGTAAACAAATCAGTTCATTCAAGTTGCTAGGTAGAACATGGCGTTTTATACCCTAGCTAATGCTTTAGAATATTCCAAATGAACGGATTAGACTTTATAGATTTGTTATGTGTACCTGTCATGATGAATTCTGGAATAGAGTGCGTGGTATTCCCTAAATGGTTTGTATTGTAGACTACTGCTACGGGCACCTGCTAGTCGCCATGTTGGAAATCACCGGAAGTCGTGAGCCTTCCCATCGCGCCCTTCTCTTCCTCTTTCCCTTCAGCTGCCATATTTGTCAGGTAAGCCTGTGCGATATACTTTTAAATATCCACATACATCTGCGTCTCTACTCAACCAATTTCTTTCATATTTAGTGTGTGAATACTTTAACATATATTTCTTTGATTTCTGCTAGAAATATTGCTCCAAGTTTAACCATTAAGGAGTATTACTGCCATAAACATAGGAGACTCTCCATACCAAGGGCCTCCAATGGAGTCCTAACGTGGGTTACAGCATGACAAATGCCGGGCCGAAACAGGAATATTTCTGATATTTCTTCACATTTTATCGTATGGATTACCATTTACGGATTATTCACCACGACTGCGTTCGTCCTCACTCTAACCAGTTTGGATTATCTCAAATTCATTGCGATCCCTTCGATTTACTCAGTCGAAATGGGTTTGTTTTGGTATCCAGTCAAAACGTCCCCACGCGAAAACGGACCCGTCAAAACGGCCCCCGGCTTTTCGGTGCGACTACTGACTGCTTTCGCTCTGCCACCTCCGGTCAACATGGAGGTGTTGCGTCGGGGTATTACACCTTTACACCCGACGCCATGTCAACGGTCTATTACACCTTTAGGTGTGGGTGCTATGTGGCAATATGGGTATGAAATGGCTAGCGTAAAATGGTGTAATTAAAGGTGGAACGTTATAGTCAGCTATGGCCAGGCTACAGCTAGTTAAATCAGTTCATAAACTATTGTTTCTGATCGTTTTTGAAGTCAGCATGGCTCATTATCATGGAATCTAAATATCTGCTAAAAATATGTTCGGTAGGAAAATGAAATATGGAATATTGATACAATGCGTCCACTAGAGCTGGTGTGCATGTACATATGACCGATTTTCAGCATTTGCAGTTGAAAAAACGTCAAAATTAGATTTGTTCATATGTTGCTGATTTTTCTTGTACATATTAACATAGTACCCAGCTGTAACTCTCCGAAATTCGGCAACTTAATATCGAATAATTAACCTACAGTGGCTTGGCAAAGTTTTCCTCCTCTATCCAGCCATACAGACCCATCATCGTACATGTGGTATGATGCTCAATATTAACAATATTTAAAGTAGCATTTCACCCATGTTGTAGGTTCATTTTCTTTTTCTACCTTAAAAAACATGACGATCAGATTTTGATACTAATTTGATATATTGTGGGAAACACCCCTTCTCAATTTATGACACTTTAACTAATAGCTTGTATTTCCTTTCATTTTTCCTATATATTAGAAGCTATGAAATATGACATTATTCATTATGAAGACTATCAGGCCTGCTGGCAGGGGGGAGGGACGGGTCTTGTTGGGACATGAGGTCATGGACTATGGAGGGGGATGGGGTCAGCATTTTGGACTGAGCTGTCTCTTTAGCTAGAGCTGTTAACTTCCTACCGACTGCAACACCTGGCTTTGGTTGGTGAGAATGGTTGGCACTGCCTGGCTTGAAGTCGACCCCACTCTGTATCACTGAGGCTGTGCAGCCATTTCTGTGTGCACACCTCCATTCGATGCGATGTTTTTTCTGACGTTTGATGGTGTAGGAGAACCCAACGTGGTCGATGAGTAAGTTCTTGCCTTTGTTGGACGCCCCCTCCAGGACTTCATACACAGGCTGTGGGATGATCGGGAACGCAGGGTCATCATATTCATGGTCGACGTTGAGACTGGTGTCAACCATGAAGTCATCAGCTACTGGCTCCTCAGCTATTTCGTCATGGGCAGCATAGGACAGGTCGATGTTGAACTCATCTGGGAGGTCATCCATAGGCTCAGGGTCAGGGACGGGCTCGGGGTCAGGGATGGAAGTATCAGCAGCATCTTGCCGCATATATACGATGCCCAGGTCGTCTATGAGTGCAGGTGGATTAGGAGCCAAACTGCATAGATGACACACCCAGTCAGGTAGTGCTAGATTGCCCTTGACTGCCTGGCGGTAGACTGGCCTTGAGATGCCAGTCTGGCATGTTCTATGCTGCCATCGGTTGCACTTGTCACATTGAAGTGCCTCTTGCCTAGCTCTGACATCACTGGTGCAGAAGGCACAGGGATGAAGGGTTGTCATTTTGTATAGCGTAGATGTTGTCAGTTGAGAAGCTTGCAGAGAGTATGCTGTCTTTAGCTTGGGCCAGGCCGTTTTTATACCAATGGGGATGAGTTGTGAAAATTCACAACTCATGAACAAAGACTTTCAGAAGACAAAGAGTAAGACAAGAACAGAGAGAAGGTCAAAGCTTTAAAATATCGCGCGAAATGATGAAAGAAACAGGTATCCAAGTGTTAATGCAGGCATCAAAGTTTTAAAATATCGCGCGAAATGATGAAAGAATAAAAGTTGGGAGGTGTTGGGCCTGTGTGCGACAGTATTAACCAAACTAAGAAATATCAAAGTAACAAAGATTAAAGTGAAAAGATTAAAGGATAACAGCTGGGAGGTGAAATCGAAAAAGCTATAAATTGTCATTTCATTGAATTCAGATATGTCAGTCACTAATTTCAAACATAAAATCGATCATGAATCGATCTAGGCTAAATGAATAATCTTCAATCTCGCCAAGATGTCACAGTTCTTGAACTTCAGAAAGAATTGAAAAATATTAAGAATATGACTAAACTGCATTGAAAAATCGAACATATACCATTCATATATATTACATAAAAGTAGGACTGGTAGTCAGCAGACATTGCGGGAACAGATATAACTTGATAAGATTTCATGAACTCAAAACAAAATATTTTTCTTTGTAGTACTAAGTTATTAGTGACTTTCGTAACTTTCTCCCAGCTTTTATTCTTTCATTCTAGCCTAAATGACATGTAGTTGGGAAGTTGGCTATATAGCTAACAGCCCCGCTAACACCCCGTCGGCCGCCGGGAGGTGTAGCTTCACACTCGGTCACTTTACATGGTAGCGCATCGGGGGCCGTTTTGACGGGTCCGTTTTCGCGTGGGGACGTTTTGACTGGCATTCTTTGTTTTGAAATGGAATTAAGTGACAGACTGATGTCAGATATGTTTCGAAGTCACAGTCAGGACTTCATGGAGGCCCTTCATTGGAGGAATATCCTGCGTCCAGTTTTAAAATATATTTCACATTATTACCAGCACTGTATGTTTACATCTATTTCTCAATTTTAATTCTGTTTTTTCTCTTTTTCAGCCAAGACCGCCACCATGGTGCGTATGAATGTACTGGCCGATGCGCTGAAATCAATCTGCAATGCAGAGAAACGCGGAAAACGTCAAGTTTTGATCCGCCCCTGCTCGAAGGTGATCGTCAGATTCCTGACCGTCATGATGAAGCATGGTGAGTATATGTTTCATAAGCTAATTATCGTTTATTACCCTTTTTGTGATTGTCAACAACAGGAATATCCTAAGACTTGGGCTAAGTCATTACCATCTAGAATCTGCAAGGCTCAAAATTACCCATGACCCTGTCTCCTCACACCCCTCCTTGAAAAGAAAGATTTCTAACAGATCCGTAGATGTATAGACTATAATTAATGGTTAAGAAGTATGTCTGTGATTGGCATTGTACATGTAGAATTATTAATCTAGTCAGTTGTGTATTCAAGCGACTCAAATAATTACAAATACAAATTCTTATCAGTACCTTTCTGTTATTCCGTGTAGACGAAACCATGTAGACTATACCGATTGTATAACGTCACTCGTGGGAAACTTGTGATTATAAGAATCTGAAGAGCGAAGCTTTTGTGACACTAGATATTTTCGTCTCTATTTCTTTTAATGCTTAGCCAGTCAAACATCCACAATATTGTAATATTTCTAATGTGGATGTTCTCAAAGAATAGTTGATCTCTGTCAACCTCCCTGAATCTGGCTTCAACAAAAATCCAGACAGAATTTACAAGATGTAATGTCTTCAGTTTTAATTGTTCTTCACTTGTAACCTGTACGTCTTCAGTTCTAATTGTTCTTCACTCTTTCCCACAGGTTACATTGGCGAGTTCGAGATCATTGACGACCACCGCGCCGGTAAAATTGTTGTAAACCTGACTGGTAGAATGAACAAAGTAAGTTATCAATTGAATTGTTAATTACTTGGTTATTGCTATTATATTCAAAAGTTGAGTAATAATGTTGGAACCCTACACTAGGAATCAGGCGCCTCCTTCTCCCAAATAGTTTATACTACAGGCGACATGATAAAGCGTGTCTTGAGTTGTGTGCTATTGATCGTACTCTGGCCTGTACCAATTGTTGTTTTCATTTTCCAGTATTGATATTTATTTCTGAAAATATATTATTGATGGGCTTGGGATGCCTGTATGAATTGTTTACGTTTATTAGTCGGAGGAAACGGGGGGAAAACAACTGTTCAAAAGAAATATCCTGTATGATATATCTGTAATTGTTACTTCCTAAAGAAAGTTTCAAAGGATCTTATTTAAATTTCTGTATGCTCAGAATGGGACTGCTTTTCAGCATTTTCTTGTGCTAAACCCCTTGCACATATGTGTAAACCCAAGCGTTATCCTCTATTCTGTGTACTGTATAAATAGCCTGTGGTCGAGCCGTTAGTGAAATGTATTCTCACGGTTACTTCTCTACTCCAGTGTGGCGTCATCAGTCCTAGGTTTGATGTAGCACTTCGCGATCTTGAGACATGGACCAACAACCTCCTTCCATCCCGTCAGTTCGGGTAAGTGTGCAATCCCTTTAAGCAGTTATAGTTTTAGTTCACCCTGAGATGATTAGTGGTTCCTTGGACAAATATATAATGGAAATGCCCCTTTAATGTAATAGTCTCATTGCCGTGATTGAAATATTCTTTATTTGCTAAAGATGGCATAAAAATGGGTTGCAAACATCTGAAATTTATTCAAGTCTTCCAGTTAGTGCCTGACAGTGTTACCTTAGTTAAATGTGACTAGGACTAGAGGAGGCTGGGGTCAAGGGGTACAGATAATGGGGTTTGATCTTCAATACCAACAATTAAGACGTGGTAGATCCTAGTTGGTCCTAGCACAAGAAGTGGCTCTATTGTGCCTTTTCATGAAGTGGGAATCCTTTAAATGTTTAACCGCTCCTATAGAACCTGTAAATCATCTCTGGGTCGACCAAACAAGTCCCAACACGAGTAATAAGTTATTTTAATAGTTTTCCCCCCAAGACAGCCCTTGAGGCAAACCGTTACAGGATTGGAAAAATCCCGCGGCCCGTTTGTCCGCACCACCCATGAAATGTGAATATATGGGCGTCCGCCGGACAACCAGGTTTTATCCATCTTTAGTGTGAGCGGACAACCAGGTTTTGAAAAGTGGTTGTTCTGAGAACCACTTTTGGCAGCGATTTTTCCAACCCTGCGTTACTGTTTCTTATTGTTATGAATCCAAATCAGATTGCACTATTCACCTTTTCTAACAGAAGAACCAATAACATCTACATTCCTAATTCTAAAAACTTGGCTCTAGCGTCTTTAAGGAATTATTCTGGCCGTTTGTAGGATTTGCATTTGCAATTATTATAATATGGGATAAGGGCGCGTTAAGTGTCGTGGCAGCAGGGTGCAAATTCACGTAAATTTGTTGTGTAGCAAATAATTACGCTACACTACACATCACCCCATTAAAGGTCGACAAATGTGAAATATTTAGTCCCATTGATAGATATCTGGTCTTCAGATTTCTTGAAATAATGAGAACCAAGCGTATAATTATGTCCGCAATTCTATGGAACTGTTGCACAACATGTCCACACAACGTCATGCAACTGCTACAGTAGCGTGACTCAAAAGATCACTGCCATGGTCGATGTATATTGCAGAAATCTGAATTAAGGGATATTTATATAAATTTCATCATTTGTATATTGCTTACGATATATGTGAATGCAGCTTTAACGCCTATGATTCATATTTAATATTGTCGGTTTGGTTTGCAGATACCTCGTCCTCACAACATCCGGAGGTATTATGGATCACGAGGAGGCCAGACGAAAACATCTAGGAGGCAAAATTTTGGGATTCTTCTTCTAAGTAATGTGGCAGTAAAGACAAAATAAAAAAAGGAAAAAAAACAACTGTTTTGTCTGTCATTTTGTTGGGATTCCTCTAGTTCCCTGAACTTATTCCTCTTGCGATTGTCACGCGGGGTCAGAACCACATTCGATTTTTTAAGGGGGGAATTTAAATCCCGAAGCCAGGAAAGGATTTCTGCGGTAGATTATGGCAGGGTAGCGGCTGGAAGAAATGGAATCTAAATGTGTACCCATAGACAAAAGATAATTTCAATCATAACGTCTGTAGTTAAAGAAAATGTGCAGATTTAATGAACTTGTCCTTGAATTATTAAATGGCCTGGACGTTTTCGAAGATTCCCTTACACCTTCCCCTGACTGGCCCCTCTCTAACCTTAGAGTAAATGACTGGCAAAGTATAAGTTGTAAAACGATTATATAAAATATGAATATAGAACTTGTTAAAGATAAATACCAGCGTTGTCAGCACTGCAGCAGGCGGGAATTCAAGGAACTAATGCATGAACAATAGAATTCAATATATTTTGTTCAAACTTTGTATTGGGAAAGAACATGGTTGGGGGAATACAAAATGCAAAAAAAAATGGATATTATCATATTATTTTGTGTTTTAGGGATGAGTGAAGTTTACTTCCCTTCACTATTGATTTCAATGGGGGAAGCTCATTGTGATGCAAGTTTAGCTGAATAACTTTTCTTTTAGTTCAATGACCCCTTATTTTTCTTAATTGGGAGGGTACAATAACATGTCAGCAATGTATATGCATATTTAAAAGAAAATCGTATGATTCAATCATATGCTATTGGGGAAAATGCAGAAAATACCCGTTTTTCCATAGACTTCTATAGTGAACAGTAATAAATTTCAGTGGTCCCTGAAATAAAAACTAATCCAATGACATATGGTTTTTTTGGGCTTTTTGGGTTCCCCCAACCAAGTTCTTTCTAAATCCAAAGTTTAAAGAAAATTCCATGATTCATTCATTTTTTAAGTGAACACTGGTATTTACCTTTAAATACATCATTGGCCTATGAAAACAACTAAAACCCCCAGGTCCCGTCATTAAGGTTCTAAAAGATGAATAGGAAAGGCCTTGAATTTCTTCGGTCCAAATGCGCGGAGACCCTGGAATGGTTATTGTGATGTCTAAGACTTCAGCATCAACTGTTGAAATCCATTAAATGGCCTTGAAAGATTGATTTCTTACTGTACACTTTCCCCGCAGATTCGTAAAGTGAAAGTTTAGCGGAGACTAGTTATTTGGGGGAACGATTTAGAATTACGTGATTAGGGATCATAGATTTTTTTTTATCTTACCCTCAGACCTAAGGATAGAACCTTTGAGCCTGTGGATGATTATCATTCAAAGTGACTAGTTGGACGATACCAGGATGACTGAACAAAAAACTTGACCATAATGTAAAAATTTATTTATAAACTGCTTTATTTACACTTTCATGTCCGAAGGTATGGAATGATCCTATACTATTGAGACATTAACCAGGGAGGAATTATATTTTACAATAAATTTTACACTTGGAAATAGAAGCCACAGAATCATACGCTTTCGAGGAACAAATACAGATTTGCCTTTCGTAACACCTGGAGAGATCTTGCACTTTAACCAACAAAGGAGTTTTTCGAAAAAGATATTTACAAATTTTAAACAATCTTGGTTCTCCGTCAAAGGTTCTTTAACTTCGATACAAATTTCATTTCCCCCAGATTAATTCTTACTTCCCGACTTAAATTTAATTGTCCGAGGTATTAATGTAATCAGTTTTTTAGTCGATTTAAGTGAAGCGCTTTCCAAGCAGACCCCAATCAGTAGAACACAAAATCAGGAAGGAAAATTTCAGCATCACAATCAAGAGAATAACTGTAAATGGTGAACAGAAGTTTCAGAAACCACTAAATAAACCCTCATTCGTGACAATATTTAAGCAATGTGAAAGGTATTAAATTAAAATATCTTACAGAAGAAATACTAAACAACTTTGTTCTGTCGCAGTTTGCTGTAACCCGATCACAGCTGCCGACAAATGTTTACAATGCAGTACTGTGGTCTTACACTCAGTAGCGGCTAAGAGCGCCATTTTCTTTTTATATAAATAATCAACTTGCTACAACACAGATGGGTACTTCCCAGCACCGACCACAGGATGTACAAATTTTAACATAAATATCACAATGAGTAGAAAGATACCATCGTTAATTACTTTCCTTTCCCATGAAGGAATAGGAATGGATCTATACAAGATACATATCTTTCCCCTAGGTAAGACTCGATAAATAACTTCTTAGTAACCTCTAGTATGCATTCGGATTGAGTTTAACATGGCAGTTATAGTTCCTGCCTATGTATATAGTGGAGAATCGACACTTTCTTCTACTCATCTTCAACAGACTGCCAAGTTTATTTAGCTTTCTAGAATTGGTCACTAAATAATACGAGAAAAAGTATCGTAGATTTAAAAAATGAAATGCGTCTCTTCTCACCATTGATTGTATTTGTCCTGTAACATTCATGCAAATAGACTGCATTAACATCGGTTTAACGTTACGTCTAGAACTACGAGCATGCACTTATGTCATGGAAAATGCATTCGTAGAGACTTATTTAAGTGAGAACAAGTTTATGAAATATTCGAGTGAGGATTGTAATAAAGATTTATCAATTATTTGGGTTATTATGATGGCATTACTTAATATAGTGATCTATTCCTCAGACTTGTGAAAATGTTACAAAGCCCAGGCATTCCTATTGTACCGTCAGCCATCTATGACTACACGTAATGTCATTCAAAAAGCATGAACACATGGTAACTAAGCACAAAACTTCATCCTCCCACTCCACAAATAAGTTTGTGAATTTCTCTTCTATAAAATAAACACTGATTATTTGGGTAATGATTTTCTGGACAAAATGGCAAAAGTTGGACAACCGATTTTTACAATTTTCCATCATTTTTTCTACACCTATTTCTGTTTCGTGGACAAAGTACATTTTCTTCTCAAAGGGAAAATAAAGGATTATGTATATCATTGTGAGTACAAATCATGTTCCTAGAACCGTAAGGATATACCTTGAGTAGATCATTTTCAGCAACAGCAGTCCTTACCGACTAAGAACCAGTGTTTCAAAGTACCAAAAGAAGAAGATGAGCTCTGCTATACACTATCAAGTCAGTGGAATCCAGAAGTTGGTCAGTTTTATGACAAGTTGACATGATGAGAGCAAGTTTCCAGCCACAGGGCCGGCCACAAGTCCCAGCCTGAGCGCCACCTAGCGGCGTGAGAACATTCCTGGACATGACGTGTATCATACAATGAACACTTGAGAAGTTTTTCTTTTCTTCTTCTTTTTGTTTTACAGAGAATAAACTTGTATAAGGCTCTAATGAGTGTTAGGACACAGGACTGAGTAGAGTATAATAATCTGTAGAAGGTTTCTTCTTCCCCTTTTCCTGACGTTGATCAGTGAACATGACTATCGTTATTATTGTGGTTATATTTATAAGTTGAGGGTTGCTAATATACAGGTCCACACTGGTTATCTCCGCCCGGAGGTAAGGTACTTGTACACGATGAAAGTTAAGCCCGTCATGATAGCCATGCCTAAGCCTACCTTGAGCCAGACCGTGTGGTCGCCCTCACAAGCACCTTTGAGGTCCCTGCAACAAGAGAACAGTTCATGTCATTTCTTACATCAGAACAGGAGATACAATATATTATAGACGAGCACTATGTTGCACTATATACATGATACGAATACTCTATGTCTATTAAGGCCTGTTCACACAAAGCCGATAAGAATTCACAGCCGACAGGATTTGTCCGGATGAAATCGTAGCCGAGATTGGTACCATGTGAGTGTCCGTACCAAGCCAATTTCTCAGTTGATTTGCCTGGGCTGACAAAGTCAGCCTTGTCAGCAGCAAACTTGGCTTTGTTTAAACACTCACATGACCAATTCGACTGATTTCCCATGACAAGAGCGTGTTTCATCCCCTGGCCTCACTCGATGATTGAATAAATCCCTTCATCGTGTGGGGTCAGCAATGAGGAATCGGCTTGGTGTGATCGAGCCTTTAGTTAAAGTTCTATAAAATTATCCAAATCTGACGACAGATCAAGATAGGATGACACTTGACTTCAGACAATACTTTTAGCAAAAGTTCTAGAAAAATCGTGAATCAAAGTTTATAAGAAGTGAAGACAGAAAACGGAGCGTGAGGACAATAACGAAGTAAACCTCAAAAAAAGGTTCCAGAATTCATAAACATCATCGACGTCTGAATTCTGACACCATCTAACACACATCGGCTGGGGGGAAACTGAGGGGACATTCAAGCATGCAGAATACACAACATTGAAATCTTCCTTCAGGACAAAGCGTGCATTTAAATGAATCCTTGGGTGGTTATGTATACGTGAACATTCGTCTTGGCAGCACCGCTCACCTAGGCTATGTGATGGAGTACCCAAACTAAATCATGATGGCACAGCTCAAATCATCCAAATGGCAACACAATATGATATAGACGACCAGGGAACGACCATAAGCAACGGAGGCACACACAGAGTCCTTAGAGTGAATGGCAACACATGGAGCGATGCACGTGCACAATGTTGTCTGACAAGTTAATCGTCTTGTGAAATAAAACTGATATTTTAACATTTGTAATCATATGATTTTATCATTTAAAACAATTATATTTAGAGAAAGTCTTACTGATTGAGTTGAGAAGGTATTAGAGGAAGATGCAGTGCATACACAAAGTACAAGAAGGCTGGGGAGTAGTCTCGCCTTTTTAGTAAACTTCCCTTGAGTGGGATTCATCTAAAACCACTATCCCTCACACATAGCTTGAAGGGACTAGAATTCTTCACATTCTGTCATTAGCTATATAAACCTTCCTGGTTTTGTTAGTGGTTTAATGGGAAATTATACCAATTAAGTAAATAAATCTCCCCATTTTTAGGGAGAAGTAAAAGAAAAGACTATGATCCCCATCCTTGGCTAGCTTAGCGTGAAAGAAATAAGACATAAAGGGAAGAGTGGGCGTGGCACCTGATGCGGTCCTGAAGCCACACCCCAGGCGGTTGGTTCAACATCAGCATGTGCACCACACGGCGCAGGTTACTGAAACAGACAACACGGGGCCGCTCAGTCACGTCAATCAAGACATTCAAGAGCAACTCTCTCAGGGTTCCCACAGTCTAGGCAGACTCAAAATTAAGGACTTTTAAGGATTCTCAATTATCAAAATTTTTAAGGACTCTAGATTGGTTGAAAATTTGACGGGAAAAGTTCTGATGATTGTGTGTGGGGAAGGGGTCAGCAAACACCAGAGGCACGGCATATAATATAGAGGGTTTTCTTTTTTTTTTGGGGGGGGGGGGGGGGGAGGCGTTCTTCCCCCAAGGAAATTTGGAATATACTTGTTAAATGATGCCTTCTGGTGCATTTGAACTGAATAATGAAGCTGATGGTGGAATTATCAGACTATCAAGGCCACAAAACCCAATTTAATGATTTTTAAGGGCTTTACAAAATTATTTTCATTTTTAATGATGAGTGGGAACCCTGTCTCTGTCTATAGCTCCTATATTAGAAAAGCTAGCATGTTCTGGTACTAGTATCTACGAACGGATAAATATTTTAATTTTAGATCAATTCCTTCTAAATCAGCAGCTAGCATTGCCTTGTATGTAACGATGTGTTAAATTGTTTCAATTTTAGATGTTATTATTTCTGATATTAATTCTCTTTTCAAGACCGTCCGAAAAGAAACAAAGGTGTCCGTCGGAAATAGAAATGTGTGACAAGACTACTGACATGGTGACATCAGGTGAAGATGGTGCGGAAGGCTTGAAAGCCAGAACTCAACAAGAATCAAATTTAGCCAGAAGTGGTGAAACACATAGAAAGGGGGGATCTGGGGGTTATTCTCATTATTACACAACTCGATGCCTCAAATATTAAATAATTTTAAAAGTACATCATCCTGTAAAAATAACTCGTCGCAATAGGAGTGCATATACTTCTAAAATTTATCAGGCCATGTTTTCTCTCTCTCATTCTATATTATCTAAGGGCAGTAACCAAACTGGGGGCATTTGTTAACAGTAAATGGTGGCGTAATAAAATAGTAGGTGAAGGTCATGACCAAGATCACGAACGTTTTCCTCAACATCTTCCGACCGAAGGCCACTTTGTCGCGGAATCCTATGTGAACTTGTGTACTTAAGTGGTTTGGAAACCTAGAGTGCAGTGACGATAGTATGCTCAGATTTTTATAATCGAAAAAAAAAAGCTCGATATTTTATTTAGGAGCAGAACAAATGATATTCAATCAACTTAACTAACAAAACGATACCAGAGCTTTGTGAATGTCCTCATGATGAGTGTCACGTGGGGAAAGTATGTCACAAATACCACGAGAAACTGACAACGAACAAGATGATAAAATATAGGTGGAAGAAAAAGATGTAAAAAGTACCAACACATGGAACTAGTCGTGAGGTACTTACGGGTAGGATGCCAAGGCTGCTGCTTTCTCGTAGACATCCTTAGTGATACCATCCACGCAGGAGAAGAGTTGAGGAGGAGGGAGGCGGTACTTCTTACAGAAGTCCTCAGGCTGTAACTCGCTGTCTTGTGTGACTGACTGGTGCTCTGCCTTACACCCTACGATGAGTACCGGCACCCGCGACTCCATGAAGTGGTTCTGGGCAAATATCAAAGAACATTAAATATATACTGACTACTGGACTGGCCCTGAAGAAGAACAGAGATGTCCGAAACGTTGACCAGCTAAGTCCATTAAAAAGTGCAAAGATCCCACTCCACAACTCTATTTTTTTAAAACCAAGTCATAAGCTATAAGTATCTGAAATTCAGACGGTTGGCAGCACCCCTCCCAACATTAAATATATAAACAAGACATAAGTGAGCAGTCTATAAGAGTTATTTATGAACGTGTAATGGTCGGGTAGATTCTATTAGATCATCCAGCCATCTTGGCTTCTACAATGCTAAAACATGTCATTTTACTAGAAGTAGCATATAAGAAGACACTAATAGAAGAAAATGTAGAAAGAAAAAAACCTGAGCTGAGATCTAACAAGAGTAGTAATAAAAAAGTATTAAAGGTCATCACCCCCCATACCGAAAGAATAAAGAGATCATGTCTGTATACCGCCCCTATGCTGTGGAACTCTGAAAATAACACCTTCTATGAAGGTCAACAGGTAGATGACCTGGTAAACTTCAGACTGTATCTGAAACGCTCCTTTATGCCACGAGAGTAGACAAAAGTAATCTTACCAAAATATATCATGATTTATAGAGAAACTATTGTATATATCTCTGTGTCACACTGTGTGTGACTATATGTATGTATATCTATATTTATCACAGACATAGACAACTAACTCAGGTATGTAAGACTTGTAAACTGTAACGAGAGTAAAGAAAGGATAGAAATTTTGTATTTAACAACAAGTGCAAAATGATTATTGGGAATGATTGTACCCATAACACCACCGAGATGAAACTATGTAAAAGTAGAGGCTATACTGTAGCCGAAAAACAAAAAAAGAGTATAAGGTGCTGATACATAATCATATTGCTATACTCATGTAAAAACTTGTATCATGTAGTTCCATGTTAGTGTTAGGGGGATCTAGTAGTCAGTAGTCAGTAGATATAACAATAAAAGTAAGAATAACTCTGGGTTTCTTGGAAGAACTGTGAGGGCACAGAAAGAATACTGTCCATTTTCCTGTCTAATGTAATTGTCTATTGAGGAAATAAAAGCATTTATATATATATTTTGAAATTCTTTTTTATATTTTTTATTGACATTTTTTTTTAGTTTTCCATATTCTTTAACACCTTATCTTACGAGTGACCAACTCATCTCCCATTGTATCGTATTGTATTAGCATTGTATAAACATTGTGCTAGCATCAATCCTCTATTGTAGTACTACAATTAGATAAATTAGAACCAGTGTGAGTCAGTAGTTTGACACAGCAGTGGACAGAAAACCATGGAATTCAGCAATGAATAACTACCCGTGAGTCCATGTCAAGGTTAAAACTGATTTGCGAAATGACTATGTACATTGTACTTGACTACTCGTGAAATGATTTGACTTATTGACTTGCTGTATAAACATTCTAAATAAAAAAAACCTTTTCTACCGCATAACTATCAGTATCAGACCAAAACGATTCAAGTCGTTCCGCGACCATAAGTTTAACACAGAGTAAAACTTGGAGAGGCAGGAGCGAAGAAGCAGACATTGGAGCACTTACATGGTAAATTCTTACAACTGAGTTGAAGGACCTTGGATTTGTGACGTCATACAGAAGACAGGCTACGTCACACGTCATCTCTGTCGGGCTGACTGGTTCTCCTTGTAAGACTAGGCCCATGTCTATTTCTTGTAACTGTAAACGTGAACATGAAATCGATGTAAGAAATGACAAAAGTTGTCTGGAATCTAAATCAAGTAGATCGTCCCCTCGTGCCCCACCACCTGAAATAAAACTACTTGTATACGAGAACTCCCTAGATAAATGTCGCTTACATTTTCAATAATTATGACGTGATTGTTTATATAGATGGCGATATTATATGATAATCTTGATAAGTAAAACAGGTTGGGATGCTTACTGTCCAACCACACGCTCAGGTTTGAAAAGTAACAGGAATACGATAAGGTACCCAAATCAATGTGGTCGGGCACCAGATCAAGTATTATAACCATTATGTAATAAGAGTAGGAACTCGATCAAAACTCCCCTCTCACAATCTATACAATTTTACCCAAATTACAGGGGGGGGGGGGGGGGGGGGTAAAAAAAAAGAAAACAAAAAGGATTATGTATGTAATTGTATACTCCTCATAATATTGTCGACATTACGTGATTGTATTAAACATTATACAGGCCTTTAATGAATAAAAAAAGATAACTATTTTCTATCGCACTTCATGATATAACAATATACTTACCAGCAGATATTTTTCCTGACCGTATATGCTGATAGTGTTGATGGCGTACCTGGAGAAATGATCCTTGCTAAGCGTGGCTACGTACTTCAGGTTCCGACCTATAAATCCTTGCAAGAATGAAGACTGAAAGAGAAGAGGTTCTACCAATTATTCATATTTCTCTTTAAAAACCATTTTTCTGGCCCTTTTCCGACGAGCGGAATAAGAAAAGGACTGTGAAGATGATGATGTCCAACGAATAACTATACCCATAAGAATGAATGGGGAGGGAATAGTAATTCCTTCTTTATCTTTATTCATGGACTGAACGGACATTAGGGAGGTATATACTAATCTTAGGGAGGTATATACTAATCTTAGCATATATTTTTTTACCAATCTATTCTTAGTATATACCTCCCTGATATACTTTAGTACCGAATCAAAAGATTAGCGTGTGAGATTGAACACATACTTCACTAACGAATCAATATGTATGTCACATATGCCAGAAAACCATCTAACCTACCTTGCCTACACCTTTAGGTCCTAATACATGGCATGTAAATACGTTTCGACTTGTTTGTCGCTTCTGCAGATCAGATTTCTTTTCTCTAGTAGCTGGAAGAGAAAGGCGTAAAGTACCATTAATGAACAGTTCACAAATACAAGCTACTTAAATGTGATTGTATTATACTACTCCTTTTTCCATATTTTTATTCAATTTCAATTTCTAGTCTGTACCATGCATTACACTTTGTAAACGTTTATGGAAATAAAAATCTATTATTATTATTAAAGGTTCAAGATTTGTTTAGAACCTATAAAAGGCAGAAGTAGTCCCCTCTTTCCCAACTCCCTTCCCTTTCCCCAACTTATTCTCCATCACGTTCTCCTCTTCACCCATCTCCTCTTTGTTTTTCTTATGTCACCCTTCCCTTTCCGTATCCTGATTCTTTCACTCTCCTATTACCCGCCCCGCCCCAAAATTCCATTCCCCCTTCCGACTCGCCCGCTTTCCCTTCCCTGTCCACCTATCATTCCCCTACTCCTCCGTTTTCCTTCCCCTCCCTCCACTCCCTACCCCTTCCAACTCCAGTCTCTCCCCCCCCCCCCCCCCTCCCTCACTTACTCAGGTAATAATGTGTCACTTACTGTGTATTGCTGAGAGCTGACTATCGTGTTCATACATGAACCCTAAATAGGCGAGATATTCCATAGTTCTTGGCACATCGAGTAACGTTGTGAGTCTGTAATGATGGGCAAAATAAATGTTTGTACATCAGGACAATACATTTTAAAGCAAAACTAAATCCTTCCGATAAAAAAATATGACTGTCCTGAGAAAGATACAGACTTAGACTGAAGCTGAACATCTTAAAACTACATTCGCAGCTATTACAACCAAAGAAAATGCTCATTCTTTGATCCATAGAACAATCTTTAATAGCAAAATCTCGCTTCAGTTATAAATCTTAAAACAATATTTTGAATCGGCCGAAAGAAGAGTAACGCCAGTGAGCGATAATTAAGAAAAATTACCGGAGCAAAAGATTTTGGTGGGCCACCGAAATATGGGGGCGGAATTTTATGAAGTTTTGCACTTGCTGCAGCAAAAACAGGGTAAAATCGCCCAAAGTTTTAGTTAAATTACTTTTAGATGGGTAGAAAAAGAACAAAAAATCTCTTTTTGACCGACGTTAACTGAAAATACAGCTTTATGAAATGAAACTGAAGATGGCAGAGTGAGGAGTGGAGGCTACTCACGTCCATTGGGCCAGGTAGCCGTAGTAAGTGATCCACCCCTGTGCATTAGTTTGTACTGTGTTGTTTACATCTGGTCCCCAGGGCATCATCGGACACGTGCTGAATAGGTTCTGTAACTCAGTGGGCGATAAACACCCATCTCCATCCTACAACACAAATAGTTCACTTAGCACCAATTATACAACAGCAGTTTTGAAAAGTCAAATTAAAAATAAGGCTACGTCCAACATCCCTCTTCAAATAAAGGGCTGATGTGCCTAAAAGCTCAGATCGTTAAATAAAATACTCCACTTTATTAACCTAGCTTTTGTACTCATGGTTTTGGGATCATCCCACTGCCTAAACAACTGAAGGTGGGACTATTAGCCCGCACCCAGCAGCCATTATTATAAATGTTACTACAAATGATGGTGGAACTATTTCTTAAGTATTAAGAAGTAGTAAAGGTATACCAGGTCATGTCAACAACTTACCTCATCATATTTATCAAACAAGAAACTGAAAAATGTGTATCCTTGGTGAGTAAGCTCGGTTGTGCTGCCATGCGGAACTTTCAAACTGGAAAAGATAGCACACAGGATGTGTTGAAATCGGAGAAAATTATTCACTAGAACACAATTTATATCATATACATTCAAAGGGAAAAATTGGGAGATCTTATGAGATCTTCTCCAATGAGTAGATTTTAAATTGTTATTTTAAAGAGAAATTGTTATTTTTACGAGGTAACACGACAGGTTGCGGAAAAATAGGAATTTATATGTATATGAAATATCATAATAGGTAGACAAGACATAAGACACATAACCTGGATTTAAATTTAAAAATCATTGTAAATGAAATATTGTTGATATTAATATAACAACAAATGTTGTAATATACCAGACTCATATAATGAGGTTCACACTTACTGCGGCCAAAGGTAATCTTTGTTGAGTGATAAATTATCATCATAGCCAAATTTACGCAACACTGTCCATGTCGTTTCATGTCTCCCTCGTTGAATGAATAAAGTGTGCAAGAAGAGAAATCCTGAAAGAAATAGGAATTAGTCATATGAATCATAGCAAGGAAATCCAATATCTCTTATAAATTAGGGATCTCTAATAGTAAAGACTGATTGATACATCTTAAAAGTTTAACAAATAAACATACATACATAGCGAAAAGATCTGAAAACATTTTACATTGCCTACTTGTAACTTACAATGAATATGCCCCGGAGAAAAGGGGGATTTTCCCTTTAAGTGAGACTTAATCGTAATTTTCTTCATTAAATATATACCGAACCTGTAAAGATATGCTTTACACCAAATAGCTGACCGTTTACTACATAAGTTGATTAAACAATTAAGGAAGCGTAGCGTCTCTCTAAACCCTTACTAATTATATGTGTTACTCCATTAATTTAAAGATCTCTTCATGAGTTTCATAGGAACTAAGAGAGAAACGCCAGAAGGCCCACTCTACCTCTCTGAGTGATCCCATCATCCTGCACACCGTCTGACAGGTTTTTGCGCACCACAGCTTTGACATCCTCTAGAGCTTGCGGCTGCAGGGGAACATTGAAGCACCGCCGCTGCAAAACGATAAACGGAATTAGACTCATCTTACTCGGTGGAACATTGCGGGACTGGTTGTGTTTCATGCTATATCATTATATACGCATTGCTCTGAGAACAACGTATCTTGAGTGAGTTATGTACAGGGATGCAAGTCGGGTAAGGTAAAATAATCTGAAGCTTTTCTAAGGTCCAAGGGGAGGTATATAAAGGCGTACATGTCATATAAGACGACCATGTGTGTATGTAGGACAGTGCGGCCTAACTAGGGTGGGTATCTAGGCCAGTCCAAGGGTGGTATAAGATCGCCACCTGCTGCACCCTTTCCGGGGTTCTTGAACGAAGGACCTCAGGGATTTCTGTGAGCTCCATTGGCTTAATGCTTAAGACTATAGGAAATATCTGGAATCTCACTTCCGATGAGGAGTGAGGCCGCCTCTCCCCGAGCAGAAATCGGCGGTTCCGATATCACTAGTCAGTAGGGGTGGCCATATAGACGGTCTCTGCCCATTACTCCCCCAAGAAGGGTGTGGGCCCTGGGTTTCATCCAGCCTTGGAGCCTCTTTCTCTAAGATCCAGCTAACATAAGACAACTATACAGACTTAGGGATCTGAGAAAATTTTGGTACATATTGATTTAAAACGATGTATTTTGGAGGACATTTGGCAACTTTTCCATTTATCCAAATTATTTTAATTCAGATGATAATCTGAGAACTTGCATCCCTGTATGTACAGTGCATATGTCACTAGTGAGTTACGTGTGGTAGTCATGGCAACCAATGCGGTTTTTTTCACCTAGTACGCCAAAATTTAACTTTGTTATATATACGCATTGCTCCGAGGACAACGTATCTAGAGTGAGTTATGCACAGTGCATATGTCACTAGTGAATTATGTGTGGTAGTCATGGCAACCAACGCGTTTTTTTCACCTAGTACGCCAAAATTAAACTTTGTTATATATACACATTTCTCCGAGGACAACGTATCTAGAGTGAGTTATACAGTGCATATGTCACTAGTGAGTTATGTGTGGTAGTCATGGCAACCAATGCATTTTTTTTTACCCAGTTTAGCGCCAAGACTCAACTTTATGACTAATTATGACTATAAAAATTGTTTTCTAATCACAGTATTAAAGCATACATATAATAAAACAAGTTAATTAACTCGTTGGTTTCAGTCTCTTAGAATATTGCACTTGTTGCTGCACAACTCATGCAATATTCACACTCCTTCAACCAACTCGTTAGTTAACATGTATTTATTTCCATTTATTATGTAACTACCATTTTTAGTAGCAGCAGCTATTTATAGACATCAAAATATATATGTAATTATTCAAAATTGACAAGACTTCTTCAGTTCTATTTAATACAACCAAAGACATGTACAAAACAGTTTAGTTTTTGCATTGGAGATATATTGGAAACTATTTGAGCTAAAATCAAGGTTAATAATGTCTAAAATTCTTACCTGAAACTGGTAGATCTCTCTGTCGTTCAAAATGCCATCATTGTCCATATCACAGATCTACAATAATAACAGGACTTTAGTCCCTCGCCAACATAAAAATGCAACATCATTTTCTTCATGAAATATATAGCTAAACTGCAAACATGCGAATAACTGACCTCTTACTACATGATATTTTGGTTAAACAGTGCATTAGGTATATCTGAACCCTTACTAACTAGTGTATTACCCCAGTAATGATTCTGGGAGCGGACAGAAGTTACTCACACCTACATACAGATACGCATTGTAAGAAAATAGCAAACTCTACCTTAAAAATCCTCGTCAGAGCCTGTTTACATTTGGGTGTCAACTGCAAGAAAAATAGGTACATATACAGACCGGCAGTCTCCTCTCCTATTTATATAGGTACAAATATATTACTGCTACGAAATGGGTTATCATCATAGATGGCCAGGATATGGTTTTGCTAATACCAAATGTCTTGTTTACCTTTAAATGATATACAGTCATTTTAGAATCAATGGTCATATCGAATGGATGGTGAATAAGCAATCGTTAACCCTACCACCCCTGCAACCTGCCTACTTGTGGGTCTGTTTGTGGCTAAAACATCATTAGTTGCTCTAAGTAATGTTGCAATCTTCTCAGGTGTAGGCCCCGTGAGAGTTGGCGAGAAAAAAATAGTGTGTATCAAGGACAATAATTTCCATCGTGACATTTTAGATGTATAATACCTGACATGCTATTCTGTGGCATATTGTTGGACCTAAATTAACACATACCTCCTTTTCTTCTGCCAGGTAGAGTGGGGCGGTTGGATGCAAGACAGCTTTCTGTGCATAGTAAAATACTTCGCTTATGTTTTTTAGGGTTTTGGCGGAACACTGAAATGGTAAGATAATAAAATTAAGAATTAGCTGAGAAACAACGAAAAATAAATGCTTGGACATCCTTGGACGATCGAAACGGATAGGGATCACCCGAAATATCAATTCCAAATTAAATATACATATAGGTAAATTCATCAATTAATTAAATAAAGCTCACCTCGACGCATGTTTCCACTTCTGCATACTCATTCATAATGGGCAGGATAGTCTGTAAGTAATAATGAAATCATTTCTCAGCAAATATTCTGAACAGATTTGTTACTGAATATCGATGTCGTTTGCCCGTCAAGGCCTGGCACTCAAACCTGGGTGTATTCACACAAGTGGTTGTACAAGTCAGTCAGAAATAGTTAAAACCCAGATGTACTAGCTTTTGTGGTAAGATAGGTCCGACTTGCTGACCAACTATCAATGAATTAATATAGTCAATAGTATCGCTTTGCTCTCAATCGCACTCTTATTTTGATCCATCAGTTTAACAGTTACATTATTCAGAACATGGTTTTCTGCAAAAATATGTTGATTGTTCATTCATGATTGTAACAAACGATACCAGTGATTCACATACTCATCCTCATACACTTCATTACTAATTAACTAACTCATATAGATTAGAGAATCAAGCCCCCCACCCACCTTCCCATGACTGACAAGAGGGACATCCCAATGTCAATGGGACACTTTTATTGATGTTTTGTATATAAAAAAAACAATAACATTCGCGTTACTTACCAGTATACCCATATTTTAGAGACACTTATTTGATATCAGTGCAAACTTTTCCAGAGCATGGACAGTCACGATAGCGGACCCTGCAGCACTAATTACAGGTGGTTTTTGCCCCCTTCACCTTATTTAACCTTACAGCTGTCCTGAGCACCTGGTCAGACATCTAGCTCGACCCTGCTGCTGTGCCATGTTATCAGTAATCGATGAGATAAAGCCTTACCTCCATACTGCTGACCTCCAACATGTCAGATCGGTTGCCGACCAGGATGACGGGACGCCGGTGTTCTTCCGGCAACGTTCTCCGCAACAGAGGCATCCAGTAGGAGCGAATCTGTAAGCACAAACATAAACAATAAGCTCAATATTAATTAATTTATCTCAAGTCAAGTACATAACAATTATTATATATTGTCGTTCAATACACAAGGCAATCTTTGCAATACATACAGTAATCTTTATTTGATACGCCGAAATAACGCAGAACAGAATATTATCCGATATTACTTTAACCAACGAGATTATATTAATATAATCTCGTTGCTTTAACGTGGCGAAATTTACTTAATTAATCTTATTTAGCTCCAAAAATCAAGGTAAATTAGCGAGTTGTTCATATCTTAGATATTTGATATGTATTCAATTTCAAAAGTTTCCCTTTATGAAGGAGTTTCTTTCCCAAGATCTTTAACATAGAATTTATGGTATGAGACGCACCCGCTCAATGGTGTGATCATCGTCAACAGAATACACTATGCAGATGACATGGGCCTTGGTTATTTCATCGACCAGTGTGTTTTCATCTTGTTCTTGAGCTGCAACACAAATAATCTAAGTTGAAACATGTAGATGGTATACACTTAAAATAAGAAGTGTCAATATTAAGCATTCATATTTTAACAACCTGGTTCTAAACTGTACTAAATACACGTAGTCTAATCAAATACCAGACCGGAAGATAGTTAAAATGTTGTATGAAGTAGAATAACCTGTTGTTTTGTTCCAATATGGTAATCTAATTTTGAAATAGAAAGGTAATGTCTCTTCAAAAACGAACCATTGCTATAACCATATTGTATTACAATAAATGGGAATAATGCCAAGAATCGGGGACATGCAGATGGAACAAAGATACTATCAAGCTGTGATTAGATACATACCAGAGTAATCAACAATATGTGTTGGAACCTTCTCAGGCGTTACATCTGCGGGGATGGTTATTTCCTCTGCTTTTGGGGGCACCTAATGAAAATAATAATCATTTCTATCATCATCATTGAAGTTTATTATATTCAACGATGTTTACTACATATTATCGATGTTTATTTCACACTTTTTTCATATTAGCTCTATATGAAAAACCCTTATGGTTTCCTAGGCAACGCACGAAGACACCCGGGTAGGGTATATTTGCGTTTTTCTTCTATATTTTCTATTGTAATTGTAGTGGCCTTAAATGAAATAAAAAAAAATCATCATCATCACATCAGCTTCATTTTACCACAAAGTACATGTATTTATTATGTGTTTGTTATGAAATGCATGCCCTTCAGCCTCCTCAAACTGCTACCGTGTAAATACCAAAGAGATAATTATGATATGTATAACGCATCCCGATTAACTGCAATTATGACTTCGAATCGGGGCGCAAATATATCTCACAATATTATACAAGTTTGATTAACCTTGATTATGAGGATTTATTATGAGGATTCATAATTAGTCCACTTCCGTCAATGCTATTGACCCCATTTACATTCTAAGCCTCCGAGACGAGATAACAGTTGATTCCCCTATTATTACTACATTCACCCATGCATTAAGGGTCAACTAATTAAGCAACTATTATACTACAGGAATCTTGATAGAACCAAACAATAACGGGGGAAACAGAAACTTCAGTATTATTGGCAGAAGGGGGGGCTTAGTTGCCAGGTAGTGATGTGAGGTTGTCTGAATTGTGGTGCAGGGCAGAAATTAGTCAAAGGGTAAATATAGCTCATTTACAAAAAGTTAAATAATGGTTGGGGGGGGGGGGGGTGCACTAACTAATCTTCATCTGGCTGTGTGTATAGTAGAAATCTCAATGAGGAGAATTTGTGATACGGATTTTTATACCGATATGATTTCCAACATTTTGGGCTTCTTTATCCCTTCATCAGGGACTTCAGATGAATAACTCATATTATAAGTTGAAATACTTCGACAAGGTAAACGGGAAGCAAATGATAAAGAGAGAGAACACAATGGTGGCGAAAAATAGTAAAATACGTTCGAATAACAGGCGATGAGTGAAAACATCCGTATAGGAAAAAGGATGATGCGTTTTTTTCTACGTACTTGATTAAATATTGATTATTTGATACTGGCCTATCATGAAATAATACAAAAACACATCTATTCTGTTGTACTTCGAAAGTATTTTGTTATTTCTCAACCATGAGAATTGTATTCTTCAAGAGGAGGGAGAAGGAGACTAAATCTACAGCCATATCAGTGAGGTGCAACTTACCTCTTCAGGGAATTCTTCACTCACTAACGATAAGATAAGCGACGTCTTCCCCACCCCAGCTGAAATACAGAAAGCGACAATCTGAGCACTGGGTCCACGATTGAGGAATAGTACAATCTTTCACTCTATCTTAAAGCAATTCCATCTGTTCTTTTGTTAACAATTTCTGACATCTCAGGAAGCAAATAAAAGTTACTTAGTTTATTGTGAATAAGAATTACGAACGTTTAATATGGACATGAAGGCTACAAACGAAGACCTGTAATTTGATTGCAAAACTCTACCAGTCTATCCCGATTAATAAACGTTGATAAAAAAAACAAACACATTGCAATATCATAGTCAGAATGAGATTAAACGAATATGTACAGCCATTTCCTATATGAGTCACCAAGCTAAATATAACAGAACTATAATTTTAATGGGTAAATATTGTGGGAACGCATTATAGAGAAGCTGGATATTTTAACAACTACAATAGCTTGTACATATATTCAAGAGCGTAGCCTTCACAAAGTATCCACATAATTTTATCATAACTCTTTATAAAATGTTTTGCAATCAGATTTCGATGAATTGACAATGATAAACAATTGAAAAAATAGTGTGAAATACACAAGTATTGGTGTTGCAGGTATATAACCTGTAGCATATTGACCCGACATGATGGTCATCCATTGCTATATAATTATGCACGTGCCTCCCAAAATTCTCATAACATGCAATAATACGCTCACGGCCGATCGATAAGCTGATGTGCCCCATTTACCAAGCAAAACATATACATCATACTTGCTGGCCAGACTGGTGTTATCACCAGTAACTGAGTTATAGGGGCTCCATTTGTAAGTAAATACGGTACGCTCCAGTGGAAGTATTTTTAGAGTATATTTATTAAATTAATGGGCGTTAATGTAGTAACGACTCAAGTCAATATACCACTCAATGTCCCACTGAACTGTATGCAGCACATATAGTAATCATTCCTTACCCCCAATTAATACTATTGACCCATTTCGACCCCTACTGACAGGGCGAATCCCTGACATGGAAAACACCAATTAAGTGGTATTGAACGGGCGCTCATAATGCCATAACCTCACAAAAGGCATGCCGCGTAAGTAACCACTATGGAAAAAATGCCAGTGGATGCATTTCTATACAGTGGGTCTTCATCCAGGAAACAAAACAGATATGGGCTTTTATGAGTGATATATCTAACAGGCCTTATAGGGCTGAGGCTCAACACACTTTTTAAGTTCTTCAACATATATCATGTTAATTTGGATAGAAACAAAAAATAAGAGATATCCCATTCTTTCATCACCTTCTTAGCCCTGACGATGAACGATTCTTATGGTAAAAAAAGATTTTTTAATTGGATAAAGTCTAATTGTTTCCTAAATCTTCCGAATAAATATGTTCAAGAACCTGTAAGTCGTTCAACCAACATACAGTGTTGTACTATTCTCTAATGTTTATTAATGGGATTCAGACAAACTAAATCAAAGAACCTGAATAAAATACTTTAAGTTTATTGGTAGTAGATATTGTACAGAAGTTATTACTAGGGAGCGACGGTTGAAGTACTGTTTAGATAGAGTAAGTTTCCGTCGGTTGCATTCACATCTAATCTAACTAGAAGCTAATCCGGGGAGGACCATGAAAGAGAGCTTCAAAAGCTCTTCGCAGCACTGCAAGTCCTCGTGCTAACGTACGTTAGTGCGGCTATTGACAAAATGGTCATTGTCTGAGCCCAATAATATAATTGACCATTGTTAGGAGGCGTGCATCCCTGTTGTTGCTTTGATGGAAACATGGTAGTCTCTGGGGTTTATTTACAGTCCAATGAATATATTTCTTTACATTCACATGTCATTAAATGACACTAAAACCTATGAGTTTTATTAACTATCTGTATGCTCTTTATTATTAATCCGAAACATACATCATGTGACCAATGACTGAGGGTTTATTTCCAATGAATGTTTCTATACAATTACATGGCATTAATAAAAGACCCTATAATCTTTTTTTGAAAGAAGACATATTAAGTCTCCATACTATTGTTAATCTGAAACATATACATCCAACGAGAACTTTGCCTGAGGAAGGAATTTATACCCTATACAAACTGGACGTTGTCATTTATCAATCAGTGACAAACGACAAAATAATCTGAATGAAAGGAAGTTTGAACAGAAAAAAAGTCAACATACAAACGGGGGAGCATGTCCAAAAACACCGAATAAACAAAACAATCTCAATGAAAAGAAGTTTGAACAGCAAACAAACGTGGGAGAAGGTCTCAATACACAAAACAGTATTGCCTATTGCCATAATTGTATCCTACATATCTTTTATCAAATATTAAGTCTTAGTCTAGGTCTAGCCTAGAATTTCAGCCTTAAACATTGTTTACAAAATTCCTAGGCTAAGTCTAGAGTTTCTGTTGTGAATGTCAAAATATTGAAAAAGTAGAAATGGAGGTACTGTAGCCTATACTAGGCCTCGACTTCCCAGCGAGGCCTATCATTTCACAAGCAAATTTCCCAGGACTTTTTTGCAGCCGGACGAAGCCAGCCCAAAACTTCAGCAAGTCTTTAATGAATACCAATAACCGTGAAATGAACTTAATTTACTATGTCCGTCCATGCCATATACCTTTTAATCAGCTTGTAATTCACGTTCGGGAGAAGTGAGGGATGATACCGTGTCTATTATTGGCCCATATTGACACATCATGTGAATTTCAGTAAACATTACTGATGAATGTTGCTAAACATGGACTTGACTTATAAGCAGAGACAAAATTGACAATAATGAGGTAGGTTAGGCATACTGAAATGTGGCACGATTCCGCCGTTTTTCTGAATGGGCACTGTCTGTCCCCGCTCCGGGGTGCGGGAGGATACGGGGATGATACTCTGTCTAGAGGTACTGAAGCTAAAAGGTAACTGAATTAGTGAAGCACATAATTTGGCAAGAACGCTTAAATGTGTAACCTGTGACTATATTCATGAGACGTTATCCACAACCCAGAACATGAACAGACTGTGTGATTGCCAAATGGGCAACTTACCAAGTGACACTGACAGTTTGTTTATGTTTGTGATAACGATCGCAGAGGTCCGAAATTTCAGAGTATTTTGTTCAAATGTGATGACCAATTTTAGGAGAATATATGCTGAAACATAATGTATGACATACGGACTATTGTTTTCATTGAAGTCCTTCATCACTAATAACGAATTTATTGACGTTTTCATGAGCCAAGTCCAAACTGTCCAAGCAGACCACTGTCTCAGTGTCTGTCATCATCTCCTCCATTTGACACATTTCAGAGGGTTGGGTCGATACCGGGATGAATCACCGACCTATTTTAATGTGACAAACAGGCAATAAAACATTCAGATTGGTCTTTTCTTACTTACGTTCGCCCACCAAAAGAATTCTAACGTCTTTCCTCATCGTTATATTTTTCCCTCTCTATTCACAACGGAATCTTCAGCTTCTCGTCTCAAGGGCAAGGGTGCCAAAACACACCGCGAGGACCGGCTGTCGAAGCGTATTCCATGCACTGATGCCTTCTTTATAAAATCCAGTGCTTCAATGTCAATACACTCTGTTATGGGTTAGGAAGTTAAGGTATCGGCTTATGTATTTTCAATATGAGAAAAAGCCTTGATATACCGAAACAGAGATAATTTATCACATTTTGTTCCTCAGGAAGTACTCCATCGGCCAGTTAATCTACGCGCAGTCGCGGCCGAATCACCCAATCAGATTCGATCACTTACCTCGCCAAAATAATGCAAAATAAAATATTGTTTCTTTCTGTTTTTAATATTCATGATATTTGTTCATCTATAAGAGTATTTTATTGTTGCACATATTGTTATTTCATTATGTGTGTACACATAAATATATTTGCATCTGTTATTGAGGTTAAGTTGAATGGCCATAGTTTAATATTATCCTATGAAATACTTCAAACTCATGGAAAATGCTACAAAATGGTTGACAACACCATCTGAAAAAATATATTCTAACCAGTACTCACACCACTTCAGTCGAAAGCATCTAAAGATGATAACATTTACTTCGAGTTTTAGGCTTTATTATTTCTCGCGACTCAGTTGACCCGACGGCCAAGGTCACGGACACCGGGAGAGGCACAGCTACTCAAAGATAGGAGGAGTCAGACGCCCGCACGAACTCACAGTCCACGGACAACATTCATTCTCAACATGGCTTTTGCTTCACAGCTTTTGACGCGAACATTGTCAACAACTGCATCACGAGCAGCTATTAAAAATGTCACTGTCATTGGAGGTGGTTTGATGGGCTCTGGTATTGCACAGGTGAGGGGTGTTGCCCTTTTTGTGTATTGACTGAAATTGGAAATCAAGTGTCTAGATTCCTTAGATTAGAGACTAGTTAGTACTACTGTACAATATTTGATTTCATAACTAAGCTAGATGAACTTGCAAATCAAGTGGCCAGCATTATGTGGGCGGTGCCAGTTCACTTATTTATTGCGGATATATATAACCAACTTTTAATAGTAAATTAATTTCATCTCGACTTGTCTTGACTTGTACCGGTGGTTGTAGCTGACAGATTTACAGAACATCCAAATATTGCTTTGCCCTGAAATTATGTTATAATTTGATAATTTTGTTTGTGGTTGATCTGCGAAATTGAACTCACAAGTCTCCTTGCTGATCCTATTTATTACATTGAACCTCAGAATGTTTACTCTTCTGTTGTCTGCCTGAACAAACTCTAGTTTGTGTTATCAGTTATATAAATTTGTCAAATCGTGCATCGTTTGCAGATTAGATTTTTGTAATGTAGTATTTCTGAATCAAGGTCATGCTAATCGTGACATTTCTATTCACCCGTATGTGATACTGTAGTAACCGTGGTTAACACGAGAGGGCAGTAGGGTGGGTAGTAGGATAGGACATGTTTCTTTTACTGAGGCATGCGCTAAGGGAAGGGGAGGGGCTAGAGGGAGGGAAAGGTATCATAGGATAAAGGGTCCACCAATACGGATACCCGACACTCACCCCCCTGGGTATATATACGGGGAATACTGGGATATACAGAAGAATACATACATAGAAGGGGAGAGACTTGGGACACTCATATAGACTGGGATATAGAGAGATATGCAGTAGATACCAAGATGTACTAGACGCACTGTGTGCGCTAGAACCATTATATTATACCACCCTGATCTCGGATAGTCATGCAGTAACAACCGTAAGAATACAAGGAAGGAGTCTCATAAGATCTCATATGATTCAATGTCTACACTAACATCAACCTAGCATCTATGTACAGGATAAGATACAATACACAAGTAGTGGCGTACTAAAACTCATCGTGTTGTGTTGTTCATACCGGAAACCTACAGCTACTATATATCACCATGACTCTCTATTCAATATCGCCTATCGTCTCCTACAATATAACGTTCTATATTAAACATCATGAGAGGCAATACCCCGAAGTCCGAGTATATTCGAATGCATATGAACACTAGCTAGATATATTCACCCTGGCCCGATGCACCGCCCAATAGCATAAAGATCCGAAGCTACGCGCGCAACACTGGTGGAGAACCACGGGATTGGAGATAGTGTGCAGAGGGGGGGTGAGTATTTGGATAAATGTCGAAACAGGGGTCGTCAGTGGCGGACTTGGTGAAGGAAATACAGGAGAACAATGCTCGAATTACACAAAGTGCAAAGAACTTTGCTGAAACAACAGAACGAATCGGCAAAGTGGAGAGGGAGAAGGTGTCCATAATCAAAGATGGAATAAAAAATCTTGCTAAATTAATGGAGAAGAGATTGGCAAGAATGAAGGCGTCCGCAAGACCTAGTGTGGGGGTTCATGTGAATAGGGAGGTAAAGACAGAAAGAGAGAGTACAGAAGATTCATCTCCGGACTCTTCTGTCCAGGGACCACCGAGTTACGCTAACTTGAGCGCGGAGAGTACAGCAGTGGGAGGTGCTAGGCCCAAGAGAAACAATCCATTCGCAGCAGATTTTTGTGATGACCCTAGTGTGCCATTAATACCTGAAGTAACGTGGGACGCTGGTAAGCCGCCATATTACACAGAGCCATTAGTGCCACTCCCTTATAATCCAGACTTTGACTACTTAAGCCCGCAAGGGGCCAAAGAGGAGCTGCTCAGGCAAAGCGTGGATATTGTCAGCAAAGAGTTGCAAAGAACTCAAGCCGCTCTTAAGGCAGCGGAGGAAGATACCCTGAGGACAGTCCAGGATATGAGAAATGATTGGGAACGAACGAATGAAAAAATGTTAAAAGATGCCGAAGATAGGCACGAAGCTAGGATAAACGTACTAAAACTAGCATGGGAGGATGGCGCGCGACGAAGGGTGAAAACTGCAGAAGACGGAAATAGGGATATAATTGTAACGCTGCAGAATGACTGGAAAAATGCACAACAGAAAATGGAAAAAACAGAACAACAGAGAAACGAATATATGACGAAAGAAAAAGAAAACCATAACAAGGAGTTGGAGGAGCTGAAAAGGGAGCTGGAGGAGGAAAGACGGGCCAGAGCTAGAGCCAATAGGAAGGAAGAAAGCGATCGGGAGGAGTGGGAGAGGGCAGAAATAGCAAGACATGAAATGGAGGAGGTGAGAGAGGCCAGAAATAGAGAGTGGTGTGAGGAAATGGAAAAGGAAAACCAAATAAGGGAAGCAAGGGCAAACTGGCTAGCAGAAGAGATGGATAAGCTGAAAATAGAACATGAAAAGGAGAGTGCCCTATTTAGAGATGCGTCTGTGCGTTACAAACAGGACAGGAAAAACCTTACAGACATGGTCAGAAATCTCACGAACGTTGGAGGGGTAGAGCAGCCTAAAAATAGCGTACTGCGGACACCCCAGAGAGCAAACCAGCAAGCAACGAAAATAGGTGTTAGTAGTACAATTTGCTCAGAAGATTCCGGGGATATAACCGAGATGTATAGGCTACCTAATGTGCTCCCAGCGTTTACCCCTGCACAAACAGGAAGATGGTCAGATAAGTCTAACGAAGGGGGAGGGGCAGCAATGAGACACTTCATTAGGGGGCCTGAAAATTTTCGGCATTCAACGGCAACCAGAAATGTGTCTGAATTCCTGACAGAGTATGAGGACTATGCAAGTGCCTTGGGCATACCTGAGATGTACTGGCTGCAGGGGCTGGGTGGTAGATTGGAGGGATCAGCTAAAGCATATTACCAACAAGTCGCATCAGTTGCAGCCAGAAAACGGGGTACACTGTCGTACTCAGATATCAAAAGTAAATTCTTGACCAAGTTTCAGGAAATGCCGTATAGTGAGGTGAAGGATGACTATTCCCGGCGACGACAGGAGACAGGTGAGAGTGTGGAGACATATGCAGACGCCATGCTGGTATTGCTGGCAAGGACATCACTGCACGAGGATGAGAAACTGAAGGCTTTTATAGCAGGTTTAAAGGATGGATTAGCAGAGAGAGTCCTGACAGAGGCTCCTCGCACTTGTGAAGAGGCTAGAAGAGCGGCCAGAAAACATGAGTTGTCGGACGAGCAAAATGAAAAAGCACTGAGACTTCACCTAGTGGGATCTACTCAATCAATGATAGCTTCTCTGGCAATGAAGGGTTATGACGTTACTCCCAGTGATGTCAGATCACACCCCGGTCCTGCTAGAAGCCTACCAGTAGAGGAGAAAGGAGAATGGACTCCTAGAAGAGGTGAGGAAGAGAGACGCCAGGAAAGAGAATGGACTCCTAGAAGAGGTGAGGGAGAGAGACGCCAGGAGAGAGATAAGAATAAGAGATTAAGCATTCAGTCACCAAAAACAACTGGGGTGGTGAAAAACGGAGTGTATCGGCAGAATTTTCAGTAGATAAGCCGGTTGGAATGTTGCCAGCCATACCGGCAGAAAGGGAGGATCAATCTGAGGAAGATGGAGAGGATGAAAGCGGAAGTTCAGTTTCAATAGATGATAGTGACATAAGTATGAGTCAAGAGAAAGGAACTCAGGAGGTGCAGGAGATGGCCTTTCGAGAAAAGGAGGTGAAAAAAGCAATGAGAAAGAGGTGGAACCAGAAGAGGAGAAGATGGAAATTACAGGAGAAGAAAAAAGAACAGCGTGAAAATAATAGAGCGGTGCAGGAATTGAAACTTCAGAAGAAAAAGGACAATGGGTTGATGTCCTTAAGTAAACATAAAGAGGTGACACAAAACAGTATAATTAATAGTAAGGAGGGCGATGATCGTTCCTCACGCCTGGTGTTACAGGACAGTGACGCGGGGAAAGTGACAGTCCAACTGGAAAACTGCAGAACAATTTGCACAGTTGGCTCAGCAAAAATTAGCTGCCTGGTGGACACGGGAGCTAGTATCAGTTGTATTTCGACTGATACGTTAAACCAAGTAGTGCAGGAAAAAGGGGCGCTGCTCCGCCGTGTACAGACATATCTGGTTATTTACACAGCCGATGGGGGGCGCCACAAGTCGAATGAAAGGGTGTTGTTGTCTATTAACATTGGAAAAGTTCGCACTAACGCATGGTTTTATGTTGTGAAGGGTTTATCCCTTCAGTGTATCATAGGAGTCGATTTCTTGAAAGCAAGAAAGGCCAAGATTGACTTCCAAATCCAAGACCCTGACCATTACACCGTTAGAATAACTAAGCCTAAATTAATACCTCCGAAATCAGAATTTACTTGCATGGCAGTGGTTTCGGCGCATCAAAATTTAAATCATGCAGTAGGAGTAGTTGACAATTTGAAAAGATGTGTGCAGGTCCCATTTGCGGTCAAGAGAGCCCTCGTGAGGCCACAGCGGGGGGGAAACAATATACCGGTTACCGTATTTAACGCTGCTAACACGCCAATAAAATTGGGAAAGGGTTCTGTTTTAGCAGCATTTTCAGTGGTCAATGAAGATGACTATGTAAAAGCTGGGGTTCCCGGTCAGTCTGGGCGACCGATCGAGGAGGTAGGTAGCACAAAATGCAGTGAGACTAGGGTTGATTACACCCTAGGCGAGAATCTGACGGCGGAGCAGAAACTAAGTATGGCGAGTTTGCTACAGCGTTACCGCGCGGTCTTCGCCACAAAAGATTCGCCGATATCGACAACTGACATTTTTGCACATAAAATAGAGTTGAAAGAAGATTACGTGGCCCCTATTCGAAGTCCATACCGTACAAACCCTCATATGACAAGGGTACTGGAAACAATGCTGGAGGAGCAGATGCGTTTGGGCATTATTGAACGAACGAATGGCGAGTCTGAATTTGCTGCGCCATGCTTTCTAGTGGAGAAAGGGAAAGCAGCTGCAAGACAGGACAAAAAATATAGAATTGTCATAGATTACAGAAAAATTAATAAATGTATAAAGAACGAATGTAGGGTCTTCCCTTCAGCAGACGAGACGTTGGAAAACGTCGGGGGACTGGGGGGAAGATTTTTCTCGAAATTGGATTGCCATTCAGGATTTTTTCAAGTGCCTCTAAGGCCAGAAGACAAGCCCAAAACTAGTTTTGTCACACCCAGAGGGGTGTTCCAGTACAAGGTCATGCCTATGGGGCTCAAAACTTCGCCAAAAGCGTTTCATTCGGTGATTGAGAGCGTTTTAAAATATGTGCCAAATGCACTGCCCTACATGGATGATGTAATTATAGCATCACAAACATGGGAGGAGCATCTGCAGCACGTGGAAGAGGTATTGCAAGCATTCCAAGTGGCGAAGCTTAAGTTCAGGGCGGAGAAATGTGCGTTTGGGTATGAAATAATGCAATTTCTGGGGTTTGTAGTAACGAAAGATGGGTTGCAGCCGGACCCAGAGAAGGTTCGTATAATTCGT